>BLAL01000028.1:0-575000 GCA_015698045.1 Rhizophagus clarus
TTTCAAAAAAAAAATTTTCTGTCTGAACTCTTCCCATATGAACTCAGAAAATTTTGCAAAAAAATTTTCTATCAGATATCCCATACAAACTCTTTCCATATGAAGAAATCTCAAAAAAAAAAGAATCTCTATTTATCAATACAAATCTCAGAAAATCTATCAAAAAAAATTTTCTATCAGAGTTTAAAATGGTTTATAAATAAAACGTTATTGTTGAAAAAATCTAAAAATCTGCTAATATATAATAAGCCAATTAGTAACCAATCAGTCATCAATCTGATATGTGACCTATTAATAACTGGTAAATTCAACCATACATCAATCAGTCATCAATCAGTCATATGACCGGTTGATAACCAATTTGGATTTTATACCTAATTGATGACTGATTGAAAGAATCAGTCATCAATAGGTAACCAATCAGTTACCAATCAGTCACATAACCAATTGGTGACCGATTTAACTCCATTTGACCTGTGAATACTTTAATAAACCAGTCAAAGTATCAAGCTCTTCCCTAGTTTATCTTGCTCTTTCTTCAACTTGTATACCATGAGCTATAATCAATCCAATAATGTCTTAATCTCATGATTAATATTTATAAGATTTGATGTAACAGTCATTGACCATTTACTAGCAGGGCATCTGCATTAGGATTCCAGAAACTTATATTAGATATTACTGGCAAAAATTGGCCAATTTTATCATTTTTTTACTCGCAAGCTGATTGGTTGAAAATAAAGATTGTTACTATAAAAGGCAATCAAATCACATGACACTGCAGAATTTTTGTATCACATTTTCTTTTTTAGTATGATTTTCATGTTCTTATTATTAACTTTACCTATAACTTAGCCAGTAATATCAGGAATTTTAGTTTTACCTAGTGTATGCGCCTGTCACATCTAATATAAGTTTTCGGGGTTCTTCTACATCATTTTTAAGTGCATTAATTAGCTGATTAATATCCATTGCTACTAAGTGTGCTGAAGGGGGCCCTGTAGGATCAGTGGAAACATATGCCATTTTAAATATATTATAGACTATATACTACTAATTACTTAAAATGGACTTATATGTGTATAATTTGGATGAATATAGTAGTGGTACTAGGCAAGGAAATAAATATGCTTCAATATGGCCCTTTTGTCTTGCTGTAGCGGGTAGCTTAGATTCTGGAAAGACTACTATGCTTATTAATTTACTAATGGAAGATGTAAAAGCCAAAGAGGATGGGACTTGATATATTCTTTGTAATGAAATAGTCTTTATTAGTAGATATTTAGACGAACCTAAATAGCAAATAGTAAAAGATTTCTTTGATGATAATGAGAGTGTAACATTCGAAGCAATCTTATATCACAAAATGCCAGATGTAGAAGACTTTGATCCCAAAATTGCTACTGTAGTTATATTTGAGGATTTAATGGATGCCCCTAAAAATATCCAAGAAAAAATAACTGGCTACTTTACTTATGGATGACATAAAAATATTTCAGCTATTTATGTAGCCAAAGATTTTTTGCTATTCCAAAAGCAATTTGAAAAATGTAAATTATATTTTTCTATATGGTGGGTATGGCAGTTTAAGTGATACAAAACGTATCATTAGACAATATACTAATGAATTAGATTCTCTTGCTCCAATAATTGACGAACTAACCTTAAGTAGAGAATTCATAGTATTTGACTTAAGACGTCTTAAAACAGATTCTCTATCAATTAGAGTTCGACAGGATACTAGTCTTAGAACTATTATGGAATCATCCAAGAACGATTCTAGAATGATTACGTGTTCATCTAAGATCAATCTAAGATCATCCAAAAATGATTCTAGAATTATCACAGATTTATCTAAGATCGATCTAAGATCATTCAAGAATGATTCTAGAATGATTTTAGAATCATCCAAGAATGATCTTAGTCAATTTACTTCTTATGGACAGAAGGCAATAGCTGAAACTAAAAAGAATAATTTGTTAGAGGAATTTGCCCAGAACTTTCCTTCTCCTAAGGAACGTAAACTTTACTTGATACAAAACGTATTATCAAAGGCAAAAAATTCAGATATTTGGACTAAATATGTTTTTAAAGAAGCTTATGGAATAAATAATCGTACTCTTAAAAATGAATATAAGAAATTCCTATCCCAAGTTAAGAATATATATGTTATTAAAGATAACTTCCCAGTATCAGTATCACTTTTTGATCGATATAGAGAACTTTTGAATAAGCGTCCTCTAAGTGATAAAAAAATAATAGAAGGCATCGAAGCACTTCTAAAACTATTCAATGATGGCTTAATGAAAAAGCCTATCTTGCAGGTAGGAATCAATAGTCTATTCCATTCTTTCTAAAAAGCTCAAGCAATTCTTCTCTAGTCGCATTTATAGATATAATACTTTTTTCCTTATCATCTACTACTATTCTTGACATTTTCATTATTAGGCCAAGGGCCCTCAATGCACGGAAAACAAAGTTTTTGCTTAATAGATTATTCACTCTATCAGAATATATCATAAAATATGATAAAGAGTTCATTTATCCTTCTTCTGCATATAAATCAAATAATAATCAATATAAAGCTTTTTCTTTTACATCTCTATCCATCCCATTAATTTGTTTGAGTAGCCAAATCTTAATCGATTCAAATTCTTCTGGTATAAAGAAATCATAAAATTCCAACTGATACTCATAGTCTCAAGTAAAGGCAAAAGTAAGTTTATCATCTTGTGAAACATATTTAAATATTTTGATTAGCTTATATATACTTTCATGTAAGCTATCTATATCAGTACATCCATGTACTGTACGTCAGAATTCGATAGTAGATAGGCCTCTTCTTGGCTTGGCCAATGCAAGTCCATAAACTGGGCAGTATTTTCTAATTTGCTCAACCATCTTTTATTTGAAATTTTTTATATAAAAAATAAAATAATTTAATTACCTGTTTTTTATATTTATTCTTTACTGCAGTCTTCACAAAGACTTCTTTTAGGTAACTTATTAAGATTTACAGGTATTTGACACTCTTTGCATAAGGCAATGTTAAGTTTGGTAAGTCTTCTTAATTGGGCCTCTTATTGTGTTTCTCTTTGTCTTCTTTCAATAAATTGGCGTGATTCTTCGACTATTCGTTTATAATTTGGATTAAGTTGATCCCGCTCAGCATAAAAGTTAATTCTTCTAAGTGTAACATCAAGAAATTCAAGTCTTCTTTGAGTATCTTACAAATATAATAGAGATGAATAGGATTGCGCAATTTTTACAAATCTTGGAGGAATAAGATAGTAATCTTCTATTATTTCATAAGCCCTTTGAATTAAATAAAAATACATTCTAGTCCCATATTGAACTGTACATCCAGTTTCTATATTAAGATAACTTGGCCTTCATCGGGAAAGTTATATCAGTTCAGATCTGTGATGATCTGCGATTTTAGCAGATTGCCACTTTTTTTTATGCAATTTTGTTAAGAATCTGTGCAATACTGCAAAAATCAACCTGTCACGTTTTTTTAAAGATATTTTTATGAAGATTTGTGTTGATCGCCAAAATTGCAGATTTATCAAAAACTTTTGCGCAACAATCTTTGGAGTTTTTCAAGATTTTTATTTTTACTTCGATAAGCTTTTCAGTTACTATAGCACTTTACATTAAACTTTTTTTTTTTCTTTTGTAAAAAACTGATTTATTTTTTTTTAATTAAAAGTAAATTTTTTAGAATATATGCTTATTTAATAAAAACCTATTATCTTGGTATAACATGTGCCTCTTGGTAAATAGAACCGATTAGAATTGCGTTATACTCTTTAGTATAATGCAACTGTAGGCATCCGTATAATTTGGGTTGTTCAGGAAAAATATCATACCAGCGAACAAGAGCAAGTTCGTATGGCTCTTTGGACGAACTTCGAAAGAATTTGAATATCAATAGTACCTTTCCATCGAAGATAAAATCTGTTAACTAAAAGACACTAAAGCGAAAAATCATTCTCTTAGTATTCTTTAAAATTTCGTACTTACTTTTCTGTACCATAATCCTTCAGCTGAACTATATTGTTCTTGATCTTCTGCAGGAGTCACTGCAACGTCGCTGAACCATTCTTTACCTTAAAATTCTTTGCTTGTTCTCAAAATTTGACCATTCTCCAGGTGAACTGATTCGTAAACTTTAATACAAAATTTGTCATTTTCAGATTCCTGTGAAGATGTGTTCAAAGAGGTATCTAATGTCAGAATTACTTGAGACAATCCTTCGATAATATTTTCATGTGACGGATTATTGGACTTTTTTTAGAGATTTTATCTTTGTATCAATTGCGTCCAAGGATGATTTCCAAAGAAACTTTCTGAATCCAGTAGTCTTACGATAAACAAGTTTTCTGTCACTTGGAGTCAATTCTTTACGCTTTACCTGCAAAGAGTAATGTTAATTTATTTTAATACATTTTAAATTAAAATTTAAATTAATGAGCATCATTAACTGACAGCGTTTACTATTTGCTTTATTACTTCTTTTCGATTTGATGAACGGTAAGGATTTTTTACATAATATTTATGGAGCGTTTCATAGGTTTATGTTGATAAACTGTTCAATGCTCCATATTTGCAGATTGCAGTGACTAAATATAATAAGAGTCGGTAAGACATGGAATAATAATGACTTAAAAAAGTTAAATCTTATCTGCATAGTACCGCCAGCTATGTAGTTTAGGAAAACTACATTTCGTTACAGATAAAGTAGAGAAGATCTTCTTGAAATCAGCACACCAATCAATAATCACATCCTTAATTATTCGATTAAAGGCTTGTTAACTAATTTCAGAGGTTAGTTAATTTTAACTTTTGCTAATTATAATTACCTTGAAAACTTTTAATTCATTTTCGGTATATGACTCTTTCCTACTCATAATATACATTTTGCTAAACTTTACATAAAGGTTGCAAAGTTCATCACAAGTTATTTAGTTTCATTCTTCAAAAATGTTATCTACTGCAAAGAGTGCAACTTTCATAATATGGCGATAGTCTGCGGTGGTAACCACTTTTAAATGGCTTACCTTACTTACAAGTTTTAGACCAGGAAATTGAGGAATTTGATGAAGGCGATCGTTAAAGACTTTTAGCAAATCCAATCCTCTGACATCTTTTAAGATTTCTTGCATGAATTCAAATTGATACTTAAAAAGGCCAAGATCAATATGATGTATGCGATCAGGTACACAAGCTTCATAAATATTTAGATTTCTGCAAAAAAAAAAATTAATTTAATTGTGATTGTGATTGTTTTCAAATAATTTCAATAGTAATATTTACGAGAATTTCCAGAACGCATTTTCAGTAGAATGCACAGAGTAATCCTTTTCTTGATTATTCCTAATTACTTGCTGCATATTTTCGTGCGTTCTAGGAATTGCGCATTCAAGGTCCATTTTATTCAAGTCTTCTCGTAAAACCATACAAGTATACCATGGCATTTTGCAACGTGCCGACTTGTATGTTGCAGTTATATCATCAGCTTCAAGCATATCTGCAATGAAAAAAGAAATTCTTGCAGCAAACATCATTTCGCGACCCTTAATTCTGAAATATAACTTATCAGATTTTTCTAGTATAGGCCGGAGCATAATATTAAAACACTTGTGAAATGTTTCACGCTATAAAGCTCGAAAAGCTTCACTTGTTTTAACCCCTGAATCTTGAATCTTAGGTAAAAATCCTAAAAGAACTTTAATTCTGGTGAATTTCAAATCTGATTTGATAGATTCCCAAGAGTTAGAAAAACTGGATGTCCTGAGGTTTTGCCGATTCCATCAAATATTGTTGCATCTGAATACAAAATAACAGACAATAAGTTGTTCATGGGTGGAAGAAGTTTCTCTGTCTTTAGCCACCAGTCACATTCATACAGTTTTCCATATATTCTTGTTTTACTTTCAGTGTTCTGCGAAACTTTTACGACTCCTTTATGAACAAAATTATCAGCTACTTCTGGTTGCTGTACGAGGGCTTGAATTGCACGAAAAATCAGATGATAGTAAAGTTTAAAATCAACTCCAGCATAATTTGTGACAGATTTTTTTTTGAAATCTATTGAAGGTGAACTTATTTGATTGAGATAATCTTTACCATCTTTTGTTGATTTCGGCAATGGTGATTTTTCTAAATTGCTATGCCTATTGAAAAATTTATCTTCAACCTTATTGGAGATGTTACTCTCTACTATTAACACCATGAATTCCCGATATGCATCACTAGGCTATTCTGTGATGTGTTTAGATTTATTCTTTCCTTCGATAGTATCCAAAGCATCATCTAAGCTTGCTCCCTGAAGATCTTCAGGATCGCAGTCAGTTTTTCTGAATGTTACCGGTAATTGTGATTCTGTTTCTATATTTTCAGCACTCTCTCCAATAGTTTCTTCTATTACTCTATTTTGTGCTTGACTTCGCAGATTGTAACGTGGTAGTTCTTTATAATCAACTTCCATTTCAATATCAATATCGTTGACCTGTGGAGTACTTGGTGAAAAAGGCGTGTTAGTTTCTTGCGTGATTGCAACTGATGGATTCACAATTGGCATTGTCCATAAGGTTTCGTCATATTCTGGTGTTTGAATAGACGATTCATCATGAAATCGCTGTTCATTCACACAAGAAATCGTTGTTCTTCCTTGGTGCATGGTATTAGCGTGTCGCATTAACCTACTAGCAGTTTTAAAATCTCTTTTACAGATTCCACAACGATAATTATCCATATTTTTTTACTAGAATTCGAAGTCTTATAAACGATGACAAAGCAATTGAGTTGATACTTGTCAAGAATTTCCAAATTAAAAAAAATTTAAGATTTATTAATTAATCAAAAAATGGGCGTGCGTCAGTAGAAAAGGGGGAAATCAACTTCTTTTTTGTAATTTTGGTTATTAAGCTAATTTTGTGCATATGACTGAGATCAGCAAAGTGGTCCAATAAAATAAATTTTGAAAAAAAGTCGATTTCCCCCTTTTCTACTGACGCACGCCCATTAATGATCTTTTATATTTTATATTAATTTATTTTAATTTCGTATTAATTGACATTATTAATTTTGACATTATATTAATTTACTTTAATTAATTTTGACATTATATTAATTTACTTTAATTTATTTTACACATTTAAATTTATTTTAACATTATATTAATTTACTTTCATATATTAATTTATTTATTTTAGTCTAAAATATAACGAAGGGTTGCATAATTATTCTGAAGTGTAACAAAGGGATATGTAATTCTATCAAAGATGATATGAATGTTTTTAACAATGTTGCTGATTTATTTCTAGTATCTTATTAGTTAGTTCCATATTAATCACCAATATTGATAGGAGTTGATGCGAATTTTACTGATAATTTATCATGTAAGCCACCGTTAATATCATTAGTGCGAAGTTAATATTTATCAATATTCAAATTGATAGAATTTTTCTTTTTTTAATTTACACTAGCGGTTTTTTCCTGTTAATGTAAGTTTTTTTTTTACTTTTTTGTGTATTTTTTTTTCTCTTTGGTAATAACTATATAATTTTTTCTCTTTGATACATACATAATTTTTTTTTGACTCTTGTCAACGTAATTTTTTCTTTTTCAATTCTTGGCGTAATTATAGTGTTCCGCACAAATCAAATTAGACCAAATCAGGTTAGATTTGAAATTTGATTTGATCAAATCAAATCTGAAAAGTTTGAATTCGGATTTGAATCAACCCATTCAAATCTGATTTGAAATTTGATTCGAATTTGATTTGATTTGATTTAAATTTGATTCGATTCAAATCAAATTCAAATTCAAATCAAATCAAATTCATTCAAATAGATTTGTGATTTGGTTTGATTTGTTAAATTTTAAATAAAAAAATGCGTTTTGCAACGCAATATTAATTTTTTTTTTTTTTTTTTGGCGTTAATAACGCAGAAATCTTTATTGAAAATTAATGGATTACAAATTAATCTATATAATTTATCCTAGAAACTGCTCCTATCCGGAGGAGGAAACTATCGCGGACCGTTCAATCATATCGCCAATTAACTAATAATACCCAAACCCACTGATCAACCCTCTAACAAAATCCTGAACTATAAATATAATTATAAATAAAAGTAAAAATACAAATTAACAACCCAAAACAAAAACCCAACTTATTCTATTATCTAATCTAATACCCATCATAAATCTACCATCCTATACACTTGTGATAGTCTTAGCTTCTTCCCTACCGCCACCCACGGCTCAAGGATATAATTTGCTAAATAATTCTTCATAGCTCTAAAGGTGATTGGTACTGCTTCGCGTAATCTGTCGTTCATAGTAAATAAAAGCAGCGGGACCAGTGGTGCGATAAATGGATTGTCATAACATTCGATACTGTCATCATCGAATTGCAACCTCTCTTCTATTGATGCGCGGCTTGCCAATAGTTGCGGGCGATATCCGCTCTGTTGTATAAAGCTTGGCGTTGTGTGTTCGTGCGTATTTTGTGTTCGTAACCTCTTTCTACAAGAGGAACGCCGCCGTGTCGTGCACTTTTGGTATTTCGTCTGTTTGGTTATTGCATGTGATTTCTCCCACCTATTTGTCAATTCGCACCTGGGTTTCCATATCATTTCCCTAAATAATATAATAAAGCGAAATAAAAAATGAACGTAAAGCCCAGTGACTTCAGTTTCATTGATGCGTAAGGTCGCAACGCAATATTAATAAAAATGTTGCGAAACATTTTTTTAAATTAATTTAATAAAAAAATGCGTTTCACAACATAATACTAATAAAAAAAACATTGCGAAATGTTTTTTTTTAATTATTTAAATAAAAAATGCATTTTGCAACGCATTATTAATAAAAAAATGTTGCGAAACGTATTTCTTTAGTGTGTTTAAGGAGGGTTGGACATCATGTGGTTGCAGTAACTACCAATAACCAATATAACTCACATACGGATTTGCGTAAAGTTTATATGAAATTACTTTTTAAACCTACAAATTGAGTTTACGTAGATTGGTCAATTTGGGATATTATGTTTGTGTAGAGTTTATAATAGATATACGTGGATTTATTTTTAAAAAATACTAATTTCGGTAAATTAAATTACTTGGTATTTACCAAAATTTATTTTATTTTATTTATTTTTTCACCTTTTTTCAGTATTTTATACCAAATTTATTTATTTTTATTATTCTTTTTCAGGTTTTAATACCCTAATTCCAAAAGTCCAGTCATATTTTTCGCCCGGCAACACTACAAAAAATAAAAAAAAAACAATTAATTAGTTAAAAAAAGTACCGAAAAACACTTCCCCCACCCTCCCTTACCTTAATTCCAAAAGTCCAGTCGTGCTTTTCGTCTGGCAATACTACAAAAAATAAAAAAAAAATCAATACTTAATTAATTAAAAAAACAACGAAACACCTCCTCCAACCCTTTCTTACCTTAATTCCAAAAGTCTGGTCGTGCTTTTCGTCTGGCAACACTACAAAAAAATAAAAAAAAAATAATTAATTAGTTAAAAAAAATACCGAAAACACTTCACCCACCCTCCCTTACTTTAATTCCAAATGTCCGGTCATTCTTTTCGTCTGGCAACACTACAAAAAAATAAAAAAAAGGTTAATACTTAATTAATTAAAAAAAATAACGAAACACCTCCCCCAACCCTCCCTTACCTTAATTCCAAAAGTCTGGTCGTGCTTTTCGTCTGGCAACATTACAAAAAGTAAAAAAAAAGTTAATACTTAAATTAATTAAAAAAAAATAACGAAACACTTCCCCTAACCCCTCCCTTACCTTAATTCCAAAAGTCCGGTCGTGCCTTTCATCCGGCAACACTACAAAAAATAAAAATAAAAATAATTAATTAATCAGTTAAAAAAAACACCGAAAAATACTTCTCACCCTCCCTTACCTTAATTCTAAAAGTCCGGTCATGCTTTTCGTCTGGCAACACTACAAAAAGTAAAAAAAAAGTTAATACTTAATTAATTAAAAAAAAACAATGAAACACCTTCCCCAACCCCTCCCTTACCTTAATTCCAAAAGTCCAGTCGTGCATTTCGTCTGGCAACATTACAAAAAAATAAAAAAAAAAATAATTAATTAAATAGTTAAAAAAACACTGAAAAACACTTTCCCACCCCCCCTTACCTTAATTCCAAAAGTCCGGTCATGCATTTCATCCGGCAACACTACAAAAAAATAAAAAAAAATAATTAATTAAATAGTTAAAAAAACACCGAAAAACACTTCCCCACCCTCCCTTACCTTAATTCCAAAAGTCCGGTCATGCATTTCGTCTGGCAACACTATAAAAAGTAAAAAAAAGTTAATACTTAAATTAATTAAAAAAAAACAACAAAATACCTCCCCCAACCCCTCCCTTACCTTAATTCCAAAAAGTCTGATCGTGCCTTTCGTCCGACAACACTACAAAAAATAAAAATAAAAAATAATTAATTAATTAGTTAAAAAAAATACCGAAAAACACTTCCCACTCTCCCTTACCTTAATTCCAAAAGTCCAGTCATGCCTTTCGTCTGGCAACACTACAAAAATAAACTGATAAATGATTAAAAAAAAAATCAGATATTCGGATTATCTGATTAGATCGGCAAGTCACATGACCCTGCCTTTATATATTTGTGAGTTATATTAGTATTGTTCGGTATCCTGTAATTACGTTTAACCAGGTCATGTATATTTAATTCGATTTGATTTGGATTTGATTTGGATTTGTCAGATTTGATTCGGATTTGATTGAATTAGTTTAAGCTAATTTGAATTTGATTTGAAATCGAATCAAATCTTTTTTTTTTAATTTGGATTTGAACTCAAATCTTGTTTTGAAGTTTGGATTTGATTTGCAAATCAAAATTATCAAATCAAATCAAATCAAACTTCAAATCAAATCTGAATTGATTTGATTTGACCAAATCGTTTGCGGAACATTAGCGTAATTCTTGATTTTTCTTGATTCTCTTTGACGTAATTTTTTCTTTGATTTCAGTTGGAGTAATTTTTTACTATCATGCATAAGGATAAAAAGCAAAAAAGAAAAATAAATGACGATCAAAGTGAGCTTTCTTCCATTGGAACTTAAAGGTTACAAGAAAAGGCAGCTTGTACTACTGAAAATAAATTCTCAAAAATGTTGTCTAGTAAGTAACGAATCTCTGATACATACAAAAAATTATTATTATAACTATTAACTATTTCCAAAAAAGAAGCGAGCAGCTCTACTTCTACTCTGATCACTTCTATACCACCTACACCTTCTCGCAGAAAATCAATCAAGCCAACTTTAACTGACCTTTTTCAAAGCACCCAAAGCACCCAAAGCACGCTCTTTCAAAAACGATCGTCTGATTCAATTATTGATATCACATCAATAGATATTGAAGATAATAATAGTCTAGTTGAACATGAACATTCGTAGGGATGACGAAAGTTTGAAAAAACCGAGCTGATCGCCTCAGTTTAAACTAAGTTTTTGTAAAACTCGGTTTGAAAAATGGGACCGATGTGAAACGGTTTAAAATTTGGTTTAACCTTAATATAAAACTAAGTTTTAATAACTGGTTTGACAATCAGTTTATCCAATCAATTTATTTAATCAAATAAATACCGATCATCTTGATCTATTAATCTACGTTATACAATTGCATTTATTGAAATTAAACGCAAAATTTATTTTTTTTTTTTCGTGTTTTAAGCATTATTTTTTAAAAAATTACATTTAAAAATATGAGTGACTATGAGTTTTATTATGATGAATATCAGGAAAGTGAATATAATGAAGAAGAAAATGAAACAACAGATAATGAAAGAAATGTTCAAGAATTTTCTCAAGAACCTTTTCAAGAATCTCCTCGAGAAGAATCCCCTCAGGAGCCTTTTCAAGAATCTCCTCAGGAGCCTTTCCAGAAACCTCCTCAAGAGCCTTCCCAAGAACCCCCTCAAGAGCATTCCCAAGAAGAAGATAATCTTAAAAAAGCAAAAACATATTCAGATACTTGGCAATATTTTAATACTCGGGACCCACAACATCCTACAAAAGTAGTTTGTAAAAAATGTAATCATACATATTCAAAATCAACTGGAATTAGTACTTTGAAAGAACATTTAAAAAAAGTGCATGGTATAGTTATTGATAAAATAAAAAAAACACAAACTAAATTGAATTTTCCAAGAGTAGATCCTTGGCCCAAAGAAGATATGTTAGTTCGTGATCAAGCCTTAGTAGAATGGATTACAGTTGATTTGCAACCATTTTCTGTTGTTACCAATGATCAATTTATTAATTTAATAAATACTTTAGATCCGAGATATCGTATTCCTGGAAAAACAAATATAAAAGAGAAGGTTGTAAATCATTTTGACAATATGAGAAAAAATATCAAGTTAGATATTGATAAAATTCCAGGAAAGGTATCACTCACATCAGATATGTGGACATCTACACTCAATAATAATTCCTTTCTTAGCCTTACTATTCATTTCATCGATCAGGAGTGGAAAATGCAACATTTTCTTTTGGATATTATTTCATTTAATGAACGTCACAATACCATCAACATTACCAATGAAATTATATCTACTCTAGCTGAATTTAAAATAAAAGAGAAGGTACTGGCATTGACAACTGATAATGCGACCACGATGTTAGCAGTTGGTCGTTCAATTGCTGAAAAATTAGATGATGATGTAATGAATTCAACATTTGGGCATTACCGTTGTACCGCACATATTCTCAATTTGGCAGCCCAGCAAGGACTTGAATTGATAGATAATGCAGTTGTAAAAGTGCGTCAGCTAATGATAAAGATAAAAAATTCAGTAATAATTAGTGATGAATTAAGAAAGTTGTGTAAATGTGCAAAAATTAATTATTTAAAACCTGAATTAGACATCAGGACAAGATGGAACTCCACGTTTAATATGTTAAAAAAAATGGAAAAAATATGGAATGGAGTGCGAATGTTAGCTGTACGCAATCAGGAAGTACAAATGTTAATGCCAACTGAAGCAGATTGGAAAATAATCAGGGTATGTTTTCGTATAATGGTTGATTAAGGGCCGATGGTATTTATTATTAATTTAATAATTTTTTAGTCTATTTTTTAAATATTTTTTTTTTATTTTCTTATGTTAAATAATAGTTTTTTTTTGTTTTTTTTTTAAGTTATCCATTTTTTTTTAACGTTAAATAGAATTTTCTTTTTTGTATTTGGTTTAACGTTAAACAAATTTTTTTTTAGTTTAACGTTAAACAAGAATTTTTTTTACGCTATACGTCTATACGATAATTAATTTTTGACTTTTTATTTTTTTAATTATATAATATTTTTTAAATATTTTAATATTAAAAATATATTTTTTACATTAAACAGAATTTTATAATGTTAATTGAATTTTTTGCAATAAATTTTTTAAAGTCCTTTTTGCTATAATTTTTATAATACTAAAAACTATAATTATTTTTTAATATAATTAATGAATTATTTTGATATTAATATAAAAAATCGTAATTGTATAGGAAATAATGATAATTTTGGAACCATTAGAAAGAGCTACTGTATATCTTTCTGCTGCTCAATATCCTACTATTGCTGATATTCGATTTGTGTTTCTTGGTATTTTGGAACACTTAGAAAGTATAATTGGGGATGATGATTTTGAACAAAAAGAATTGGCTTCCTCGGTAAACCAAAAAATTGGTGAATATTGGAATATAATTAATCAACAAACTTTAGTATCCACAGTTCTTGATCCCCGGTACAAACTCTCTCTCTTTGAAGTTGGAGCTTCAGCAGCTGAAGCTGTTTCTGCAGTAACTTCTTTATTAGCCAATTATCATCATGTAACAATTCCTGAAAATCGTGATGTTGATGAAAGTGAGACTCCCCATCAATATTTTCAAAGATTGAAAAAACGACGTTTGAATTATAATGAAACTTCCAGATGATCTTCTATAGCAAGTTCTGTAAGTTCTGTTTCAAATGTTTCAGATGAATTGGATAGATATTTGGCATTACAAGTTGATGAAAATGTAAAGCCGCTTCTTTGGTGGAAAGCACATGAGCATGAATTTCCAGCTTTAGCCAAGATTTCACGTGATTATTTATCTATTCAAGCGACAAGTGTGGCATGTGAACAGGCTTTTTCTGTGGCAGGTAATACTATTACTAAAACAAGAAACCGCCTTAATCCAGAAACAGCAAGAGCAACTTTGTGTGCAAAATCATGGATTGAAAACGGAGTGGGTATGTTATAAAAAAATAATAATGTAAATATTTGAATTTAATTCATTTACCGTAAATAAAAAATTACGCAATTAATAATGGTTATAAATTTTGTAATTTAATTTATAAACTTATTCTAAACTATTTATAAACTAAGTTTGAAAAAAGTTTCAAACCGGTTCAGATAATTGGTTTAAACCTATATAAAAAACCCAGTTTTGAGGTTTGTAAGATGAAACCGAGCTGAGACTGAACCTAAACTGCAAAAAACCGAGCAGTGGCATCCCTAAACATTCGGTTGAATGCAATACTCAGGATTATGATACTTCACCAGCACTTGCTGGAGAAACTGATAGCTCTTACGTCACTCTGAAAGATTTCAATTATTCGATTACCTTAATCGATAAAAAAATCAACGCGTTATACGAGATCTGTAGATTTATCAGTTCCCAACAGCAAGAAAATTCAAAATCGTTGAATAAGCTTGTTGCGCTCGATGAACTATCTGATGGTTTTTGGAATGTAAGTTATTTGAATCGATTATTTAAGAAATGTTATAGTTTTTGAAACTAATTAAAAGTGAATTCTTTTACAGCGTACTTATAAAGAAATCGTTAAAAAACTTCTACCAGATGTATTGTTTCCCACCTATATTAAATATCGAGATGCGTTAGAAGAATATCTCTCTGTTTACGTGAGCCATTTCATCGAAAGTATCAGAAGAAACAGCTGGGTCTTTTTATTTGGTGATAAAATATTTGCAGAAGTGAGTGAGATCCCAATTTTTAACGATATTTAAATAGGATACTGAATATTTTTTATAATTTTATAGATTAAGAACAAAGGTCAAAGCAAAAGAAACAATATCGCAGCACATATCTGTAATGCAATGTTCGCTACATTCGGCAAAGATTGATTAGAACATATTGATAATAACACGTCTTTAGTAAAAATCACTGAGTGGAAAAACAGTGAAAAAACTAAAAAGGCGTACGAGGAACTTTTTACGAACTACGAACTCTTGTCAAAAATCGGTTACTCAGTTTTCAGATCGCACAAAGAAAAAGAATTGTCAACCATGCATTGTGTGTATATTCTCTCCATATGTGATATTCTATTAAATCTGAAGAGTTCTGGAATTAAATGTAACGATAGGTCTGTTACAAGATGCATGCATGCATTTTTGGTAAATGTGTTCAATATTTTGAAATTCAATTTTGGGACATTTTATATAAATTATTAATATACATCCGTAAATATTATTTATTAATTAATAGCGAGCTTTTGAAAAAAATAGCTCTGCTACGCCGCAAATGATGGAAGAAATCGCAGAAGCTGAAGAAAAAGAGACTGAAGAAGCCGCAAAACGAAAGAAACAAAAGAGAAGTCAAGAAAATCGAATTCCTCTACAAATGGAAGGTGAAACAACAATTGATGACGACGAAGAATACGATGATTTTGTAAGTTAGAAAGTTGAAAATAGCAAAGTTTTGGATTATTTCGCGTTTTTCCAATCAAATCTTATATTTCTTTATAGTTCTCTAATCTGGACTATCGATTTGGCAGAAACTGAATTAACATTAGTTTTAGTATTGTTTTTTTTTAAAATAGGGTTATTGTTAATTATATTTGAATATTTGGTTGTACAATCTAACATTACTATGGTAGAACTACTAATAGCTAGTATATTTTGTATAATTAATTGCTAAAAGTTGTAATAAAAAATTGATAATAATCACATAAAAAAAATAATAGTCACGACTCATTAATATTATTATTATTTTGAAAAATTTCGCAGATTTATTTTTGAAAAATTTCGCAGGTTTTTTTGTGCTTGCAAATCTGCGCAGAAATCCATGAAATTTTTCAGTGCTGCGCATCGGCATGTCCTCAAATCTGTGCAGAAATGTACTCCGCAGAATTGCACAGATCTGCAGACCAAAATTTTTCCCGATGTGAGGTTTTTTGTCTTTATATTAAGGATGGGTCTGCAAATAATTTCCAAAATCTGCAATATTACAGATTTTGAAGTTGAATTGCGGTTAATAACCCGCAATTCCACAATTCTGATTATACTTCTCCACGAATTAATTACAGTTTCAGCATTATGTTTGTAAAAATACACCATAATTAATTGATCATCTGATAATCCATTCAGTATTAGTAATTACTGAAAACTAAACCAAATTACTAATGTTGAATAATCAAAGAAATGTTTTTTTTTATTAAATGTAAAATGTTTCGCAACATTTTTCATTAAATTACTAAAAAAAAGTTGCGAAACGTTTTTTTATTAAATCTTATATGAAAAAATGTTTCACAACATTTTTCATTAATCTATTAAAAAAACGTTGCTAAACATTTTTTTTAACTAAATTGTATATAAAAAAATGTTTCGTAACGTTTTTTCATTAATCTATTAAAAAATGTTGCAAAACATTTTTTTAACTAAATTGTATATGAAAAAACATTTTGCAACATTTTTTATTATTCTATTTAAAAACGTTGTGCAACGTTTTTCATTAATCTATTAAAAAATGTTATGAAATGTCTTTTTTAACTAAATTGTATATAAAAAATGTTTCGCAATGTTCTTTCATTAATCTATTAAAAAAATGTTGTGAAACATTTTTTTAACTAAATTGTATATGAAAAAACATTTCGCAACATTTTTTCATTAATCTATTTAAAAACATTTCACAACATTTTTCATTAATCTATTAAAAAATGTTGTGAAACATTTTTTTAACTAAATTGTATATAAAAAATGTTTCGCAACATTTTTTCATTAATCTATTAAAAAAAATGTTGTGAAACGTTTTTTTTAATTAAATTGTATATGAAAAAATGTTTTGCAACATTTTTCATTAGATAAAAATGCTGCAAAGCATTTTTTTAATTAAACGTTTTAAAAAAAATGTTTTTGGCATTTTTTTAATTAAACGCTTAAAAAAAACATTTTTGGTATTTTTTTAATTAAACGCTTAAAAAAAATGTCTTTTTTTTAAAAAAATCCGCAATTTCGCAATTTCGCAATGTTTCTGCAATTGAATTGTGGTACTAGCAGCTCTTTGTGGTATTGCAAAATATTTTCAGAATTGCAGACAATTGCAGATTGCAGAATTGCAGAAATTTAGAATTCAAAATTCACAATATTCTGCAATATCACAAATCGCAATTATTCCGCAATTACCTATTTGCAGCACCATCCTTACTTTATATTAGGATTGGAACTTTTCTTTCAGTTTTCTGTGCCTGCAAAAAAAAACTAACAAAACTATCAGTAAACGTTTCGTTAAATAAAAAAAAACAAAAAAAAAAATTAAATTCTGTTTACTTTGGAATTCTATCTAGAGACAGGTCAGAAAACCGCAGACCTAAACTAATATTTTTATAAATTTTAATCTTGGAAATTCATCAGGTAAACATCTGGAAAGCTGATGACTTATAAAATAAAAAACAAAATGGTTAGTTGACGTTTCGTTTAAAAAAAAAATAATAAATTTAAATTTTCAAAAGTAAATACCTTCAAATTCCTCTAGAAGACCTCTGGAAAGACGCAAATCTAAAAAATGAATTCGAAACGTTAATTAACGTTTCGTTAATAAAAAATTTTTTTTTATCTTCAGGATGATACCTGATCTGCTGCAAGATAGGATTCATCTAAAAAAAATGAAAATGAATGTTATTTAACGTTCATTAAAATAAAAATAAGATAAAAAATAATTTTTTTTACCTTCGTTCCACTTCGAGTTCTAGATCTAAAAAAAGAAAATGTTAGTTTCATTTTGTTTCGTAAAATAAAATATTATTTTGAGGTTTTTTTACCTTCGAAATACCGCAGTCTGCTTCTTCTAGACCTAAAAAAGAAAGAAAATAAACGTTAGTTAACGTTTGTTGAAATAAAAGTAAAAAAAAATTATTTTTTTTTTTTACTTACAGTAGTCCGCTTATAAGGACTTCTGGACCTAAAAATAAAAAAAATGAACATTAGTACGTTCATTTAAATAAAAATAAAAAAAAATAAAAATTTTTAAAGGTATTATACCTTCGAAATACCGGTCTATGTCTAAATTCCTGATCTAAAAAATAAAAAAATGAATATTAGTAACGTTTATTGAAATTAAAGTAAAAAAAAATTGTTTTTTTTACTTAATGGTCTGCCTCGAAATGAAGTTTCAGACTTAAAAAAAATGAGAAAAGCAAAACGTTACTAATATTTTGCTAAAATACAAAAAAAAAAATTATTTTTTTTTTACTTGAATTGGTTTGCCTCGAAATGGAGTTCCAGATCTAAAGAAAGGGAGAAAAGTGAAACGTTACTAATGTTTCGCTAAAATACAAAAAAAAAATTATTTTTTTTTCTTTACTTAATAGTCCACCTCGAAATGGAGTTCTGGATCTTAAAAAAAAAGAAGAAAAGTGAAATGTTAGTAACGTTTCGCTAAAATATGAAAAAAAATCTTTTTTTTTTATTTTTACTTACAGTGGTCTGTCTCGAAGTGGAGTTCCAGACCTAAAAAAAGAAGAGAAGCGTAACGTTATTAACGTTTTGCTAAAATACAAAAAAAAATATTTTTTTTTACTTAGTGATCTGCCCCGAAGTAGAGTTCCAGACCTAAAAAAAAGAAGAAAAACAAAACGTTACTAATGTTTTGCTAAAATACAAAAAAAATTATTTTTATTTTCTTTACTTAATAGTCTGCCTCAAAATGGAGTTCTGGACCATAAAAAAAAGAAGAAAAGTGAAACGTTAGTAATATTTCGTTAAAATATGAAAAAAAAAATCTTTTTTTTACTTACAGTAGTCTGTCTCGAAGTGGAGTAGTGGAGTTCCAGATCTAAAGAAAGGGAGAAAAGCGAAACATTACTAATATTTCGCTAAAATACAAAAAAAAAAATATTTTTTTTTACTTAGTGGTCCGCCTCGAAATGGAGTTTCAGACCTAAAAAAGAAAGAAAATGAACGTTAGTTAATGTTTTCAATATAAATTAATAAAAAAAATTTTTTTTTCAAAATTAAGTTCAGAACTATACTTTTGGTGTTCTAGACCTACAAAAAAAAGGAAAACAAGTGTTAGCTAACGCTCGTTAAATAATAATAAAGTTTTTTTCTGAAGGTTACACTGGTCAAATGACCTTTGAAACTAAGCGTTCTGGATAAAAATGATGTTTATTAAAAAAAAGTTGATGACAGTGAAGTCTGGAACTTGTCTTTTGGTGTTCTGGACCTATAAAATTGGAATGAACATTAGTTAAAGTTTGTTAAATAAATAAAAAATATAAAAAATATGATTTAAATAAAAAATAATAATAGTTGAACGTTAGTAAGAAACATTCTCCAAACAAAATATAAAAAAGAATTTCGAAGTTTACCTTCAAAATGGTGTTCAAAGGCACAATTCACTTATGAAAATGTGAGGTAAAGGTGTTTCTTTAACAAACTTAAGCCTGGGTTTGACAAGTGTTTCTTATAAAAAAAAGAAGTCCAGTTCCTATGAAAAAAAATCCTGCATGTTGCAGATTATACATCAGACGTTGGATGAACTTAATTTTTTAAAAAAAATTACTTTTAAGTTTCGATGCTTAAAAAAGGAAAAAATAATTTTCAATTTTTTTAATAGCTTTAACAGATTATTTCGTTTAAATTAAAAATTATTTCTTTAAAAAACATTGAAATAAATTATTTTTTTAAAGTGCTGTAAAAAAAACAAATCAAAAGTGCAAAGCTTTATCAAAATAAAAAAAAAAAGTTTATGTATATAAAGTTTATCAAATAAAAAAAGAAAATGCTGAAGATCTCTAAAGATTTTTGTGCGAAATGTTTTTAAAATCTGCAATTTTGGAGATTATCACAGAATTTTTATAAAAAAATCTTCAAAAAAATAAAAAGCATGACGTGTGTAATATTGCGCAGATTTTTATTAAAAATAGTTAAAAAAAAGTAGCAATTTGCAATTTTTGCAGATTGCTGCAGATCTGAACTGATATAATTTTCCTGATGATCTGATTGCAAATTTCTTGGCTAAATTCATAAAATAAAGGTAGATTAGGATAGAAAAAGCCAGCAAATTCATTGATACAGTATTTATCACTTATATTACAATATATCTTGGGCTGAAATTGGTTTACTTGAGGAATAAAGAATATGGTATTTCTAAAGAACCAAGCCTAAATATCAAATGTATTAACTACCTTTCCTTCATTATCTTTGAATTGTACGACATCTTTTTGGATAAAAGAATCTTCAGCAACTTTTTGAGAATAATGCTTGAAAACTTGATTTTCTGAAAACCATTTATATACACCTATATCACTACGTGCAAAGTAACTTATCAGATACTTCTTAGCAGGTGCAAGTTTTTGAAAAGACTTAGTTGAATATAAGTATTTTCTAAGAGTTTTGCTACTAAATTCTCAAGTAGGTGTGGCTAAGAAGAATTGATCATGAGACGCTTTATATAATTGACTTTGGTTACTCATTGTTAGTTAGATATTTTAGTAAAAGCTTTGTTTAATTTATTTTTTTAGATACCTATATATTGACTATGTTTAATTACAATTTTTTTTTCAGGTATATTTGTATGCTATTAGGAGGTATAGGAATTTGGTATGAGCAGGTTGACAATATAGGCACCTTTTGGGCATAGCCAGTTGAAAACTGATAACTATATGGATGGTATATATCAGAGTTCATACCAAAAGTGATGCTATATATATCCAATATTTTGGTACAAAGAGTGGGTATTACTCTTAAAACCAAATTAAGACCACTTTTCAGACCAGAAAAATAGTGAAATTGGCGTTCTGAAGGCTTTAGAAATGTAAAATCGATACTTTTGGATTTTGTCTTCCAGTCTGGAGATTTTTTCCCAAAAGTTTTATATTATAAGCATTATATATGGGTATATATGTATATAGTGTCTGAAGTTGTATAATATTTTTGGAAATTGTTTTTATATCATTAGACCACACTGATGTTGTATATGATTTTGCCTTTATTTCGTGATTTTAATAGTTATTTGATATGTTTTCTGGTCTGAGGACTGGTCTGGAAATGGTCTGAAGAGTATATATAGGACGTCATACCAGAGGATATGGTATTTATCTATAATATTATTAGAGACGCACCGTAAAGGTGCTGGAAGGCTAACTGGATAGGAGAACTGATATGGGTCCTACCATGGAGGAGTGGATATATACGGGGGCTTTAGCACCTGATGCTGATGAAGTCAGATACCTGACTTAAACTGAATATTTTTTCTTTACAAAATTCTGCATTTAAAGATTCAAATTTCAAAATGACTGTTTAAAAAAAGAAAAAGGAAAGAAAAGAAAAAAGTGAGGAAAAAAAAAAAAAGAAAAAGAAAAAGATGAAAGGAAAGGAAAAGAGAAAAAAATAGAGATAGTAAAAATAGAAAGAGTGAAAGAAGAAAAAAATAAAAGTTTAATCAAGTTTAATTGAAAGAAAATTTTAAACTTTTCTTTTTTTTCAACTAAAAAAAAAAAATTATTAATGGTTAATCATGTGATATGCATGATATTCAATTTTGATATAAATAGAAGGTATTTTTTCAAAATAAATTTTTTCTTTTTTTTTTATTTTAATAAATTAATACCAGTATATATTAATTAATTACCAGTTATTAAAATTTAATTATATTAGGATATGTATGTATGTATATATGTATATATAATATATAATGTGCATAATGTTTAACCTTGTAAACCTACCCCTTTTCTGTAAGCAGATAGAGGCCTATTAATGCCTATAGAAGGAAAGCTATTGCTGTTTCCTCTGGCTGTTTATAATGATAAAAAAAGTGAGTCTTCAATAGTAAGGTTTAATATGATTATAAAATATGCTAAATAATATTTCATATTATTTAATGGTATTAAATAATATAATATATTATATTAAACTACATTTTATGTCTAAAAAAAAATTTGTATATTTTTATATTAAAATTTAATAAAGCAACATTTGTATTAGTTGATAGTATTAAACTATACAATATACATATTATACTACACTTATCATTAAATAGTATAAAAAATTTTTGTAATTGTATAGATAGAACATCACTTCATATTGATTAACAAAGTATACAGCATTAAATGATGGTATATGTCATATAAAATAACTGCATAATATTAAATAATACTATAATTGTATAAAGCAATACCTTCTAAAATTTCCTAATGTTTTTCAATTTGCAATATATTCGAATACTAAAAAGTTCAATATATAAGCATCTTGTATCAATTATATTTTAATATTTATGATCTTTTCTTTATTAATATATAAAATACACCTATTATTAGTTGATTTCCTTTTGCTTCTTGATTATATATCTTTAAGTTTGCAAATTGCAACTGGTATATTGAGTTAATATTGATGCTTGTATTGATAAAGAGATAGAATTGTTATTGATATTATGTATCCAATATTCTAATATAGGTGTTTGATTATCTGACAACATATAACCAAAATGTGAAAAGTTTAATTTAATAAATTAAGAAATTTTCAAATCTAAAATATATTATAAAATAAATTATTTAGTAAAATAAAAAATTTTAAATGTTTATTTAGCAAAATCCAAATAATTTGCTTATTGATTATAAGAAATTTTAAAATTTTTATTTGACTTATATATACAGTATATTATTTGAAATTTTAAATTAATCTTTTAATTTTATTAATAAGTTTTTTAGTAGTATTAAAAATTATTTTTATTTTCTTTTTGTTTCTTTTAATTTATTTCATTTTTTAGTTTCTTTTCATTATTTTTTATTTTTTTTTATTTTCTTTGATTTCTTTTTATTTTCTTTAATTCCTTTTTATTATTTTATTTTTTATTTAATTTTCTTTTATTTTTATTTTTTTTTTTGATGTTAAAAATGCACATGTATTTATTAGAAAAAAGGAGAGGATACAAAGTATCATATCTATTCTATATACTATATTCTTAGTGATTATACCAGTTCAGATATCCACCAATTTAATTTTCTTTTATTATTTTTTATCTTTTTTTTCTTTTTTTTATTGATTTTTATTATTTCTTTATCAATCTTTTATTTCTTTTATTTTTTTTTATTTCTTTGTATTTTCTATTTTTTTTTTTTTATTTTTATTTTTTTTTACTATTACTTTATTTTTTTTACTTCTTTAATTCTTTATTATATTTCTTTTATTTTACTTTTATTTTTTTTTATTTATTCTTTTCTTTATTTTTTTTTTTGGTTTTTTTTATTATTTTTTTTTTCTGTATTTTTTCATTCTTTCTTTATGTATTATAAATTTATGACTAATATATTTGCATTATAGTATTATAGTATTAATATTAGTATATAGTATTGTAAAGATAAAATTAAGTTATACAACTAATTAAGACTTATCAATTATAAAATTTTTTATAAGACAATTATATAGTATATTATTATATAATATTTTATTAATCAAAAAATTAGCCAATAAAAACTTTTATAAATTATAAGTGGTATGATTTATCATTTAACAAAAAATTTTTTATAAAAGATTAACCAATTAAAATTAAAGAAGGTGAATAATATCAAATTTCATCCTAAATTAAGCATATATATATATAAGAATTAATAAATATTAATAAATGCCAGACAATGATAATAATACAGTATATAAGTTTGTTTATATTGCAAAAAAATTTTGACAAAAATTCTTTTTAAAATGGTGATTTTTAAATTAATTTAAAGGCCAACTATCAAATAGTGAATAAAATTTTGCACTAATTACTATAAATATAAATATAATTACCAATTTTTTTTCTGAAATTAAGCTAGTATTTGATATACATAAGAGAAGAATTTTTGCAGATATCACATTTGGGCAAGTTTTGCTGTATACTTTGTATGGTCAAAGATTGATAATTTTGCCTCAGACATTTTGTATTCAAGGGCTTTATCATTCTAGTTTGGGCGGCAAGTATAGTTAAACGACAGCTTTTATTCACTAGCTAACATCAAAATCAAAGGTCCAGAAAAACCAAGAAACTTGTAAGCAGTTGGGTCTGGGCTCTCTAACTATGTATTATTCAGATGTAAAAAAGGTAAATAGAACCAAATTTCGATCTGAAATAGACTTTATTGTAACACAAATTTTGTGTGAATACACTTGCGTTATATATTGAATAATCATTTAATGATCACGTTCATTAAGTTGTATGACAACTCTTTGAACTTCTAGGTTTAATCATAAACTGTAAGGGAGTGGAGAAGGTTTACATATTTTGAGAAAACATTAAATAAATGTGCTGATGCGTTAAGGATCTTTCTTTTTTCATACATACCATGAACAATTCCGTACAATAAAGTCCAAAATAGTACGTAGGAAAATAAGCCACCAAATACGCCTTCTGTCCATACATCAGAACCATTACGAAAGTATATTCCTGGATTAGCATTAGTTTTAATTGACCATATCAGAAAAGAAGTAAGAGTTGCTGTTAAAGTATAAAATATGAAACCACTATAGCCAGTTAAACCCAAGATTCCAGCTGCTGAACCAGTGATAGCTGACATTGAGGAACGAATAAATGTGATGGTTTTTACATTATGAACAATGTTTTCGGGAACGTACAGAGATGCTTGATTTTGTGGTGACTGACTAGACATGCTGTTAATCGGTGACTTTCAAATTAAAATGCAATACTTTAAATACCTAATTAAGAAATGTCACGTGATTAAAATCTGCGGATAACATTTTAGCAACAGCCAATGTCTTTAAAGATCTGATCTGATTTCATTCAATACCGACTCTAATTAAAAAATAGCCTTACTTACATTCCTACAATATCATTCACAGGAAGTGCAAATGGAATCCGTTCAACAGCAGCAACAACAGCAACAGCAGCAGCAACAACAACAGCAACAACATAATAATAACTCCTCTCAAGTCCTTCAGCATCAACAATTGGAACAGCAACAACAACAACAAACAAGTTATACAGAGCCAGTAATTAAAACCGAGAATGAAACGCAAACTAACGATACTTCAACAACGACGAAGGAAACCGACAAAAAAAAGAGAGCTGGTCCTAAAAGACGAAAAGTTACTCATGGTATTTGTCATTTTACAGCAATTATATTTTTGACGTATTCCTTGCAATATAGCTTATATTTAGATGCTTTAAGCATGTGTATACTGCCGACGATCCCATATGACCTGCGATGACGGTATATATTATACCTATATTTGTATGTTTTATTGACGTTTTCCTACTCGAATTTACTTTATTTATTATTATTGATTATCTCATAGGACGTCCTTGCCAACGTTGTATCAAGCGTAGCATAGGACATCTTTGTCACGATGAGCCAAAAGGTTCTCATGGTGTTCAACAAATGTCTAGTGGACACAATGCTCTACCAACTGGTATTTTGGCAATGCAATCGCTTCCTCAAGAAGGTAGATATTTATATTAAAGTTCTTACTTTTATTTCGTTTACGCTATTAGCTTAGAAATTTTATTTTTCTCGGAAAAGTTATGAGATCAAACGCTTATAATAATTTAGCTATGCAAGCATTTACATATTCACAATTACCGACAACGCCCCTTACCTTTGCTAGTGAACATATGGGACATGAATTTACTGTGATTACGTAAGTATATTCTTTGTTCAATTTTGTTCAAATTGGTTCAAATATTTTACAAGATTGATCTATCTCTTTGTTCCATAAAGTGACTTTTTGGAAAACGTGGACGGGAATACACAGAATCAACAAAGCTCTGATGGAAGTTCGATAGACATTGGTACCGAGAAATTCCTTTTAACAGCTGCTGATCCATCTGATGGCCCTTCAGAAGAGCGACTAACTCAGGTAATCAACGCAAAGTTTGAAGCTGGAATTTTAAAACCATATAATTATGTTAGCGGATATACACGATTACAACGATACATGGAAAATAAGTGAGAAATAAATTTATTTGCAATTTTCTTTCTATTAAATTTTGGATAAAGTTTATTTAATATTATTTATTTTTTCGAGTATGACGAGCGTAAGTAGACAACGGATTTTGAATTCGCTTGGGACTTTTCGACCGACGTTTCGCAATGTCGCCCAATCTCTAACAGATATAGACCTGGTTTTAGTAGAAGAAGCCTTTGAACGGCTCTTATTGGTTTGAATAAAATCATTTAAATTTATCTATTTTATTTCATAAATAACCTATTAATTCAATTATTATATTATAGGGTTATGATAGGGTATTCAGCTCCATGGGAATTCCTGCATGTCTATGGCGTAGGACAGGTGAAATTTATAAGGGAAATAAAGAATTTGCTTTACTTATAGGGGTACCTATTGAAATGCTTAGAGAAGGAAGGCTTTGTATATATGAGGTAAAAATACCAAAGAAATGTATTTGATAGAATAAATAAATATATTTTTTTGATGATGATGCGTTGATTTTTATAGTTAATGATGGAAGAATCAGCCGTGAATTATTGGGAGGTATGTGACGTATCAATATAATACAAATTGTATTAATATGTTAAACTAATTATAGTTAATTTCTTTATTTGTCACAAAGAAATATGGTAACATAGCGTTTGATGCTGGACAGAAAGCAGTTCTAACATCTTGCTTACTAAAGGGACCGGATCAAGATATGCAGAATGTTATTTCTTGTTGCTTTTCATTTACGATTCGTCGTGACAAGTATAACATGTATGTATAGCATTATTTTTTTTTAGAATTAATTCTTCAAAGAATTTGATTTTATTCATATTTTGTTCCCGAATAATAAATATTATTTTAACTTCTATAGACCGGTAAGCTATTTTTATTTTTATTACTTGCTTCTAACAAAAATTAATCGATCTATTTCTTACCTTGTTAAATTATCTGTAATTCATAGTCTGCAATTATTGGAAACTTCCTTCCGATTCGACTTTCCACATAATTTTATTTATTATTTTTTTACGATTTTGGGTTTTGTACTCTTAGAGAAGAAAAATATTTCTTATAATAAATATATAATAAGATATATTTATATTCTTAAACGTTAAATTTGTTTAATTTTAAAAACAAAACATCAAAATGATTATTTGACAAAAAAAAATTTTTTTCTTTACGTAAACTACATAATATTACAACGGTTACTGCTTTTTCGGTCTTCCTCTCTTGCTCATTGATTTAGGCTTTTTTGATTTACTATTTGATTTTTCATCTTCATTCTTACATAAATAATTTAAAAATAAGTGGAAAGAAGGAAATATTCTTTACACGAGAAAAAAAACAATCACATACCTTACGTTTAGATTTAGAAGGAGCTTTGGGATTACTTGGCAACGTAGTAAAAAAGCTATCCAATCTTCCTTGTGTTGCAGTCTTAAGATTTTTTGCAAGTTTATCAACTCCTTTTCTTACACGATCCTCACTACATCAAATAAAAGTAGTCATTCAGTATACAGCAAATAAATAATAATTAATCTATCAAATTTTTTCACCTAAATCCTTTTTCATGAACTAAATACTCGACAATTCCTTCAACATCAGGATCCTTCCATTTAATCTTTTAAGAAACATTGTTAGATAAAACCCAACACTTCATGAAAAAAATAAAATAGAATAAAAGGCAATTACGTCAATATCTTTCGGATCTAGAACTTCTGGATTAAGAAACAATTGTCTTGCTTCGTTATACATCCAATCATCTGGAATTGGATACTTTTTAGGATCAAGAGTTCTAATTATTTCCTCTAACGATTTATGCTTATCTATTAATTCAACCGCTCTTTGTGGGCCAATGCCTTTAATAGAATCACAATAATCACAACCCAAAAGGATACATAAATCCACAAACTATTCAAATATATATATATATATATATATACATTAATTATAATATAGAAAATAAGGCAATTAAATCAATAACTTACCTGTTCCATTGTAAAGTTGAGTCCATCTAATACTTTATTTAGATGAATTTCGTCAATTGGTAATTTCCTAGCTTCACTAAATGTTAAATGTCGTAATAACACAGGGGCCGAAAAAGTCAATGTGTCCATATCTTCGGATGCGGCTGCATATACCTGAATAATGAAAATAAAATAGTTACAAAAAGACTCTGATTTCAATAAAAAGAATGTAATTAATAAAAAAAAATATATATATATAAATAAAACTTACCTTATTCTCCCGGGCCAAAGCGGCACATTGAGCTTCAGCTTCACATGGTGCCTATAAATGAATAAAGCAAATTAAAAGTTGATAAAAAATTTTTGAACAATTTGAAAGGAAAGAAGATAAAACAACCTCAACATATGGAATTCCCATTAAGCTTAATAGTTTTTTACATTCATCATTATGTTCTGGGGTAACTTTAACAGTTCGTCGACTGAATTTGTCTATATCAACAGTCTCACCTGTATATATTTCATGTTTAATACGACACGCTTAATAATTTATTCAAGAATATTCTTCATAATATTATTTACCCAATTCTTGAGCATCTTCGAGACTTTTACTCGCTTCTTTTCTTCGCTCCAAACGTTTCGCAAGCTAAACGCGTCGTGAAGTTTTATTAACGGAGTTGTATATGGAATAATTTATTTAACATCAAGTTATACAAAGCTTACCTCTCCAGATTTTAATTTTGGTGGTTTTCCATCAAAGACATAACATGGTTTTATCCCATTTTCAACCATTCGAATTGTCCGATAAAAAATACCCATCAAGTGGCTAATAATTTACCGGATAAAGAAAAATTTTTGTTAAAAAAACGCGCGTCGAATTTATTGTATCGCACGTTAAATGACAAACCTTGTAGTCTCTCCTGATTCGGTAGTTAATTGTTGTCCATCTTGTTGCCTCACCGCGATCAAGAATTGATATATTGACATTGAAGCATCAATTGCAACCTTACGCCCAAAATAATTCTTAATCTCATTACTTTTGATAGCATTAGGGCAGCGATCGCCAATAACTTTAGTTAACCCTTTAATACCCATTGTTTACGCGTTTCGCGTGTGTGCTAAGAGTGTTATGTAAAAATGTAAATCGCACGTAAATTTATAATCGAAATTAGGAACCGCAGTAAATATATGATGTAATGATAGTATAGTAGAACGGGACTACGGGAAGTTTTCACTTTTCAGAGACTTAAATAAAGGCGATCATTAATTGCTAAATAATAATAATTCACTTTCTTTGCATGTTTCTCATCATATAATCCTGATTATTTGTGAACAAAATAAAAAATACTTTACTTTGGGTCCATTGGAACTTCAAGTTTACGATATACAGATGATTTTTTTTGAACATGCTCTAGATATAGTGTCTAATTGACACATCATTTAATTTAAAAGATGCAAGCTGAAAAAAAAATCTCTTATATATGATATGAGCACTATTACATAATCATGTAAATTCACATCCAAACTGTGCTACCAAGTAAGTTTTGCATAGTTAATTTTTTGTGTATGCTTGCTTATGTAATAAAAATAAGATAGAAATTTTATTTTATGGTATAAAAAGAAACAATTGCCGTATAAGTTAACAGTTAATATTATTACAAATCGCCAACTACTATTTCCTATACATCTCTTAATGTCTGTTACTAGTTTAGCGAAATAGATTGATAAATTCAAAGCTTGGCTGAATTCGATTTTGAATTTTCTAGGAGGGGAATTCCTATTAAATTTTCCAATTCTTTTATTGCATCAACAGATTTGCCCAAATTTACTTCTGAACATTTTTACAAAGTAGTTAGTGATTTAACATTACAAAAGAATTGTAATATTAAATAGGATTCATACTTATAGTTTTCATTCCCAAATCCCTTGCCGCTTTCAAGTTCCTATACATGATAAATTTAGTAGAATATAACAAAGGAAAAAAAAAATTTTTTTTTTTAAAAAAGTTTTTACATACATTCCAATATCATCAAGAAATATAACTTCGTTAGGCTTAACACCCAATTTTTCACAGGCATATAAAAAAATTTTGGGATCAGGCTTTCGTAATCCGATGACACTTGATTCAATATATTCGTCGAATAATTTCTTAAAATCTGTTGGAGGACTTCCTCCTAATATTTCGATTTCCTCTTGGTCTTGAATTGGCAACTGGAAATTATTAGTTAAAGCAGCAGTTTTAAGTTTTTTTGCACGAAGTTTTTTAATAGCATTAAAAACGATAGGATCAATTTTTGCAGTTTCTGACATCATTGTACGGAACAATTCTTTGCCATCAATTGTAATTATATCAGGAAGAGATGGAACATTTGAATCTTATCAAGCAAATGAATTGTGGATATTTAGCAAATTTATATTACAATCGTTCGAATAAAATTTAAGTATACTTACTTCTGCGCGATCGTAAGTATTGGAGATAGTATTCTTTATTTATAGGATCTGACAATTCTGAACCAAAAATTTTATAGAATTCTGGAATAGATAATTCACCGCGTTCTAAACGCTAAATTTAAGGAAGATATTCAATTCATATCTATATATATGGGTGTGTATATTATATATATATCAAAAAATCAAATAACGAAATTTTACGAACTTGAAATGCACCACATTCTCCACTCTTCTCACTTTCGTCAAAAAAGGAATTAATCGGAAAAAAAATAAGAGTTAAAGAGACAAAAAATATTTGCTTACATTGCTACATTAATATAATTCTTCGGTAAATTACATAGTCTTTCATATTTAGCAACACCTTGAAATGGCGAACCAACACATACTCCTCCAATATCAAAAATTATTGCTTTGTATGGTTGCATTGTAAGGATTTGTGTTGAGTTATGCTGTGCACAATAATCATGAAGTAAAGGAGTGGCTTAGCTTGTGACGTTTAGCGCTCAGATTATAGCATAAATGTTATTGGCTGATTGGGTGATGATGATTTTAAAAAAAAGGAAAGGTGGTACCACCACATAACAATAAATCAAAATTTTCCACAAATTTGTTTTGCTTGGCATAATTTTTTTGTACAATACGAACTAAAACTTTACTATCATATTCCATGTTCGTATTCGCTACTCAACAAAATAAGCAATACTAGACTTTTAAAATTGGTATTATAAAGATATTCTTATGAAATTTAATTTAACCAATCAGAATTTTTGTTAATTAATCAAACTTCTTTATTAGATGTGTTTTTGTTTCATTTAAATGTTATTTATTGTATTTATTAGTTCAGATTTTAGAATGTAACAAAAAACTATAATTATATTTCTATACAAAGATTATATAAAATATCTGTCCTTTTTTTCATCTAGTTTACTTATATTTTAAACTTAATAATGATTTTAAACCATTCTTTTTATTAATAAATAAGCTAACATAAATTTTAAATAAACTTATTATTTTTTTTTATTAACAAAATATATTTTATTATCTTATTAATTTTTGTAAAGCAAATAATTTATTAAATTTTAAAAAACACAAATCTTAAATATAAAATCAAGATTTTTGTATTTTAAAATAAACTAAAGCTTAAATCCAATTATGATAAAATCAGTTTTAAATCAATTATTATTTAAAAAATTAAATCTAAATGTTATAATACTAGTCAGAATTAATACTATCAAATATATATTGGATACCTATATATTAATGACTAATCAGATATATAGTATATCAGATATTTATGATAATATAGTTATTAAGAATGTTGTATAGTATAGTAAAAGGAAGTAATATAACTCACATATGAGTTTATATAGAGTTTATATAAAGTTACTTTTTAAACCTATAAATTGAATTTATATAAATCAGTTAATTTGAAAGTAACTCACAAATTATATTTGTATAGAGTTTATAATAGATATATGTGGATTTATTTTTAAAAAATATTAATGTAAATTACAACTGAATTATAGTTGTACAGATGTATATATTAAGATTATCATTTATTGATTTTTTTTTTGAAATTTTTTAAATATTATTTTTTTAATTATTTTTTTTTTTTTTTTTTTTTTTTTTTTGGTGTTGATAACATATGATCATTTTATTAAGTTAAGAGAGGATTACAAAAGATAATCACTTCCAACTAATTATGAGTACTCCTAATCATAGATTGGTCTAATCATCTACCAAATTTTTTCAATTATTAATATTGAAATATTTTTTATTTTTTATTTTTTTTATATTTTTTTCAGTTATTATATTTTTTTTTATTTTTATTTTTTTCATATTTTTTTCAGTATTTATACCAAAATTTATTTTATTTTATGTATTTTGTACCAAATTTTTTTTTAAATACATAATAAATAAAAGACACAGAATACTTTTATAAAAGATATTTAACAAATTGTTTAATAATATCAAAATATTATCAATTTTATTAGCTTTATATTTGCACATCAAAGTTAATTTCACCTATATGATACTTAATACACAGATCGAAGGCTATCAAATCAAAAATCATTTAGGTTATTCTATAGGAACCTAAATAATTCCAGATTTTTTTTAATTTATTTTATCAGAGTACTTAATTAGTAACTTTAAAATAGCATAAATCAGGTATATTTAGGTTATCAATAGAATATCAATAAGATACCTATTCATTTGCAACTGGATATCAATAAAATTAATCTATTGCTATTCAGTTTTTTTTTATTTACTTGTTTGAATTAACCTATTAATATCTATTTTTCTTATTTGATAGCTTACTGATTGATGTTATTTTTACTAATTATAACAATTTATGTGCATAATTTATTAAATTGTAATTAATAGGTTATATCTAATTGCAAAAAATTTAATATTACATGCTTTTAATTGATTCCTAATTGCTACCTAATTGTCAATTTTATTACTACTGATTTATATTGCTAATTTTATTTCAATTAAGTACAAATGCCAAATTAATGAATTATTATAAAATTACATTACATTCTTATTCGCTATTCTAAATATTCTACTATAATATCGTAAGTAGTATAGAAATAGGCTTTTTGGCACATTTCGATTACAGGGTTTTAGGATGGTTTCCTGGGTATCAAAAAATTAATCTCATAGTGTAAACCCTTTGTAAACATACACGTAACCTTAAAGAAATCATTTTACTTTCTTGATTGGTATTCGCTAGGGCTCCGATCGGTTCGGTTCGGTTCGGTTTTTGCAAAAACCGATACCGAACCGAATTGATCGGTATCGGTATTGATGATTACCGAAACCGACCGGTATCGGTATTGATGATTATCGAAACCGATCGATAATTACCGAAAACCGAACCGATTTACCGATATTAAAAACCATTTTTAGTAAAAAAAACATCGCGAAACTATTTTGGTATTTTTTTTACCAAATCAAATGATCTATAAAAACGTTTCGCAACGTTTTTTATTTAAAGTGTCAAAAAATAAAGTTGCGAATCGTTTTTTTTTATTAAATTAACTAATAAAAAACGTTTTGCAACGTTTTTAATTAAAATGAAAAAAAACGTTGCAAAACGTTTTTTTTTATTAAATTAACTCATAAAAACGTTTCGCAACGTTTTTATTAAAGTGACAAAAAAAACGTTGCAAAACGTTTTTTTTATTAAAATTAACTAACAAAAACGTTTCGCAACGTTTTCTATTAAAGCTACAAAAAAAAATGTTGCGAAACGTTTTTTTTATTAAATTAACTGATAAAAAACGTTTCGCAACGTTTTTTAACTAAAGCAACAAAAAAAACGTTGCGAAACGTTTTTTTTTATTAAACTAACTGTTAAAAAACGTTTCGCAACGTTTTTTAATTAAAGCAACAAAAAAAAACGTTGCGAAACGTTTTTTTTATTAAAATTAGCTCATAAAAACGTTTCGCAACGTTTTTATTATAGAGACAAAAAAAAACGTAGCGAAACGTTTTTTTTTATTAAGTTAACTGATAAAAAACGTTTCGCAACGTTTTTTAACTAAAGCAACAAAAAAAAAACGTAGCGAAACGTTTTTTTTTATTAAACTAACTGTTAAAAAACGTTTCGCAACGTTTTTTAATTAAAGCAACAAAAAAAAACGTTGCGAAACGTTTTTTTTTATTAAAATTAACTCATAAAAACGTTTCGCAACGTTTTTATTAAAGTGACAAACAAAACGTTGCGAAACGTTTTTTTTTATTAAAATTAGCTAATAAAAATGTTGCGCAACGTTTTTATTAAAGTGACAAAAAAAAACGTTGCGAAACGTTTTTTTTTTATTAAAATTAACTCATAAAAACGTTTCGCAACGTTTTTATTAAAGTGACAAAAAAAACGTTGCGAAACGTTTTTTTTATTAAAATTAGCTCATAAAACGTTTCGCAACGTTTTTATTATAGAGACAAAAAAAAACGTTGCGAAACGTTTTTTTTTATTAAATTAACTGATAAAAAACGTTTCGCAACGTTTTTTAACTAAAGCAACAAAAAAAAAACGTTGCGAAACGTTTTTTTTATTAAAATTAACTCAAATGTTTCGCAACGTATTTTTTTTATTAAATTAATTGATAAAAAACGTTTCGCAACGTTTTTTAATTAAAGCAACAAAAAAAACGTTGCGAAACGTTTTTTTTTATTAAAATTAGCTAATAAAAACGTTGCGCAACGTTTTTATTAAAGTGACAAAAAAAAACGTTGCGAACCGTTTTTTTTTATTAAAATTAACTCATAAAAACGTTTCGCAACGTTTTTATTAAAGTGACAAAAAAAAACGTTGCGAAACGTTTTTTTTTTATCCAATTAACGTTTCGCAACGTTGTTTGTTAAAATGACAAGAAAAAAGTTGCGAATAGTTATTTTTTTATTAGATTAACGAATAAAAACGTTTCGCAACGTTTCTTAATTAAAGTGACAAAACACCGCTGCGAAACGGTTTGTTTTATCAAAATAACTAATAAAAAACATTTCACAACGTTTTTTTATTATATTATTTAGTTAAATCGATTCGGTAATTCGGTTCGGTAAATCGCAAAACCGGTACCGAAACCGCAGTTACCGAAACCGATCGGTAAATTTACCGAAAGTTTCGGTTCGGTAAACTGTAAAAACCGAAACCGCTCCGATACCGAAACCGATCGGTACGGTTCGGTAATTACCGAAACCGATCGGAGCCCTAGTATTCGCTTTGTAATCATTTGTTTCCTATATGAAAAAATAAATTTTCACTTTGGCACAAACAAGTCCGAAACCTATTTGGTTTTCATCCTGGATAGCATAAATTTTTCGCATATAATATAACCAAATTGCCTCCCTATAGCATGTACACAAGATATGAAAACAAATAGTGTTCACAGTCTGCGGAGCGAAGCGGAGCATGTATACATGATATGAAAACAAATAGTATTAACAGTCTGCAGAGCGAAGCGAAGCATGTACACAAGATATGATATACAAATTGCCTCCCAATAGCATACTGCTTAGGTAACAAGAGAGAACAAGCATGAGGAGGAGCAAAGTGACGACGAATGTACGTTCGATATAGGAGAATAAGTATGAGCTGGCAAAGCCCTTTAGGGCGATGCCAGTGAATACGCATTCGACAGGAGAAATGATATAGCAGGAATATGAGCGAGCCCTTTAAGGCAAAGCGAATATGGATACTATATCATTTCGACTATATGCTACCATATTCTAATGTATACTATATATGAGGCAAATCATAAATGCAAATATAGTTTTCATAGGCAGAGTGAAGCAGAGCATGAACGCAAAATATGCGAACAAATAATGTTCACAGAGTTGCGGAGCGAAGCGGAGCATGTATGCAAAACATGAAAAAATCAAGTTTTATAAATGCATACATATTAGGTTCCAGAAATATTTCTAGAACATTCCTGGCACTAGCCTGGCACTAGCCCGTCATCAACCTGAATTTTTGCAAGCTTCTGACGTTGATAAAATGCTCTAAAACAAAACTTGCCTGAATGTTTTTTACAAGCACCATATTCAGAGAAAGTAAATTTAACGCATCCAGGTTCCATACATGGATATTGTTTAGGTGAATTCTGATGGACTGTACATCCCTTTGGGTCAAAGCATCTCTGATTGCACACTTCTCCAGTCCTAAGAATATATGGACAATAATAAAAATTCCAGGGTATCTCCTTTTTCTCGCCTCCCATAGTTTCTTTTTTGAATAAATGTCTAACACTAATTATCTGAACAAAATAATTTTTATTTTAAACTTTTTTCTAACACTATATAATCTTCGAGAAAAATATGAGCAGATTATTTGGTAGTATCACTGGCACAATAGGATGATTGTTTGGAAATCTTTTGCCAAGCTGGGGAGGCCCAGCACCAGTACCACCCGAATTACCTGAACCTTCTGAGCTACCAGTACTAGAAGAAGAGCCAGAGGTAGACTCGGAGGGGGACAGTGACTATGAGACCGCTTTAACTTGCCAAAATACTGAAACAAGATGGTATTCAGCAATTCGAAGGTTTTTATTCTGGAGAAAGCAAAGTAAGGATATTGAGTTTTATGATGGGAGTACACAATAGATTGGCTCAGAAAATGATTTTCATGATTTATCAAGAGATTGGTTTCTAATTAAAGCTAATTCAAAAGAAACACTTCAGGAAGCCCATAATCAATATAATGAAGAAGCCAATGCAATCTTTTGGAAGAGTGGTGGACAAATAGACCTGTGAAAAACAGGAACTTATGCATCAACAAGTTTGTGCTACTTTCAAGATGTTACTAGAGGTCTTAGACAAGCTGAAAACTTATCACCAGAAGAGGACCATTGGATAAAATCGGCTTACATAGGAGGACTAACATGGGCAGAACCATATGAAGGAATTGTGACTGAATTGGATTATAATGAATTTTACCCAGACATTTTAGCTAGTGGTAATGCAGGTTGGCCAATAAGCCAGGTGAGTTTAGAACAATCTCACATATTAGCACGGAACATATTGGATATGGTTTGGAATATGGAATTTATCGTGCTTTTATAATAGGTCAGCCAGCAGATCAAAAATGTATAAGAGGATTTCGCTATAATCCTGCAGGATATTACACTCACTATGATTTGATAACAGCAATGAGTTTAGGTCTCCACATAGAGTTATCTTCTGAAAGTCCTAATGCTCTAATATTTGAGCAAAGTACGCTCATGAGTGGGCATGCTATTTTCTATCAATGGGCAAGAAATCTTACAAAAATCAAGCATGAAGGCGGACAGGCAGGTAAAGTTGCTAAGCATATGCTAGTATCACTCTGGGCACAGTTATATTCAGATGGTCGAAGACAAGGACCACATCGGCGCATGGCACCTTTTATTTCAGTAAAGGGGCGTAAAATCATATCAGAAAAAATTAGACCTCTAGGAGATCGTGTAAAGCGAATCCATACAGATGGATATATTATTTTGGGTAAAGCTACTGACCAGATGCTTGGACATGAATATGAAGGTGGATGGAGAGATCTAAAAATCGTAAAAACAGGTGTCATATCAATAAAGAATGTGATGTGACTAGAGTGGACTAATTTCAAAGAAATAATCCCAGTCACACCCACGAACTCGAAAAAATCAACTATCCGCTATATAGCCACAATGCCAAATGAGATTCTTGATAGGATTTTCCAATATCATAGAAAAAATGAGGGCGAGAAATTACATCCTCTTTTATTAGTTAATAAGCAATGGTACTATAACGCTAGGAGACTAAAAAATAGTTCTAACAGGCATTTCTAGGATCAAGTTCATAAAGGCATTAAGCAAAAATACGAAGCCAGATGCATGTGCGCAAGTGCTAGGTCTAAAATTTATGAGAGAAATAAATATAGAGCCAGATGTATACATTTCCGAAGTATGTAAGGATTGCCCCAATTTACAATGGCTAAGTTTTGAAAATAGTGGATCACGTATACTTAACAATAAAAATCTGGAAGCGCTTCTATCTGAGTCTTCCAATTTAAAAAGACTTACGATAAGAGGTTCTAGACGCATAAGCCCAAAAACATTTTTAAAAATTCTAGGGCTGGCTCCTAGTTTGAAAATAATAGAAATTAGAGAATGTTTACGGATTAGAGAGGATATATTAATTGATTTCCAAAACTTATACCCAAAAATAAAATTGATATTTGAGTCTGATGAAGAATAGGATTAGATAACATTTACCCCAAATTATTTTATTTTATTTTTTTTCTTCCCATTAATTAGACTAACTTCCGCAGTACTAAAGGTAAGAATGGAAAGCGAGCGCCAAGCCGAAAGGATCCCAGAGGGACCAAGTAAAAAAGATTTATCCAATAATTTACCTAGCGATCTGGAGGAGCTAACCAAAGTATTTGAGAAAAATTTGAAGGGACTAGAAAACCTTGTAAAATTGTTTAAAAGCGATGTGAATAAAATGTTTGATATTTCCAATTCCAGTTTCCCAAGCAGTTTGATTAATGCTAATCCAGAGAAATGATCATCATATCGGAAGAATTGCTGAGCCATGCACTGCGCCTTCAGCCAAATTGTGCGACAAAATAAATTTTTTCCCCAAACAAACATAAGAAAAATGTGAAAGAAAGTCTAGTTGCAACACAGGACCTACCATATAAGTAAATAATAACGTCAAAACCATATGTTATGGAGGGCTGAGGGAGTCACAATTTCAAGATCGTCAGGCGTAAAGCTAACTATATGTCTTGTAAAATAAATCTCCATGTGAAAAGGTATGAGAATTTTGTTTACATGTGCTTTTATAGAACTCTTGGCATCAGACGTCAATGTTAATCATATACCTGCTGGCTTTTTATTATTCAGCAAGCCCAGAAACAAATATAAAGCACGAAAAATACAGGTAGAAGTTGAGTCAACCTTCCCGCATAAAATTATGGTGCATATATGTTAAAAATCGTACTTTCATGCGAGCAAAGCTTTTTCCTCACTATAAACTTTGTATTTAGGAAAGCACAAACGAAATTACTCTTAACTGTATTATTATTCCTTCTGGTCCACTTCATAGTCTTCAACTCGGCGAAGTTACGCCAGTTGTTACAGTTGACAAGAATCAAACTGTTAGCGTACTTGAAGTCGCAATTCAAAGCACATTGCGGGCACCATTTAATAGTGTTTGCTTAAAACTTTTTCGAACTCCCAATAAGACGCGTATGCAATCGCAGGACTTGGTTTCCTCTTTTTTTAACACACAACATCGATTAGACCATTACCATATCGTTGTTCATCCATTGTAAGAATAATTTTGTATCGTGTAGTGCGATAGGCCTAAACATCATGTATCACGGGCAAAGTCCTGAACATTTGTATTTATTTTTGTTTAATATATTAATAAAAAATTTTCTTGGCAAATTTCAGCGAACTCGGTTCGCCCAAAATTACGTGTTTTTTTTTATTTTAAATGCTTATATACATTGTATTAGTTATATATAATAGATCATGTCATCTGAGCTTGAATTATTGAAACAGTGTATCACTGAACTTGAGGCTGAGAACGCAGAGCTTAGGAAGGAGAATACTGAGATTCACGATCTTAGATTCAAGCTCACAGTGTCTAATGCTGAGGTAGCTGAACTTAAGCGTAAGAATACGGAGACTCTAAAATCGAATGCGGAATATAATGAGAGGCGTGATGCCGAGAATGCTAAACTCAAGGCCAGAATCGAAGAGTTGAAGAAAAACAAACAAGATTCTTCAGCCGAGAATGTTAGGCGTGATGTTGAAATTGCTGAGATTAAGGCTGAAGTAGTGAAACTAAGAGACAATAACGAAGAAAGCAAACAGTTAACTTCCCGTCAATCAGATGTTACTTCTAAAGAAATGATTTCAGGATATAATGAGAATACTATAGATGAGATAGAGTCTCAAAGCTCTGTTTCCTCGAATACTATTAATCTGGTATCGAATGTATATGAGATGACGGATGTGAGTGATCATGCTTTAGTGTCTTCGGATAAATCATCGGAGGAAAAAGAGACAGTTGCTTTCTTGAATGAGGAGCATAAGAAAAGGATTAGTGAAGAGATTAGACAAAGGAATAGAGAGAAAAAATTCAGCGAAAAAACGAACAGGGTTTGATTCAAGAAATTAATTCATCCACGGAAGAAAAACACATCCTCCCGACTGTGACTGAAATTTCAGCAAACTTGGTTCACCCAAATTCTTTAGCAGAGAGAAATGAAGAGCGAGCGGTCCTCCCTGATATTATTAATCTATATGAAACTGCATGCGGTGCAGAAAAGAAAGCAATCGAAGTCAATAGAGAAGAAACTTTGCGTTGGTGTTTCTATGCTAGAGAATTCAAGAGAATGTATAAAGATTTTATGGTCAGCAATAAAGTTGGGGAAAAGAAAGCGAAAGGGCAGGTATACGATTTTATTATCAAACAACTTCTCAATACTAAACGCAAAACTTTATGTAGGCAAACACAGAAAGCTTTGAGGATTGACGATTTATTCGAAAAAATAGGAATGGACAAGCTTCAATACATAAAAACATATAGTACAGATACTATTTCGAAATTTACTGATCTTCAGATTCAAACAATTATAGATCACTTCACCGAAAAACCCAATATGGAATTCACTGATGAAACTGAAGATGAAGAACAAGATGACGAGGTCCCAGAGGGATTCGATCAGAATAATGTATTGGAGATCTTGCCTCCAAAGGAATCAACTACACCTATTCCTTTATCTCATGACTCTAATTCTTCAGGTGGTTCCTCTAAAATAGGTCCAGTCAATTCGCCCAAATCACAAGCAAATGTAACATCCACGACTTCTCAAACGTGGATTCCTAAAACTAATCCAAATAAGATGGAATGTCTTTATCAATATGCCGTTGAACATAGTCTCAATCCTGAGAAATTTTCGATCGTTACTGAGGCTGAAAAATATAGGTGGAACGTGAAATGCTTCCATAGTGACTTGGAGAGAGATATACTAATTTATCACAGATCAATAGAAAAAAATGAAGATCGTAAAAAATATCATACATTACTAACAGATCGCGAAAGGATAATCGGTGAAGAGCTATTGCGTCGCGGTATTCTAGAGAGTCGTAAAAGTACTGCATGGTTAGATAATCTTATGAAAGAATGAGAACAAACCCATACCCAGTTTATGCAAGTTTTCGCTCAATCTTCCTCCAGTGATTTTTCCAAATTAGATACCAAGGTAGAGGTAGTAGTATAATCCAGTTATCACCCGGCGCAGAAGATAAAGGGTAAAATTCTTACCGAAGAATAGGGGTTGTATGACATGAAATTTGTAAGGGGGTTAATAAATGATGAAATGTTGTACGTGATTACTAACGAGAATTTGACAATATATTTTTTCCTGTACATGCATCAGCGCTATATAAACTGGCTAGTATACGATGAAAGTTAAACCAATATGACAGGCACAAAATTGACCAAAGATTCATCTTACCAAATCCCAGAGAGACCCCACCCATCTCTTACCAACTATAGAAACTTCGCAAAAGTATCCTGAAGTATCTCGAGGATGATATGGTTGGGGATAAAGAAATTCTGGAACTAGAATCGTGTTCTGAATATACGATGAATATTTTGTCATTACCCATAAAGGCGCTCACAATCCTCTCTTGCGGACATATTTTTCACAGGTCATGTATTGAGAAGCAACTTTTACATACCAAACCAAGCACCTGTCCATCCTCTGATTGTGAGAAGAATGTCAATATTATTGTGGACCCAAGTTTTATTAGGAGAGGTTCACAATCATCCCAATCAAGCGGAATTTCAGCCATTTCTAACGTGATTAGTGAAAAGTTTGTCCTGAATTCGCCAGCTATACCAGAAGATCCAATGGAGGGTATCGAGGATTCCGCAATTCTACGAAATCAGCTATTATGTGCAAAATGTCTTGAAGAAATTACTGCAAATTTTCCGAAAGATACTGTCTTTTTATCTTGCAAACACGCCGTGCATTATGATTGCATTGGCAATCCTCACAAAAAGTGTCCTACCTGCTCAGGCGAAGATTTGGTAATGTTTCCAGTAGAACAGGCTTTGAGAACCACCCAGAAAAAATGATCTAATGACTCAACCAAAAAATCCTCTAGTAAAAAAGCCAAAAAAAATGGTGGGAAGATCATGTTAAAAAAACTTATTGAAGAATTAATTTCTGAAACATCACAAGATCCAGAAATTGCGAAAGAGGGGATCCCCCCTTTGGGATCGGGTAGCGGAACTTTCTTTGATTTGTACAATGTAATCGACGTTATGAAGGGGCAGGAGGAGGTCGCTAAACGGGCTGTTATCAAATCATATTTTAATTTTGGAAAAGCGCTTAATGATCAATTTAGCCACTACTTGAAAACTAATCCCAAACATACAGCTCAAGCACTGGTCAATCAAGAAGTTCGAAAACAGCTTCCAGATTCAGTTAGTGATGACTTACTTCAGAAGAAAAAAGAATGGGCTCTAAAGATTTATGATCTTTTTAATGAAATAGGAGAGCATATGATTCAAAGGATTAAATCTTTCTCAGTATCAACTATAGCAAAATTAAGCCAGGATGATATTGACCATATCTTGGTCAAGTTTGCGAAATAATATTATTTACTGTGCTACACACGTAACATTGTGAACTTGGTTCACGTTCTCTGAAATAAATTTGATATGTAAATAGCCCTTAAGAGATCTGCATATATATAATAATAAAGTTTGCCAATATCAGGCCCTTCTTTTTTTTTTTTAATTCATGTATAATCATAAATGTGCTTATCGAATAAATAAAATCATGAGAAATCTGCAATCTAATCCTTTTATAGTTCCTGGAACATTCCTGGAACATTCTTAGAACTATCAAGGAACTGGTAGGGAACTGGGAAGGAATAAAAATATACTTTCCGAGTGCGTGTCTAAGCCAGTAACAGACGAATAGGCACCATATTTTTTTCATTAAACTGATCACTAATCTGATTACTTGCAAGATTAACCTGATCACTTGTTGGACTAACCCGCTCACTTGCTAGACTAACCTGATCACTTGTTTGACTAACCCGCTCACTTGTTGGACTAATCTGATCAGTTGCTTGACTAGCCTGTTTACTGCACATATTTTTTAATCTTAGATGACGTTTAAGAATAGATGGATAGCAAAACTCTTTGAAGCAATACTGACAAGTTCGATCAGCTAGTTTTTTTTTACAGGTTCTGGCTGTTTTCCCACAGTAAAAACATTTCGCTGGGATTTGTGAACAGATAGGGGGATGGTAATAGTTTTTCCGTTAGATGTGGCCTTAAATTTTCCTTTTATTAAAGGCTCCCATCCAGCCCGATATTGCCATTGCGTTCCAAGAATTACTAAAGATTTAGCATTTCCATTCTGATCCTTTTCTGCAGGCACAACAGAAAATTCATTTGTAATAGTGGCTGTATTTTCTTCTGAACCAATTGTTATAGGAATATCCTCCATAGTGCCAATGGATAGGGATTTGCTTGCAACTCCATTAAGCGTATGGAACTTTTTCCTATTAATTTTGATACCCAAAAGCTCTTCAACTAATTCTGCAATATTATCTGAAAATATAGAAGAATCTGATCCCGTATCAATCATTGCACAAGGTATTTCCAAACTTCCTATCTTGCAATAAATGGTCGTAACATCATCGGCATCCTTTATTTGTAAAAAATTTATCTCTAAGGGCTTTGGCCAATATATTTGGCTATTTTTTTTTTCAGCTGAGCGACACTGAGCATATGCCTTGATAGCATGATTCAAAGTATGCCTGCCTTCTGAGTGGTTATTATCTGGCAATGTTTCTATTTCCATAATATTATTTGTCTTTCTTTCGGCTTGGTGCTCTTCCTGAACAGATGCAGTCTGAGAAGAAGTCGAAACTTGTAAAAGAGGCTTCTGCTCAGTATTTACTGCCTGTAATAGTGGTAACAAGACATCTTGAATATAGTTATTAACATTCTCCCATGCTAGCTCTCTTCTTTTAACGGTATCATTTGACATAACAGTATTCAAGCAATGGCCTTTTAATTTGGGATATATCATATTAAGAAATTTCGCAATTTCTACAAGAATCTCTTTAGGACAATGTGGGACTACTAATGATACCATAGATTTTAAGGCTATTTTTTTCATTTGTTCTGTAGCCATTGTTATATTGCCCGATGCCCTCTTTGATTTAGCACTTTCAGCATGAGATTTGGAAGTAGGGGACTTCTTGGTATTCTTTTTTATTGGTACTCCACTTCGCACCACTTTTTTTTTAAAGTATAGCAATTTTGTGGTTCATCATCAATATCATCATCATTAATATATTCATCATCCTCTTCGATTTCTTCTTCAGAATCTTCTTCTTCCAATATGTATTCTTCAGAATCTTCAGGATTTTCTTCCTTATTTTGGTATACATAATTAACTTTCTTAGTCCACTTAAGTCTAGGACAATTAATTTTTGTATGACCAGCCTTTCCACATGCTGAACAATGTCGGGTTTGCTTTGCAGATGCTTTTGGCACTACCTTTCTAACAACTTTCTTCGTGGCATATGTACTTCTGGGTGTAAAGGGACTCTTTCTAACATGAGCTGTTTGACTTCCTAATCTCTTTTTAAGTTCTTCATAAATAAAATTTTCTAATGTTGCATCATCTGTTCCTATTCCTGTATATGCCAAATCTCTTGCTAGACGAATTTTAAAATCATCTTTTTGTGGCTGAATAGGTACTGTCTCTTGGGAACTAACTAATTGCTGAATAGGTACTTGCCCGTAAGGCATTCCGCTTGAACTTATAATCAGATTACGTTCTAGCCATAAATTCTTTAGTTCTGTAAAGTATGCATCTATATTAGCAGGATTAGCGATTTTCATCCATGTATAGAAGTCATCCGATAAGTAGTTTTTTAGAAATGATAGAGTCGTTGCATCGTTATTTGCCACACCCAACAATAATGGCCGAATTCTTTTTTCATATGTATCAGGGCTGTCTGTTAGTAAAAATCTTTCTTGGAATAATCTTTGAATTGCTGATTGCTGGGTACCTATTGTTTCACGCTGATATTTTGCATTCATCCATACTCGTAGAGTGGCTGGAGAATTTATAGCAGGATTTCCAGCTGTATACGGATCATTATTTGGAACTGGTAAATACTTCCCACCTAGCTTAGTTTTTAAAAAACCAAATTTAATTGCATCATTAAAGTCTCCTGCATTGGCATTTTCAAGAGCGGTCATATTTGGCTCTAAATGTGATATAGAATTCCAAATTCTATCCAAGTATTCATTAGGAGGTTCCTGTCCAGTAAATGGATCATGTTTAGCAAAAATAGTTCCTATTGAGTCATATAGTGGTTGTCGTCTAGCTTCTGCCATGTTTCCTAAGAGCGGATTGTTTTGTAAATTCAAAATAATTTGTCGTGAATTTAATTCCCTACCCTTTCATTTTTGGTATCTATTAAATACCCATGCTCGATTGAATTCTGCCAAGTCTGCCTCAGCTTTACGCCTTCGAACTAATATTTGGAGAACTGCCTTTTCTTGTACTAATGTATTAATCCGATTTTGCTTTCTAAGAGCCATTCTTTGACCATTAGTTTGCCTATCTTGAGCTATTTGCCACCAACGTCGACGCTTATTTACTTCATTATTATATGCTAAAGTTAATAATCGTTCTCTTTGAAGACTATTATTTCTAGTATTTGTTAATTCATTCCTAAGGCCATTGATTCGATCATTAGCTACATGGTATAAACCTTGCATGTTAATAGCATCTTGAGCATATCTTTGCATAAGTTCACGAGCAGTTGTTAATGAAATTCGTATACCATTTAATGTATTTTTAGGGTTAAATGATGTATCTCCATCAATATATGCCTCTACCCGATCTAGTGCTGTAGCAATATTTATTAAAATATCAGGTATGGCCATATTTTCTTTCTTTGGTCGTTCTTCTTCTTCAGAATGTTTATTACTAGATTTAGATAATTCTTGTATACGAGATTTAAGTTTATCTATTGTATCTTCTAGCTGGATAATTCGATTATCTTGAATAACTAATACCTCCTCTTTTAGTTCCAGGTGATCCTGACATTTTTTAAGTTCACCTAGAATAACCTTACATTTATCCTTTAGCTGATTAACTTCTTCATCATAAGATTGTAGATTCTTTTCAAGATGAGAAATATATCGCTCACAGGCTTTAATTTCCTCTTCAAGTTTGCGGATTTTCTTTTGTACTAACTTTATCCCTAGATCAAAGTTGCTGTTTAGTTGTTCAAGATATGTCTGCTCAACTCCTATTGTTACCTATTATTTCTATAGATTCTGGTGAGGCTCGAAATCTTGATATTTCTATTGCTTTGAAAAAGATTTATTATCAGCCTATTGGTTATTATCGAAATGCTAAAAAATTACATGAAGCTTCTCAAAAAGCTGGGTATGATTTTTCTCTAGACGAAGTGAGGGAATGGCTTGAGAGACAATTATTACATCTATTACATAAATCCCGTCCTAAATTTATCCCACGAGCAAGTTTTAATACTATTATTACTCCCAATGAAGTTCACCAAGCGGATGTTCTCTATACACGTCATATTAAATCTGGACGAACAATCTATCTTTTTTACCTTAATTTAGTTGATGTAGCTTCAAGATATAAAGCAACTGTTCCTATTGGCGTGGCTCTTAGGGGGACTGCCAAGAGTATTAAGAATATACAAGGCATTTTAACTTCAACTACTATTGCTAAATGCTTAGAAAAAATTTATGATGACCCTGAAAACCCTCTTATCTGGCCGAAAGTGTTTTTATCTAATAAGGGATCTGAATTTAAGGGTGAATGTGAAAAATTACTAAGAAAGCATGGCGTAGAAATTCAGAAGGCTAAGTTCAAGAAAACTATAGGCATTGCTGAAAGATATAACTTAACTTTTCAAAAACAATTCTATAGTTTTCTTGATGCGCATGACTTATTAGATTCCTCTTCTAATATAATAGAGTTAGAAGACCTACCTAGTGTTGTTGATTCAATAGTAGAAGATCTCAATAACTCTGTAACCCGCTTGCTTGGCATTTCTCCTGCAGATGCTATAAAAAAGAAAAGTGTCTTTGCTAAGCCTTCCAAACCTCGAAAAGGCCCTATGGGATATGACGAAAAAAGATTATCTTATGGTGATTCTGTTATTTATTTGCTTGATCTAAGTGAGTACAAAGGTGGGAGGAGACGCGCAACTGATATGAACTGGTCTTCTAAGATTTATAATATTCGTGAATCTCTGGTGCAAAAAAATCAGCCGGTATTATATTGGCTGGAAGATGATGAGGGCAATGGCCTGGAAAGGTCTTTTGTGAGAGAGGAGCTTCAAATCATTCCTCCTGATATTGAGTATCCACCTCAGTGGGTGCTTGCAATTTAGATTTTATTTAACTTCATCTGCAATCAGCTCTTCTATTGTTTTGCTAATTTCTTCTTCAGCCATAGGTCGCTTTTCTTTAGATATTGTATAGAATAGGCTGTACAGATTTTCGATACTAGCAAGAAGATCTTTCTTACTTTGATACCATTTTCGATATCTACCCATCTTTCTATTATAAGCATCTTCATTCAGAAAGAGCATTATAGCAGTTGACTTTATATATTCTTCTGGCTCATCCGATTATCGCAAATTTTTTACATAGCCAACATATTCATTAACTAGCTTGCTATCTTTTTTGTAGCGAAAGCGTAATACCTCTCTTATTATCTTGAGTTACGCCTCTTCAATTTTTTTCCATGAAATATGACTCGCTGGGATTTCACTCGCTGGTATTTTATCTGTCATTATATGTTAACACTAAGTCTTTGCTGTATAATAAAATGGTTAGTTTAAATTGTGAATAAAAAAATCTAGAAAATAAATAAATAAATAAATATTAGATGAAATAGCTGAGCTCATCTTTATAATCCCAAATCCGTCAATATTTCTTGAGGAATATTATTTCCATATTTTTCCAATGCAGATAGATATGCTGGAATTCAACAATCCCCAATTGCCCATGTCGTTACTCAGTCATTTAATATCTATCTCTTGGAGTCAAGTGGGTTGATGCTCCTTTTTGTCTGGCGGATTATATATGAAACGAAACGCTCACATCGTAAGAAGTTTGCAGTTCGAGGCTTATCCTCCACACTATCTAGAATACAGCGCTCATAAATATCAATAGTTAGTTCTTTTTTGACGAGAGATTTCTTGAGACCCTTTGCCTTCTGTACATTTTTATACTCATCTTCAGTTTCCAATGCATAAGACTTTGATCAGTTCCCAGCATATCTTAATGCCCGAGTTCCTGCAAATTCATCCTTCCACTTTCCTATCACTTTCTTATTTTTTAGCTTCCGTATTCCATCAGGAAGAATTACCCATTGATCCGCTGGAAGTTTTTCTAGTAGCGGATGCTCTTCAGGATAATCACTAAAATCATAGAGGTCTGCATCTTCAATCATGTCGGCATAGACATCCTCAGTCTCTATTTCGATAATTAGTGAGTCAGTATCGGTATAACATAGTATTGCACGATCTCCATACTTGCGCTTAATATGATTATACCAGAAATCGTACATGAAATATTTACTAAGATCTAAAATCAATGCCCTGACATAGATTGGCTTATTTAGTACAACATTCGTCTGCTTTCGATGTACTGCTATAAGATTGCTTCTATGAAATATCTTACAACCTACTAGTGTCAGATCTGCTAACATTTTGCGAAGTTGGTATTCCTCTCCTATTGGTCGTACTAAATCTACTCGTGAGCGATGTCGGACATCTTCCATAGTTTTTCCGAATACAGCATTGTTCATTAATTTTCACAAATCTTTTTCAAAAGCATTTTTGGCATCTTGACGTCGTATCGTATTGGCTGTAATATATGGTTCTAGCCATGAAGCCTGATCGAATTCTAATACTCGATAAACATGCTCAAGCTTCATTCCTAGTTCGAGACATTGCTGGAGATTTCGGTAGTGGATAATATATCAGTCTTTAGTCTCTAATATTGCTACCAATTTTTCTGTCTCAGCGAATTTTCCACCACTCAGTTTATCAATTAGGTCATTATTTTGGTATGGACTAAGCTCATTGCGCTTAACTATCTTACATTCTGGGTAAAACGGATAGTCAGTATGTGTTGGATGAAGGTGTTCCGGATATTTTAATTTTACTTCCTAAGCACTACCTCGTTTAGCAGTTGGAGAAATAGACAGAATATCAGGCAGTTTGTCTAGGTCAAGCTACCGGAATCCTCCTGTCGGCAAATATTGTGACATAGCCCATCCGTATAAATTATTGGCATCTAAATATAGTAGCCATTTATTTGCCTTATGTTTATTATAGCCTTTCATTCCAGGAAAATTTGCTTTTGCTAAACGTTGTGGAGCCATAGAATTTCCACTTCGCATCCAGCGTTGGACGAATTCATGCATATCTTCTTGACCTTTATGGAATAATTCGAGCTTAACCTTGGTCATCTTTTTTTGCCATATCAAATGCAAATGATGGCAATGTTATATAGTTCAAAGGATCTAGTCCAGATACTTCTTTCATTGTCATTCGGAACCGCTGAATTGAGTCCGCTAATATTAAAACATCAGTTCTTAGATATAAATCATGATAGTCCCCGAATGTTTTACATTTTGCCTCCTCCCATACTTTCTGCGCATGTTTATATTGCTTCTGGCTGATGGTATAAATTTTTTTATGCTCACAATCGTCAACCTCCTTTAAATCCCCTTTCTTACATTCCCCATTGCACTTTTTGCCCTTTATTTCATGTTTGCACTTTTTACAGCCATTTTCACAATAGTTTAGTTCACCTAGCACTGTGTTAAATTCTTTTCTTGATGGGAGCTCTGTTCTAGAGAAGCGCCCTGGATCATTTAATTCATAAGAGTACTCACTTTTTTGTGTGAGTATTGGGAGTAAATGCTGAGGTATGCTCTGCGCCATAATCGGGAAACATTTAGCCAATTGCTCCAGAGACTTTTCTTGACCACGCAGATTACTTGCTACTTTTTCTAACGACGGGAACTGGAATTGACAGGAGTCTATGAATTTTATCTGGCCAATTATTATCGTCTTGTAATTTTCCATATTGTCCGCAATTATTTCGATTTTGTCTTCACTAACTAGGCCCAATTCCCGTACTTTATGATGAAAGTCATAATGTTTCCCACCATGATAAATTAATGGGATCTTAATTTCGTCTGGCTTTATTTGGAGTTGAAGATTACAGCCACGATGTGCAGGTCCATGATATTTTCCAGTGAAATGGTCATGATCTCTAACCTTATTATCATTTATATCAGCTCGAAGACTCATTTTACATATATAGCATTTGATCACATTTTTGAATATATTTTCCTCTTCTATACTCAAACCTTGTGTATGATACATAGCCTCCACTAGCTTTTCTTCTGTGGCTTCGCACTTGATTTTAACACAACCATGATGTGCACTGCTTATGAATTTTCTGGCTGAATCAAAATATTTTACTTTATTATATCGGGTCTCTTGTAGCTTTCCTTCACATATATAACATCTTATGGCTGATTTATGTGTTCGCCAATCTCGCTCTGTCATTACTATTTTTTCTGGATTGCGCAACTTCGGCTTGATTATTTCTTCTAAGCCGCACTGGATGCTTTTCCATGACTCTACAATTGAGTTAGGAGTACGCCTAGCAATTTCTTTTGCAAGCTTCCCATCCGTTTGGATTAAAACATAGCCATAACTATTAGGCTTCTGTTTCTGCAATTTTATGGTCTTTTCATTGATATCGTTTATTTCTATCAGATCACTATCTGCTTCTAGATCTTTAACGAAATAAAACGGAACATTTTCTATTGCCTTATAGTTTTTGAATTTCATGATATGCATCCCCTTTTTAGGGAAGATTTCTCATTGACCTGCATTAGGATTATTTCGTCCATGATAATTGTGCTCTATGTGTTCTTAGAGCAAATCCAATTTTGTGAATGGTGGAATCATGCAATGACGACAGAAATATTTTCGCCCATGATATTTGTTCCAATTGCGCATAATACTATTCCATCCTTGTTCTCCATTGATTAAACAGTAGTGCGTATTCAAGCCTGGGGGGATTTCATTATTATTTCGGCGGTCTCTAAGATCTTCCTCACCTTCGGTAAATAAAATTAAATCTACCATATGCTTTCTTTTATAATTATATTCTGATATGCGAAGTGGGTCTAGTTTGGCAGACAATTGCTCTTTGTCATTTTTTGCAGGCGTAGGATATAATACATTTACTGCATAATTTGGATTATTTTCTTCAAATATATCGATATCATGCAATGAGGCTGAAAAATTTATACCGAAGAAATCTAATACATTATCAAATTGCCGTAATCTACTAACATCATGAAGATTTCTTGCTCTGCGTCCCTCTTTTCGAGCTTCTTCACTAGCTAGATAAGCCTTTAAACAGGCTTCGAAACATCTGTTATCTGTATTTTGTGGATTGATTATTCCTAACTGAGGTTTTGACCAAATCTTTGGTAAAGCAAAATGCGATCTACCTCAGAGTGGTTGATAAGCGCTTATCTCGAGAAATATTTTTATTCCATATTCATATATCCAGCCTGAATGTTAATTTCGCTCCATTTCGTCAATTTTATCTAAAATTTCATTATATTGACGAGATACTATTTAGTCTATTCGATCCTGGCGAATAATATCTAAAATTTCACTTGAAAATGCTATATTTTCATCTAATCGGTGTCCAAAACGTCCTACTTACACAATCTGATACATATGGACTATGAGAACTATCTTCGTTTTTATTCCCTCTAAGCGTGCTAACTCTCTTCTATAAACATCACTGATTTGGTCTTCGATATTCTCAAACATGGCTAAGGGATCTTCTCGATATTGATAAGTTTCTGGAATAATAGCGAGATAATCGACACATAAGCATTTGTCAGAAATTCTTCTATTTTCTACCAACCTTTTCAGAGCTGGATTTTCTATTCTTTGAAATAATATTTTGTCTTCTTCAGGTTCAGATTCACTATCAGTTTCTGATTCAGATTCAGAATCTAATGTATCTCCTTCATCAGTGGTCTCATAGTCACTGTCCCCCTCCGAGTCTGCCTCTGGCTCTTCTTCTGGTACTGGTGGCTCAGAAGGTTCAGGTAATTTGGGTGGTACTGATGCTGGGCCTCCCCAGCTTGGCAAAAGATTTCCAAACAATCGTTCTATTGTGCCAGTGATACTACCAAGTAATCTGCTCATATTTTTCTCGAAGATTATATAGTGTTAGAAAAAAGTTTAAAATAAAAATTATTTTGTTCGAATAATTAGTGTTAGACATTTATTCAAAAAAGAAACTATGGAAGGCGAGAAAAAGGAGATACCCTGGAATTTTTATTATTGTCCATATATTCTTAGGACTGGAGAAGTGTGCAATCGGAGATGCTTTGACCCAAAGGGATGTACAGTCCATCAGAATTCACCTAAACAATATCCATGTATAGAACCTGGATGCGTTAAATTTACTTTCTCTGAATATGGTACTTGTAAAAAACATTCAGGCAAGTTTCGTTTTAGAGCATTTTATCAACTTCAGAAGCTTGCAAAAATTCAGGCTGATGACAGGCTAGTGCTGGGTTAGTGTCGGGAATGTTCTGGGAATATTCCTGGAACTCAATATGTATGCATTTATAAAACTTGATTTTTTCATGTTTTGCATACATGCTCCGCTTCGCTCTGCAATTCTGTGAACATTATTTGTTCGCATGTTTTGCGTTCATGCTCTGCTTCACTCTACCTATGAAAACTATATTTGCATTTATGACACAGGTCGAATAAAAAAAAATCTCCAAAAATTGGCAGTCTGATTTTTGTCTGATTTTTGGATATATTTGTCTGATTTGTGGTTTTTTGTTGCCGATTTTATGGCGCGAATTGTTCATGAACGGCATTGCCGATTTGTGCCAAAAAATCGGCATTCCTATTTTTAAATAGTGCATGCAAATCGGCACTCCAATTTTTAAATAGTACATGCAAATCGGCACTCCGATTTTTAAATAGTGCATGCAAATCAGCACTCCGATTTTTAAATAGTGCATACAAATTCAACCAAATTAGCTAAATTTATTTTATTTATATTTATGAAGTACGACACATGCAAAAATTTATTTTTTCTCAAAAAATTTTATTCAAAGTAGTTTAATTTAAAAATTTACATGTTTTATTAGTAATTAAAAAATAAGAATTTATTAAAAAGAAATCTATAATGAAAGTAAAAAAATGAATCAAAGTAAAGAAATGTGTTAAAAAATAAGAATAACAATAAAGAAAAAAAGAAATGGGGGGAAATGAAAAGAAGTAAGGGGAAACAAAAAAAAATGAAAAGAATACAAAGGTAAAGAAAATGAAAGGAATGAAGAAGGAAATGTAAGAAAAAAGGATAGTGTAATATAAAAAAAAAACAAAAAGAATAGTAGGAAAACATAAAGAAACGAAAAGAGAGAAGGGAGATATAAAGGAGCGAAAAAAAGAAGGGAGAAACGTAAAGGAACAAAAAGAAAGGAAGGAAATGTAGAAGAACAAAAAAAAAGGAGAAAATGCAAAGGAACAAAACGAAAAGAAGGGGAAACATAAAGTGATGAAACAAAAAGAAGAGTGAAACGTAATAGAACGAAAAAAATGGAAGGCAAAACGTAAAAAAAGAAAAAATAGAGGAAACATGAAGAAATGAAAGAGAAATGTGAATATACAAAAGAATTGAAGGGGAGATGAAAAGAATGAAGAGAAGTGAAAAGAAACAAAAAGAAACAAAAGAGACAAAATAAACCGAAAGGTGGGTGAAAAGAAAAGAATGAAGGGGGAAGTGAAAATAAACAAAATAAATAGTAGAAAAACATAAAGAACGTAAAGGAACGAAAGGGAAACGTAAAGGAACAAAAAGAAAGGAAAGAAATGTAAAAAAATAAAAAAAAAAGGAGGAAATGCAAATCAACAAAACGAAAAGAAGGGGAAACATAAAGTGATGAAACAAAAAGGAGTGAAACGTAATAGAATGAAAAAAATGGAAGGCAAAACGTAAAAAAAGAAAAATAGAGGAAACATGAAGAAATGAAAGAGAAATGTGAATATACAAAAGAATTAAAGGGGAAATGAAAAGAATGAAGAGAAGTGAAAAGAAACAAAAGGAAACAAAAGACCGAAAGGTGGGTGAAAAGAAAAGAATGGAGGAGAAGTGAAAATAAATGAAAAGAATAGTAGGAAAACATAAAGAAACGGAAAGAAAAGAAGGGAAACGTAAAGGAACGAAAAGAAAGAAGGGGGAAACGTAAAGGAACAAAAAGAAAGAAAAGAAATGTAAAAGAACAAAAAAAAGAGGAAATGAAACGAAAAGGGAAAGGAACGAAATGAAAAGAAGGGGGAAGCGTAAAGGGTGAAATGAAAGGAGGGAAAATATAAAAAATAAAATGAAAAGAGGAGGAACGTAAAGAGACAAATGAAAAGGAGATGAAACGTAAAGGAATAAAGCAAAAATGAGGGCAAATGTAAAGTGATGAAATGAAAAGGAAGGTTAAACGTAATAACCGAAAAAAAAATAGAAGGAAAAACGTAAAAAAAAAAGAAAAAAAAGAGGAAGAAATGAAAGAGAAATGTGAATATACAAAAATAATTGAAGGGAGACGAAAAGAATGGAAAACAAATGAAAAGAAACACAGGGGATAAAAGAAAAAATGAAAGAAAAGTTAGTAAATAACGAAATGTAATCGATCATAAAAAAAATAAAATGAAATAAAAAGAAACATACTTGTAAAGAAGCCCAATTACTAAAAATATTTGATCGGAACCTGCAAAAAAAGATGGATTCGTTAGTAAAACGTTTCCTAAAAAAAAAAAGAAAAAATAAAGTTTCGAAAATTTCGAAACTTACATTCATTACGCCCACGGCAATCGTCCAAGAATCAAAAACTAGAAGCTACAAAAAAAAAGATGAAAACGTTAATAAAAACGTCTCCTAAAAAAAAACAAAGAAAAAAAAGTTTCGAAAATTTTGAAACTTACATTCATTACGCCCACAGCCATCGTCCAAGAATCAAAGACCAGAACCTACTAAAAAAAAAAGATGGAAACGTTAGTAAAAACGTCTCCTAAAAAAACAGAGAAAAAAAAAGTTTGAAAATTTCAAAACTTACATTCATTACGCCCACAACCATCGTCCAAGAATCGAAGACCAGAATCTACTAAAAAAAAAAGATGGAAACGTTAGTAAAAACGTCTCCTAAAAAAACAGAGAAAAAAAAAGTTTGAAAATTTCGAAACTTACATTCATTACGCCCACGACCATCGTCCAAGAATCGAAGACTGGAAGCTACAAAAAAAAAGACGGAAACGTTAGTAAAACGTTTCCTAAAAAAAATAAAGAAAAAAAAAGTTTCGAAAATTTTGAAACTTACATTCATTACGCCCACAGCCATCGTCCAAGAATCGAAGACCAGAAGCTACAAAAAAAAAAGACGAAACGTTAGTAAAACGTTTCCTAAAAAAAACAAAGAAAAAAAAAGTTTTGAAAATTTCGAAACTTACATTCATTACGCCCACGGCCATCGTCCAAGAATCGAAGACCAGAAGCTACAAAAAAAAAGATGGAAACGTTAGTAAAAACGTCTCCTAAAAAAAAACAAAGAAAAAAAAAGTTTCGAAAATTTTGAAACTTACATTCATTACGCCCACGGCTATCATCCAAGAATCGAAGACCAGAAGCTACAAAAAAAAAGATGGAAACGTTAGTAAACGTTTCCTAAAAAAAAAAGAAAAAATAAAGTTTTGAAAATGAAAATTTTCGAAATTTACATTAATTACGCCCATCGTCTAAGGAGGGAAAAAAGAAATATTGGTACGTTTCTAAAATCATTAATAATAAAACCTATCGTCAATTCGCCTTTCTGAAATCTTCAAGGCTGCATTCTACAAAAATGAAGAAAAGAAAGAAACATTAGAATGTTTCTTTAACACGAAACTTGCCATTTTTACAATAAAGCTAAAAAATTTTTTTTAAAATTAAATAAAAAAAAATTCATTTTTTAAATTAAAAAAAATTCATTTTTATGTTAAATAAAAAAAAAATTCATTTTTTTAGATTAAATAAAAAAAAATACGGCTTCTTTGGATGACGGTATTTCAGTGGTGTGTACCAACTTTTTGTTTGTTTGTTTTTTTATTTAAAGAAATACATTCTAACAGTTGCTTTTTTTTATTTGTAAATGAGCAGAAGGAAAAAAATGAAACGTAATAAGCAAAAATAAAAAAAATTATCAATAAATCAATAAACAAATGATGTAATTATATAGTCAGCCAATTAAAGATGATCATTTTTGATTGAAAAATTGGCAGAGTTATATAAAAATTGGCAGAATTATATAAAAATAGGCAGAATTATATAAAAATCGGCAGAATTATATAAAATCGGCCGAATTACATAAAAATTGGCAGAATTACATAAAAATCGGTAGAATTATATAAAAATCGGCAGAATTACATAAAAATCGGCAAGAGCATATTAAAATAAAGCAAATTCCGATTTTTTTTCATTCGACTTGTGTGATTTGCCTCATATATAGTATACATTAGAATATGGTAGCATATGGTCGAAATGATATAGCATCCATATTCGCTTTGCCCTAAAGGGCTCGCTCATATTCCTGCTATATCATTTCTCCTGTCGAATGCGTATTCACTGGCATCACCCTAAAGGGCTTTGCCAGCTCATACTTATTCTCCTATATCGAACGCACATTCGTCGTCGCTTTGCTTCTCCTCATGCTTGTTCTCTCTTGCTACCTAAGCAGTATGCTATTGGAAGGCAATTTGTATATCATATCTTGTGTACATGCTCCGCTTCGCTCTGCAGATTGTTAATACTATTTGTTTTCATATCATGTATACATGCTCCGCTTCGCTCCGCAGACTGTGAACACTATTTGTTTTCATATCTTGTGTACATGCTATAGGGATACAATTTGGTTATATTATATGCGAAAAATTTATGCTATCCAGGATGAAAACCAAATAGGTTTCAGACTTGTTTGTGCCAAAGTGAAAATTTATTTTTTCATATAGGAAACAAATGATTACAAAGCGAATACCAATCAAGAAAGCAAAATGATTTCTTTAAGGTCACGTGTATGTTTACAAAGGGTTTACACTATGAGATTAATTTTTTGATACCCAGGAAACTATCCTGAAACCCTGTAATCGAAATGTGCCAAAAAGCCTATTTCTATACTACTATCGTATTTTTTCAAAATTAAATCTCACCCAAAATTAAACTCCTCCTACTTTGAACGATCTCATGCATAAACTGAAAATAAGCACTCCCAAAATAAGCATTCATGAAAATTAATATTTATTATATTTATTACTGATTAAAAATTACAATTATAATATTAAATACTTTTTTTTTGGTCAAAACAAGTGCAAATTTATTTATTAATAACAATCATAATGATACAATATAACGATAAATAAGCCAACTTATATAATAAGATCACAGTATTGACAAAAATATGTTATGACTAAAGTTGCCTGCCGAAACTCAATTGGCCAATGTCGAAATGCCGAAATGCCGAAATAGTTTTGACACGTCGAAATTGTCGAAACTAGTTTCAACATATCGAAACTGCCAAAAGTAAAATCACAATGTTTCGCAACAGGTTTCATTCATTATAATAAAAATTCAAAAATAAGAAACGTTTTGCAACATTTTTTATTAAATAATTGAAAAACCATTGCGCAACAGTTTTTTTTCTTTAAGTTAAAAAATAAAAAACGTTTCGCACCGTTTTTTATTAAATGCTTGAAAAACCGTTGCGAAACGGTTTTTTTCGCTTAAAAATTTAAAAATAAAAAACGTTTCGCAACGTTTTTATTAAATAATCGAAAAACCGTTGCGAAACGGTTTTTTTTTCTAAGTTAAAAAAAACTTGAAAAACTGTTGCGAAATGGTTCTTTTCGCTTAAAAATTCAAAAATAAAAAACGTTTCGCAACGTTTTTTATTAAATAATTGAAAAACTGTTGCGAAACGGTTTTTTTTGTTTAAAAAATCAAAAATAAAAAATGTTTCGCAACGTTTTTTATTAAATACTTGAAAAACCGTTGCGAAACGGTTTTTTTTAAGTTAAAAAAATAAAAAACGTTTCGCAACGTTTTTTATTAAATAATTGAAAACCGTTGTGAAACGGTTTTTTTTTCTAAGTTAAAAAAAAAGCTTGAAAAACGTTGCATTTTTCGCTTAAAAATCAAAAATAAAAAACGTTTCGCAACGTTTTTTATTAAATAATTGAAAAACTGTTGCGAAATGGTTTTTTTTGTTTAAAAAATCAAAAATAAAAAACGTTTCGCAACATTTTTTTTAAATACTTGAAAAACCATTGCAAAACGGTTTTTTTTGTTTAAAAAATCAAAAATAAAAAACATTTCGCAATGTTTTTTATTAAGTACTTGAAAAACTGTTGCGAAACGGTTTTTTTTAAGTTAAAAAAATAAAAAACGTTTTACAACATTTTTTATTAAATAATTGAAAAACTGTTGCGAAACGGTTTTTTTTCTAAGTTAAAAAAAAAAGCTTGAAAAACGTTGCGTTTTTTGCTTAAAAAATTAAAAATAAAAAACGTTTCACAACATTTTTTATTAAATACCGTTGCAAAACGATTTTTTTTGTTTAAAAAATCAAAAATAAAAAGCATTTCGCAACGTTTTTTATTAAATACTTGAAAAACCGTTGCGAAATGGTTTTTTTTTTCTAAGTTAAAAAAAAAAAGCTTGAAAAACGTTGCGTTTTTTGCTTAAAAAATCAAAAATAAAAAACGTTTTGCAACGTTTTTTATTAAATGCTTGAAAAACCGTTGCGAAATGGTTTTTTTTGTTTAAAAATTAAAAAATAAAAAACATCTCGCAACGTTTTTTATTAAATACTTGAAAAACCGTTGCGAAACGATTTTTTTCGTTAAATTGACAATATGTATATATTATATATATCACGTGACGAAATAGTTTCGACAATTTCGACATGTCGAAACTATTTCGGCATTTCAACAAATCAGAAGGCCAATGTCAAAATGTCAAAATAGTTTCGACAATTTCGACATGTCGAAACTCTTTAGTTTCGGCAGGCAACTTTAGTTATGACCCACCATGATAGCCTATTTTCAAAAGAAGTAATAGGAAATCTATGCATAGATTTAAAGGAATATGGAAAATGAAAAGAAAAAAGAAATATTATAGAAAAATAAAACTATAAAATAAAACATATAATTAAATCAAAAAATGACTCCTATATGCTAAATCGTTAAACAAAATCACATAAATTATTCTAAAAGGGCCTTCAGTTCTATAATTAGATGGTTCACATCTGGCCTATTGAACTGATTAGATCAGTCAAAACTGACTAGTAATTATCAAAAACTGAACTGATTTACCAAATATTCTTAGTAAAAAAGTATTTTTTAAAAAAAAAGTTGCAAAATGATTTTTTTTATCAAATCATCTATAAAAAATGTTTTGAACTATTTTTTTTAAACAAATTAATTGTAAAAAAACATTTTACAACATTTTTTATTAACTTGCAATAAAAAGTTGTGAACTACTTCATAAAAACATTTTGCAACATTTTTAAATAAAATGGAAAAATAATGTCATAAAATGTTATTTTTTATATTAAATTGTCTATATAAAAAACGTTTTGCAATATTTTTTACAAATTTTGCAAAAAACATTTTTTAACATTTTTTTTTAAATAAATTATTTATAAAAAAATGTTTTACAATATTTTTTATTAATTTGCAAAAAAAACTGTTATGAAACGTTTTTTATATTAAACTACTTCATAAAAATGGTTTGCAATATTTTTAAATAAAAGGAAAAATAATATTGTGAAATGTTTTTTTATATCAAACTACTTCATAAAAACATTTCGCAATATTTTTAAATAAAAGGAAAATAACATTACAAAATATTATTTTTTATATTAAATCGTCTATGTAAAAAATGTTTCGCAACATTTTTTATAAGTTTCGCAAAAGAAAACATTTTAAAATGTTTTTTTAAAATAAATTATTTGTAGAAAAACATTTCGCAACGTTTTTTATTAATTTGCAAAAAAAACTGTTGCAAAACGTTTTTTTATATCAAACTACTTCATAAAAATATTTCGCAATATTTTTAAATAAAAGGAAAAACAACATTGTAAAATGTTATTTTTTATATTAAATCGTATATATAAAAAATGTTTCACAACGTTTTTTACAAGTTTTGCAAAAAATGTTTTGAAACGTTTTTTTTTAAATAAATTATCTGTAAAAAAAACATTTTGCAACGTTTTTAAATAAAGGGAAAAATAATGTTGCAAAACATTATTTTCTATATTAAATTTCCTATGTAAAAAACATTTTGCAACATTTTTTTTAATAATAAAAAACGTTTTTCTTATTAAAAAAAAATGTTATTATTATCAGTAAATCAGTTTAGTAAATCGCAAAACTGATACCAAAACTGAAAGTTTTAGTTTGATAAATCATAAAACTGAAACTACTTTGATATCGAAACTGATCAGTACAGTTCAGTAATTACTAAAACCAATCAGAGCCCTATGTACAAATCCAAATTAATTTACAAATTACATATATAAATTTTTGTAATTTGTACATTTGGGATTTGGGAATTATGACAGTCAAAATGTACAAATTAATTTGAGATTTACTTAAAATAATTTGGATAGCATCTATAATCAGAGCCCTACCTCCTATGTATAATATCCACCTATATATAGTACTCCAGGACCCTGAACTATATATAAATAGGTCAGGGGTTGAGTTTGCTTATTGATCATATAAAATTTTTAAAAAGTTACTTATTTCAGGGGTATTTTTGAAAATTTCATATCCTACATACCCCTGTATTTAAAGGATCTACTGATTGGATTTTAATGAAATTTATATCATTGGATACGTCTTAATGAGACGAATCTAATGATATAAATTTTATTTTGATAGCATTAATATTGACCAAGATATCCTAAATTGAAAATTTTATTATACATCATATCTGACCTAAATGAGAGATGTTTGGAGTCCTAGTACTTCTAGGTATAGACCAAAACCCCCAAAATTTGCAAGATATCCAGAATACTGTGGCTCATGATATATGGTAATCTAAATACTATAGATTAATCTAACTACTACCATATAATCTACATATCACTTCATACTTGCTATTATAACCAAGTTTGTTATAGACTCATTAATGAAATAAGTCTTAAAGAGTTTAGCCAGTATACATCAGAAATACTTAAGCTCTTAACAACTGGTATACCAAAGGTAGATAAAGAAAAAAAATGTCAAACTCATAATTGCCTTTAAAAAAGATATAAATTTAGCAAAGAATTAAACTCCTGTTATTTTAGGTATCGTGTAAAGTTTCAGTTCTTTACATTTGCCAAGATAACAATTTGGTGCGAGTTGGGTGGACAGATCAAAAATCCACTCTTAATACTAAAGTGAATGAGCAAATCAGATTGCTTAAGAGAATACCAATATTTAGTGAAAACAAGTAAATATCATCTAGCCCATAGTCAAAAACAAGTAGAAAAAAATGACCCTTCGTATGAAATTTATTGGCCAGTGCAATAAGATTTAATTGAAAATACTAATCAGCCATTTGCAATATTTTGGAAGAGTATATTACAACCTAGAAGTGAAGGAGGATTATATACCTTTCAAACTATCCAAATTTTTGAGCAACTACAAAAGACACAAGGCCAACAACAAGCTCGAGAATTAATTGAGCAATTGATCCAAACCATTAGATACACCTTTGTTTGAATTCTTGATTGAAAGTCTTTTATTCTATTGGAAAATTACCAGTCAATTTCAAAATACCATTTTTAAAAGAATGAGCAGACTTACTGAAGATTTAAGTAAAAGCAGTAGTGATACTACTACTATAACTTTAGAAGATGAACAATAGAAGAAAAATAATGAGTCAAATGAAAGTAAAATTCAAAGGAGTAATAAAGAGGCAAAGAATAAGAAAAAAGAAAATAATAAAGAATATATAGAATCAAGTAATTTAAATATTTGGGATACATCAGAAAATCCTATTGGAAATAGTAAAAGTATCTCAAGCTTTAGTACTTCACCATTACAACCGCAATCTTTTTTTTGATACAATGATCTTTACGATGAGTCAAGTATTACTGTACCTCAAGATTTTTCTTTTTCGTCAAGATATGGATTACATGATGAAGAGAATGACTAAAGTAGAAGTAAATTTTACTTTAGATATCAACGAAAGAGTAATTTTAGAAGTTCAATCAGAAGCTCTACATCCAAACAATCCTTAAATCAACCTGAGTCACAATCTTCATTATCTTCGAAATTCCAACCTAATAGTAATAATTCTCATACCTATATGAATTCACTCTTCAGTATTGCAGGACAAGCTACACAAAACTCAGGATCAATGCCTAACTGGATGAAAGACTTAAACCCACAAGAGCAATCAATCTTTGAATTAGTAGCTAAAGCAAAAGAATATTTTGATAGAAGTGCTGAACCTAGAGAAACTCGTTTAGTGGATTTTCCAGAATTTAAAGGAGGAAACCAAGATCTTGTAAAATGGTTGGAAGCATTTGAAAGAGCCTGTGATGCCAATAAAGTACCAAAAAACAGAAAAGTAATTTTAGTTGCTTCTTATCTAAAAGGAACTGCTTTTACTTGGTATAATCGAGCAAATATCCAAAGCTGGAATAATCCCTTATATCGATTAACTTCATTTGTTCATGCTTTTACAGATTACTTTTGTTCCCTTTAAGTTAAATCAATGGAAACACCAATTGAGAAATAGAAAGCTAAAATCAGGCGAAACTATAGAAAATTATATTGCAGCAATAGAAGAATTATGGAAATAAGTTGATCCTCAAGGAAGAAGAACAGAATTAGATAAAATTCATGAATTTATTGAAGGATTACGACCTGAATTTATAGTTCCAGTCCAATCAGCTATGCCAAAAACTGCTGAAGAAGCAATGGATAGAGCACGTGCATTAGAAACTGCCTTATCTTTAAATATGGAATTATCTGCTTATTCATTAATTCCAGATTATCTCCAGAATATGAATGGAGAAATGATCCCAACAAAAACTAATATGTCTATATTCCAACCCACTTATACTGCTACACAACAAGTAGAAAGTATTGAAAAGATTGTGGAAAGAAAAATTAGTGAAGGAATTGCCGCTGTGTTAGGCCAGATTAGAATAGAATCAAAACTATATCTGAATAATCAAGGTAGAAATTCTGGATGCTATCTATGTGGAAAACCTGGACATATTGCTAAGAACTGCAGGCAAAGAAGTTTTCAAAATAATGGAAATAATAGTAACAATAACAACAACAATCAGAAAAACAATAATAACAATCGTCAAAATATTGAATGCTATAATTGTGGAAGAAAAGGGCATATTTCAAAGGACTGTATAGCGCCTGCAAGACAAAACCAAAATCAAAATAGAAATAATACTCAGTCTTTAAACTAATGTCCGCAACTTTAAAGGGTAAGAGTGCGAATAAACCAAAGCCCTCAAATAGTACTAATAATGAAAATAATATTATTTTTAATTCTCGTGAACAAGAGAATACTAATTTAAATAAAGGAAAATCAGTAAAATGGAAAGAACCATTAGAAGAATTTAAGGAAAATGAACCAGTTAAACAAATCTTGAAAAGACCTACTTATGTAATGAATATTTTATATCAGGATAATGGAATTTATTTATCAAAACGATGTCAGAAAAATAAGAAAATGTATAATTTATAGCAAGTACCTGGTGGAAAAGTAGAATTAGGAGAATCATCAATTCAAGCTGTACTTAGAAAAATTTAAGAGGAAACAGAAATCAAACTCAAAAAAGAAGAGTTAACATACTTATTCAATGATCCAAATTTTAATTGTGATATTTATGCGACCAAATTAATATCCAATCAAAAATTGGAACACAAAGAACCAGACAAGCAAGGACTATGGGAATTATTCAATTGGGATAATTATAAAGAAATGGCTAATCAGGAATTAACTTTACTGACATATATTACTTATATTGAAGAAATTTTGAAGAGTTTGGTTAAAGAAAAATCTACATACGTTCATCAAATTGAAGAAGTTAAAAAAGCATTATTTGAGAAGCTGAAGTATATGGAGAAAAAGTGAATGTTCTTATTGATTTTGGAGCAGTTAGATGTATAATTTCTAAAAGATATTTGAACAAAGTTAATAAGGCAATTGATACTTTTACAAGTGTTAGAATCATTGATGTAACTAGTAAAAAAACAGCACCTTTAGGATTAGTTAGACAAGTTCCAATTAAAATAAGAGATATCGAAACCAGGATGGATATAATAGTAACTGAATCACAAGAATATAATGTATTACTAGGAAATATATGATTAAAATATGTTAATGCGATAATTAATTATAATAATAACACAATGAAAATAAAATGTAATGATCAAATTCAAACAATACCTATAACGTGTATGGAAAAAATAGACCCAACTAGGTTTATTACTATTGATCCTCAAGGGGAATTAGAACTAGAAGAAGAAGAAGTAGATTTGAAACCTACACCTTATTATAATCTTAAAATCAACAATGAAAAATTTCAAATTGAAGATCGTAAATATTCTGTCGCATTTATGGAATATTGTGAAACAAAATATAGAACAAGAGATGGAATAACAAATAGTCAAGGTCCTGATCGATGCTTATGTAAAATTTTAAAAGATTAAGAAAATTGTTTGGAATGTTGCCAAATAGAACAAGATTAGGAAATATATACTATTATGCAAAATAAAAATGAAAAGAATAAAACGAAGATTATTATTGAAGAAAATAAGGAAGTTCCTATAGAAGAATTGGAGCAAAAGCAAATTAAATCTCTTACCAAAATTCTAGATAAAAATAAAGATCTTTTTGCATGATTTATGAAAGAATTACAACAGACCCATTTAGGAGAACATACTATTATTACTGAAAATGTACATCCTATTAAGAAAAATGCTTATAGAGCAGCACCTAAAGAAAATGAGTTTATCGAAAAAGAAATAAATGAGATGTTGAAACAAGATCTTATTCAACCATCCTCTAGTCCTTGGTCATTTCCAGTAGTAATAGTTAAAAAGAAAAATGGTCAATTACGATTTTGTGTTAATTACAAGCCTCTCAATGATGTAACAAAAAAGAATAATTACCCACTTCCAAGAATTGATGAAATATTAGATTCACTAAATGGAGCTCAATGGTTTATAACGCTTGATTTAGCTTTAGGTTATTGACAGATAAAAGTAAAAGCAGAAGATCAAGAAAAAACAGCATTTATCACTTAATTTGAAACTTATGAATTTAAAGTAATGCCTTTTGGTCTATATAATGCCCCTGCTACTTTTCAAAGAATAATGGATAAAGTATTAGGAAATCTCAAAGGAAAATTTGTCATAGTTTACCTTGATGATGTTATCATTTATTCAAAAACTTTTCAAGAGCATTTACAACATATAGGAGAAGTATTTGATAAAATTTGACAAGCTAATCTTCGATTAAAGGCAGAAAAATGCCATTTTGGAGCAAAAGAGTTACAATTTCTTGGACATGTTGTAGGAGAAGAAGGAATTAAACCAGATCCTGAAAAAATAGACAAAATTGTGAATTATCCAATACCTGCAAATATTCGTGATTTAAGAGGTGTATTAGGATTATTTTCATATTATTGACACTTTATAAAGAACTTCTCTCAATTAGCTGACCCTATGTATGAATTATTAAAGAAAAATGTAGTTTATAAATGGACAGAAACTCAACAACAAGCCTTTGAAATATTGAAAACTAAACTTACCCAAGCACCTATAGTTCGGTATCCAGATTTTGAAAAACCATTTCTTTTATATACAAATGCTTCACTCATTGGAATTGGTGCAGTATTAGCTCAAAAGGATGGTAAAGATGAATATGTAGTCGCTTATACTAGTAGAACTTTTGCTTCTGCAGAAAAGAATTATGCCATTACAGAATTAGAATGTTTGGCAATTATTTGGGCAGTTAAATATTTTAGATACTATTTATATGGAATTCACTTTACCATCATTACAGATCATTCAGCTTTGAAATGGTTGCTTAACTCATCATCTGAAACAGCCAATCGACGATTAGAAAAATGGAAAATAACTCTTTCAGAATATGATTATAAAATTCAATATTGAAAAGGAACTAAACACTCTAATGTAGATGCCTTATTTCGAATCAATCCCAACATAGGTCTACAACACATTCTCAATAACTAACAAAATATTAATCATGAATGAATAAACGTATAGAGACTTAGTGCAATATCTGGATGCACTTACTGTTCCAGATCATTGCAATAGTACTCAAAAAGTAAAGATTCGTCGTACCTCAGCTCATTATATTTTACAAAATAATTTATTATATAGGAGAACCCAGGATGGTTTTAAAAGAATAATTTTACGTGAACAAGTAGAATCTATTCTTTATCATTTACATCAAGACTTGAATGCTACGCATTTAGGAATTGATGCAGTATTTGAAAAGGTAAAAGAACGTTATTATTGGCCACAAATGTTTGAAGATATTAGAAATTATATCAATACTTACGATACATGCCAAAGAAGAGGATCTCAACAAAGGATAGAACCACTTATACTAATAAAAGTGAAAAGCCTATTTTATCGAATTGGTATTGATATTAAAGGACCACTTCCTAGGACAGAACAATAAAACAGATATATAATAGTTGCAATGGACTATTTTACTAAATGGCCAGAAGCAAAGGCTATAGAAAATATTCGTGCTGAAACTATTGCTAAGTTTATTTATGAAGAAATAATTTGTCGTCATGGTGTATCTCAAGAAATTTTATCTAATAGAGGAACTTCATTTATTAATTAAATAATAGATAAGCTATGTGAAAATTATCAAACAAAATATAGACTAACATCACCTTATAGGTCATAAACAAATGGAATAGTAAAACGTTTCAATAGAACTTTAGGAGAGTGCATTGCTAAACTAGTTAATTCTGAAAACAAAGAATAGGACCAGTTAGTAGATGCTACCCTATTTGCTTATAGAATAAAGAAACATAGTACAACAGGTTTTACGCCATTCTATTTAGTCTATGGACGACAAGCAACATTACCAATTGACTTAAAATTACCAAATATACAAGAAAAAGATGAACAAAATCCTCTTTTAGCAAGATTATATCAACTTATTGAAAATTTGGAAACTGATCGATAAGAAGTCATTGGTATTATTGATAAGGAATAACAAAAGCAGAAAGAATGACATGACCAACAAGGAATATCAGTTAAACTTAAAATAGGAGATAAAGTTTTAGTTAAATGAACATGGTTTAAAACAAATTTTTTAGCAAAATTAGAAGATAAATAGATAGGACCTTATTTTATCCATAAAGTTTTAGATAATAATGTCTATAAGTTACATATTATGGATGGTAAACTAGTCAAAAATGTAGTACATGAAAATCGTTTAAAACTTTATCAAAATCAAGTATTAGAACCAATTGTACTTATACAATAATAATTATAATTTTATTAAAGACAATGTATTGGACACATTTTATTACATACAAGTTGAGGTGAAGAATAGTCAGGACTTAATACAAGTGAAGGAGTAGATGGTTTAAAAGGCAAAGGAGGAGATGATTGATGAGTTTATTCTTGTTGTGGTTGTTGATGTTGGATAGGATGTAAAGGAGATTCGTGAGGAGGTAGTGGTAATATTTATTCAATAGGTAAAGAAGGAATAATTATAGTTGGTAATAAAGAAAGAGGAGAATCAGGAGGAGAAGAAAAAATAGAATCAGAAGAGGAAAAATCAAAAGGAGGAATAGGAATTGGTCTAGGAACTTGAGAAGTAGTATGATTTTTTCTGTGACGTTTTCTAGGAAGTGTATTTACAACATATTTCAATTTTTTAGGAGGAGGAAGAGGAGGAACCCTAGAACGTAATTTTCTTTTTTCAGAACGTGACTCAAATGTACTGGAAGCAGTCCCAGAATCAGAAAAAGCAACATTACTTAAAGGAGGATCTTCAAAATCAGAAAAATCTTCAACAAAAGGAAGCGTCTTAAAGAAAGTTGTATTTGATTTATTTCCCTATTTACAACATCAAGATGAGCGAGAAGAAAATTTCTTTTATTACGAACTAGAACTAAATGATGCCACTAAAATTGAAAAACAAGTTAGGAAAATTGGAAATTAAAAGAAAAGTATAATTAAAAAAATTAATTTAATTAGTATACTTTTTCACACTCCTGGATTATTTCAATCCAATATTTCTTAAATCTTTCCAGATTATGTATTTTTTCATTCTTTAATTGTAAAAGTACAGGTAGGTTAGTGATGCATTGATAACTTTTTATTTAATAATAAAGGAAGGTGCCTAGCCTATCTTTTCTCCAAGATAAGCAAACCTTTATTAGCAACAATAGATTGCCTGAACAAGAGGATTTGGAGTGGTTACCAAATAGTCAAGTACAGTAATTCCCTTAAATCTGAAATGCGACAAACCAAGTATTCCTCTATTATTGTAAAACAAAAAGAAATCAATACACCTGAGATTCTAATGAAGTGTACATAGAAGGGTCATAATCATTAAAAGCTTTAAGAAATTTGGAGAACCAGTATTCATGTAAGGTATCGGGGGTAGTGGTAGAGGAAGGAGATGACCTAATAATATCTTGGAAAAAGACGACTAAAAAATTCCAAAATGATTTTTTGTTATAAGTTTACAAGAAAGAAATGATAAAGTTAGACGTGGATGCTATATTGAAAATTGTAAAGTTTTATTAAAATTAACAAAAAGTTAATGGAGTAAAAATAAGTACCTCAGTTCTTTTTATAAAAATTAGAAACGTGTAAAAAGAAAAGTAGTCACGTCAAAAGAAAATTACATCATTTCTTATAGACTTGTTCTAGAAGTAGTAATTAGAATGGAGATGTAACAGTGATTATCATAAGTCAATTTGAAAAAGAAAGTTAATTAATAAGAAGTATGGTAAACTAAAATTAGATTTCAATTAAATGGTAGTAAAAACGGTCTTATTTACTTAAATGGGAATAAAATAGAATGATAATTAAATTAATGGATGCATCTATCTTGTTACTCTAATTTGAAAAAGCCTAATTTTAGAAAAATAATTTTGTACGATGATAATTAATTAGTACAACATACTGTAAATGATCGATAAGAGTATTAGAAACTTATTTAAAGGAATAATAAGTAATAATTAAATTATATTTTCAATAAAAATGGTAGAAAATTTTCAGCGAATTTGTGAAGATTTATCAAATATTGGTCAAGTAAATATAGAACTTATAGATCCACTATACAATGAAACTATGGATAATAAGTCAAAAATTTCTATTACATATAAATGTCTATTAAGAGCACAACGGTTAAAATAACGAAAAACAGCATTGACTTATGCTTTTTATTTGGAAAAGTTAATTGAATCCTGTCCAATTATTCAAAAATTAGCAAAAAAGGATATTTCTGACCATTATTATCAAACTGCTATTCGTACTTATTATATCTTTGAAATTAATTCTTTTCAAATAATGGGAATACAGGAGATTACTCTTTCTATGATTAGACGATTAACTTCTCAACAATATCACTCTTTAATTATTGAAATTTAGTTTACAGGATTCACTCTAAAGAAGGGGGAAGTGTTGAAGTTAAAAATTGCTTGATCCTAATAGTTATAATAATCGCAATAATCATAATAGTCACAATAGTTATAATAGTCGTAATAGTTGTAATAGTTAGGACAATCATGATAGTTATAATAATCATAATAATCATGATGATCATAATAATATGATCAATCTGATTAATATGATTGATATAATTTATTATATTTATTTGATTTATTTTATTTGTTATATTTATATTATATATTTTATTTATTATATTTATTTTATTTTTGTTATTAATATTTTATTATATATAATGATTGAATATGTTGTAGGTAAAGTAGAGTCGTAGTAGTTGATTATTTAACTTTTATCTTTATATTTTATTTCTTTAGTTATTACTAAGATTTTATCTGCAACAAAAGATAATTTCTTTGGGTTATTCTTGCCAACAAAAGAATCAATCCATTAACTAAAGTTATAACGTATTCCTTTATTTCTTAATAAACTTTATTATTCTTATCTTATTTTATTATAAACGTTTGCTTTCAGAATTTATCATATCACGTGTTAAAGTTCTTACCAGAGTTAAATTCCTGTTATTTTGAGTATCATGTAAAGTTTCAGTCCTTTACATTTGCCAAGATAACAATATGTATTAATCCTTTATAAGAAAATTGGAAGAAGTAAATACCAAGTAATCCTTAAAGAAAAAGAATCAATCAGAAAAGTGAATATATATTAAAAATCTGATAATACTTGTTCTGAAGAGACTATTAAAGAAATAACTCAACATATTGTTCAGCAGAATAATCTTAGTGAAAAAGATGTAAAAGTGATATTTAAAATTTTAGTTGAAAGAGCTTTTGATCATGTCATCACCTTATCCTATTTTTCTAGATTTTAAAAAGAATTGCAAACTCTCAATACTCCAAAAAAAATAATCTTTATTATCTTAATTCTGAAGATAGTAACTAAATCATCTAATAAAATTCAAAAGGAATGTAACAAGCAATGCAAAAATAAAGGAATCAATTTTTCAGATCACTTTTCAATAGAATCAGTTAAGAAAAGACTAAATTTGTATAATATAATTAATATATCTAATAAACAGACCTTAGTTTAGTGTTGTATATTTTTGATATCTGCGACTTTTTTAGCTATTCTGGATATGTCTATATACTATCCATACTTTTTTGTAATTTGAAAAACTTTACAAAAATTATATATATTTATGTGTAATAGATATTAAAATACTTTGCTAAGTAACAAGATAGGTTATCATAATAAAATTTTAAGAGATTATCAATCACTACCACTAGTCAAATGATGTCAAATAGGGGATTAATCAGGTAGAATCTGGTGACTTAGATTCAACCAGATTGGTTTCTTATTTTTTTTTATTTACTAAATTTTAAGATCCCAATTGCTGCTGAAAAATGGTACAAAAGAAGGACATTAAGGTTTTAATTAGAGTGTTCAAATAGGGTACAATCAAGTATATTAAATTAGTCACCAATAGGATATTGTCTATTATCTATTATTGGCATACCGATTGATAATCTGACATAATTTTCATTAATAAAAATTGATTAATACCTGATTGAAATATAAGCAAATTTCTAACTATTGAACAAATTAGATAACTGGTCAAAAAAAGTTACAAATCAGGTAGGTATCCGATTGGTCAGCATTTTACTTGTGTATACATATAACCCTAAATTAATTTATTATGGTTAATTAGTATAATAAAATTTTTGGTGTAATATTCTTTTTTAATATACAGTACATCTGTAAAACTTATTTAATTAGTTAAATTAACAATTTTCAAATTTATAATTCTGGCCAGAATTTTCTTAATTCTAATCAACATCGTAATTTTGACCTAAATTTTGTTAAAATTGAAAAATGCAGATCAAATGTAATATTGCATTTATGCAATTTAACATCAAAACTGTTATCATCCAAAATGTTTATTAGACTTATAAATAAATCTTAATAAATATTAAAAGTCAAAATTTCCAGTTGGTTTAAAAAAAACTTGTCATAAAAATTGCCTATTTTAGTTAATTTAAAATTTTTAAAGTTGTGATATCTTACTATCTATTGGCTATAAAAGGATAAATAATAGCTTGTTGAAATTGTCTCATTAAAATGGTTTGAATGGTGATAACATCATAATACTAGCATTAATAGGTGATGAAATATTAGGCAAAAAGTAATATCTTCCAATCCAGTGACAATAAAAAATAAAAATAGCTCATTGAATTCGTTTCATTGAGACAGTTTACATGATATTAAAATCTTATTTTTAACATTGATAGATATCAAATTGGCTTTATTATAAAAAAGTATATTTAAATACATATCCACTGATTTTCAAAATTAATAAAATTAGCCTAAATTAAGAAATTTAATAATAATTAGATAAAAATTAAGTTAAATAAGTTTTACAAAAATGATCACTCTTGTGCTATATGATCATATGATACAAATATCGAGAAATTACTTTAACAAAAGTAGCATTAAAAAATTTTTTTCTTTTGTAAACTTCATATTAAACTTCTTATCAACTTTTTCATTGAACTTTTCTATCAGTTTTTACATTATGTAAGTTGAGAATTTTTGCAAATATATTAGTAATTATTTTACATTAAATATAACTTGAAGCTATTTTTTTTATTTTTTTTTTTTAATAGTTTATAAAAAAAATTTATTTAGGCAGCAAAATTATTCAAAAATAATCTTTTAATAAATAAATAATTTTAAGATTAATAATAATGTTTTAGTAAATTTAAATTATATATTGATTAGTTAATTTAGTTAAAATCTATTTGATATTTGTTATTAATTATTTTTCAATCAATTTTTTTTATTAAATCATTATTCTGGTGCTCATTCTTACTTTTTTTTTTAAATAAACTAATTTTATAATATTTTTATTTCTTTTTTTTAAAAATTTCTTCTACTGGTTTCAGGTTAAAAAAGTAAATTTTTTGGAAAAAGTCTTAAAAGTTTTTTTATATATTTTTGGCTTATTTTTTCTTATATAGGAACAGTTTTTGATCAATTTTAATCAGTACTGCATCACACAACTGATGATTAGCAAATTCCTTAAATTGGCAGATATAAATACATTTTCTTAATATTTATCTAAGCTAAAAAAATGAAATTTTATTATTAACTGAACTACTTCGATAAGATGAATTCAATGAGCTATTTTTTATTTTTTTATTACTATTAAATAGAAAGAATTACTTTTTGCCTAACATCTCATTGCCTATTAATGCTAGAATTATAATATTACCACTATTCAAACTATCTTAATGAGATGATTCCAACAAGCTATTATTCATTCTTCTATAGCCAATAAATAGCGAGATATCACAATTTTAAGAATTTTAAATTAACTAAAATAGACGATTTTTATGATAAGTTTTTTTTAAACTAATTGAAAATTTTGACTGTTAATATTTATTAAGACTTATCTATAAGTCTAATAAACATTTTGGATAATAATGGTTTTGGTGTTAAATTGCATAAATGCAATATTACATTTGATCTGCATTTTTCAATTTTAACAAAATTTAAGCCAGAATTACAATGTTGGTCAGAATTAAGAAAATTCTGGCTAGAATTATAAATTTGAAAATTGTTAATTTAACCAATTAAATAAATTTTGATGTACTATATATTGGAAAAAAATGCTACAACAAAAATTTTATTATATCAACCATAATAAGTCAATTTGGGGGATTATATGTGTGGTGATTGTTATTATTTCTTTTTTGTATAACCTATCCTAAACATTATTCTATGACAATAATATGAACATATGTAATTTGTCACTAATAATAGATAATGATTTTGTGATTTCACTTTTAATTAAATTGGAAGGTTAAATCTAAGCTATAATAGTCCATCTAACTAATCTGAAATAGTAATTGTATAATTTTGTAAAGTGTCTTAATAGCTATTTTTTTATTTAAAGATATAATATATAATACAATATATATTATTTATAATATATTTGAGTATTATAAATTTACTAGAACTATTAAAACAGATTCTATATTTTTTAGCAATAAATAAGATACTGTATTTCATCTTATTTGTTTTTCAATTTTGATATAAATGTAATACTTTTATTTTATGAAAATACATCAAGTTAAATGAAAATAACTTATATAATTATGAATATTTTTTATATGATTATAATTATTATGTGGAAGTTACTCTCATTTTGAAAGATTTATAAAATCACTATATAAAGAGTGAAAGCTAATTTATAGCTCAAATCTAACACATCTCAGAATTACATACTACTATTCACTTTCAGATAAAAAAATCAAAAGTATTATAAGTTTACATTAAATATAATTTATTTAAATTTTAAGATTAATGCAGATTTTACTGTTTTAGTAATATTATGCTAAGTCTAATAGCAGAATCATATTCTAATTTAAGTTATCTTAATTTGTAAGAGATCTAAGCAATAACTGATATACAGACTCCATTCTGTGATCTACTTATTCTAGATATAAGCATTAGTTTATACCAGCTGAATTTTTTATGAAAACTTTATGCAATTGTTAAGAAAAAAGCTTTAGTAATAATAGAAACTCTTCCTAGGTAAACCAAATTTTTTTTACTCCCTATTTTATTAAATTTTTCTAGTATTACATTTAAATTATCTTTTAAGGGACCATAAAAATTTTCAAACTTTCAAAGATATTCTCTTGCAGTTTTATTAGTTTCTTCTAACCTTTTTTGATTAGAATAATCAACAATACTAAGTTCTTTTTGAATTGCTATTATATCATCTTCTAAATACATAAGCAAATTAAATATTTCATCAAATAAAATATTTGTAAAAATATTATTGCTTTAGAGTGTCTCTTCTAGAATAGGATTACTATCAATACTGAGATTCTTCTATATTAGTATTAAATCTCCTACTAATTCTAATAATAATTTATATAAATCAGCAAGTGTTTTTCTATAATTTCAAAATCTGAAGGTATTACTAATTCATTTATATTTCCAGATCCCTCTAGGACTTCACCAATGGTTATTAGAAGTAACATACTGAATTTTTCCTGAATAGCTACTATATTTTTCTTCTTATATAAAAGCAGTCCATAAAATTAAGCAAGCGTTTCAGCATTAATGTTCACTAATATGATTGCTATAATGAAGTAATATATTTAATGCAGAAAATTTAGTAATGTACCTTTAACTAAATCTAGAATATTGTTTATCATTCCCAGAACAGTAATCACCAGTTTAAAAGATTTTTTTGTTGAGTTACAGATTGTGCAACAAAAAATAAATGGATCATTAGTTAAGTTTTATGTGATAAAAGCTAAATATGGAATTTTTCACACAAATAACACAATTGAAATAATGGTAGTCTCTCCAGAAAAATAAAATATTTTTATTTCCCTCTGGATTGTATTTTTGATAGAAAATGGTTTAGAAGTGTTAATACAGAAATTCATCAATAGGAGGGATCCACTCAAGGTAAGAAATTATCAGAAGTTTTAAAGGTATGCTCTTGCATTTTTATTGGCTTCTTTTAATCCACTTATTTCCTGATTAGAATGACTGACAATATCAAGATAATTTTGAATTATACTTATATTTTTTTTCAAATATAAAAGCAAATGATATAATATCACAAGTGACATTTTTCCAAATATTTCTTCCTTAAAATTTTGTATATTATCATATAATATAATAAGAATTGGATGGTAAGCCACATTAAGATCTTTTCATATATCTATTAATTTTTCATTAATCAAATAACGACTTAAACAAATCAGTTAAATCTTTAAGTGTTTTCTTTTTTGCTTTGATTTAATGCTGTTTGAATTCTATTCTTAATAGATTACTTCCCCTAGTCTGTGGCTATACCAAGTTTTTTCTGAATAGCTATTATCATGATTGTATTTATCTCTGGTTAGCATATATTCAATTTTATGTCTGAAATACTAAACATTATCCCAGAACAGTAAGATTGTGTGACAGAAAATAGGCCAATCATCAGCCAGATCTTGTGTGACATATTAATGAAAAATCTTACCACACTACCCTCAGAGAGATGTGATGTCAACCATTACCATTCACATGAAGGCTATGTTCGCGTTATTTATATTTATCTCAGCGACAGTTTTTTTTGACTAGTCTGATCTCTATTTGTCACAACCCCCTCAGATGTCACCTGTACTACCTAAAACATATAGCCGAGAGTAGTGTGGTAAGATGCTCCCATATTAATTTTGGTATATATATTCAAAGAAAAAAAACATATATACTAACTAACTCTATTTTATCAATTGAAAATCTTTTAACCATATAAAATGCATACAGCTAATTTACTTGATCAGATTGTGCCTGAATTAATATCCTTTATTCCAAAGAATTTATTGATACAGGATTTTTATAATTGTAATAGCATAAATGATATATGGAAAAAAGAAGTCAGTTTCGAACTGATTAAAAGACTTGAAAAAAAGCAACTTATATATCAAGATCTCATATTTGAAAAGTTATATTATTAGTCTGAAGGTTTTTATCAAACTGCCAAAAAAATGTGGGATATTTGTAAGAAGAGGTCTTTCTGGGACCAGATCAAATATAAGTTTACTTTTGCAGAGATTGAAGATTGGCTAAATAAACAAACAGGCCATACATCAGTTAAGATTCAAGATTTCACAGATGATTGTTTGTCCATTTCATTTAGACTAATTTGGTATGGTGATCACCAGCTCAGAAAGATTTTTGCTGAGTCACAGATTGTACGACAAAAATAAGACAGGTCTGTACGACATAATAATTTTCATATGTATATTTTAAAAAGAAAAATATATAAACCTTTATTTTTTATTTTTTTTCTGAACAATCATGAGAGAAAATGTGAAAGGAAGTCTAGTTATAACACAGGACCTAGTTTGCTATCAAGGAAAAAATTGATGATAATGTTAAGGCAAAAGATCTCAAGCTATAGAAGGTTGACATTCCCTTCAAAAAAAAAACAAGAAACTTGAGCTCATCAATATAAAAATAAATATTAATATCAAGGAGGAGCTTAGTAGTGCAGAATTGCTTTCACTTTTAAAGATTAGCAAATATTTTTCCTCTCAGCCAGCTGACGAGCATATACATATAATCGTATAGCATCCTGTTGAGATGAAAGAAGTTCACTGCACTGCAACGTATGGGCATAAAACAGAGAAATTCTTGTGGGCTGTAACTCGTAAGCAAATATTCTTGTCAGCTTTAAAGACGAGACTTCAAACTTGTTTTACTTTTCCAAACAGAACTAAGGACGAGCATATTGTTATAAATTGTAAAAGTGGAAAGGAACGTATTCGTTTAGTCGATGATGAGGACTTGGCATGTATAATCTGGTCATAATATTTATGCAACAGATACTAACATCTTTAATCTTGTATTTCCTCAACAGCTCAACAACCATTCTCCTCATAGAGGTTTGTTAATATGAAGACACTTTTCAGCTTGAAGGTAGATGATTATAATGAACTACCAACCTTTGTTAGAGATATTAAGGAAATGTCAGAACGAATCCAAAATTAAGTTATAGGTGAATTTTTGAGATTGCATAAAATATCCCAATACATCACTAGTACCAACGAGGCTACCCGTTGTGAATATATTTCCCATATCATTTATGATATGGCATCAATATATGGAGGTGAAAAAAGAGGACAGAATGTAATCCAACTGCAAATATCCATTCAGCGCAACCCTAAAAAACGTAGCTATGAAATAGCAGGTTTACAAGAAGATATAATGTATGGGATTATATCAATTGCTGTGGATTGGGTAATAATCAAAATAATTTTGTTTAATTTGAGAATAATAGCAAAGGAAAGGTGGAAGTGTTATTAAGTTCATTGTCACCCTCCCATTACCAATCAACAAGGCTGTATTAACCTATAATGACTTAGTAGAACTTATTAAGGACTTGTTTGGGCAAATCAAGTGGGAGTTTAATAGTCGGATTGAATCATAGGATTTATCAAAGCAGGTAAAAATAGAATAATAGGATAGAGTATTAGTATAGATATCATGTATTCTGGGCATAGTCCCAAACATTTGTATTTATTTTTTGCATGTATTAATAAAAAATTTTACTTGGCATTTTTCTTCTGGAAATCCTTTAAACATTGAACAATTCCTTAAGTATGTTAATAGAGTAAATATTTTACTAATAATTTTAAGATCGATAAACATATTCCATATTAATTGATTGTAAGTTTTCAGCCTTTCTTATCAAAGAATGTATTAAAAAATCTTGATAGGAAAATGGGCAGAAGATCTGGATTAAAAGGCTACCAAGTGAAAAGTAGATGGGAGAATTTATAGGCGAAGCAGTAGAAAGGACATGTTTGTTAAATTTGCAGTTAAATGTTCATGTTTTTATTATTACAAATATTTTGTTATTACAAATATACATATGCATAAACTAATTGGGCATTAGCAACATTTTATTCTAAAATGACGAAGATATAGATATTGTATAATTATAGAATAATTGATGTTGAAAGCGAAATTACATAAAAGAAATTATTTACATATCCTGCTTGACCTGAAGAAGAAAAAACTTTTCATTGAGTAGAAAGTAATGAAATTCGAATACCTAACAAGTGCTAGTGCTTATTTTTCTTCTTTCTTCTCTTTTTCTTTCCCTTCTTTCCCTTCTTTTGTTCATTTCTTCTTAATGAATTAAGTGACTCTCTAGTTAATACCAATTCAACAGACTCAAATGAATTTGCTAAATCTTTAGCTCTTCGTTCAACTTCATTTTTTGGTACCATTTCATGAGTGAACTCAGCGATATAATAAATATTATCTTGGTGGAAAAGGTAGTTTACCAAAGCTTCTCTTAATTTATATCCTAAATATAACATGTACTAATTACATAAGACCACATATAGATTTTACCAGCAGTATCTTCTAACCAAAAGACATAATTATCATCACTTGTAAGGATGGGGCGAACATTAGAAATAACATAAAGTTTAGAAAAATCATTAATTTCATCATCTTCCAAGACATCTCCATTTGTTTCATTAAAAGGATAAAAACTTTTTAATATATTAAGAAGTAAAGGAACATCTTGGGAATATTGTGCTTCAAGATCGCGAGACAATTTTTGCAAGGTGGGTTGTCTTTCTAATTTTTCGTTAAAATTGAATGAAGTCTGATTGGTAAATTTTGTTTCCAGTGTGCTAGATGAGCTAATGGATTGTTCTTGACATAATTGCTGAAGTCCCAGCCCTTTATATTCAGGACTACATTTCCTTTCTTGTCTCATAGTAGAAGATGCTGATGCACTAGGTCAAAGTCCTGTCAAATTTTTATTAAAGTTTTTATGAGTTCCATCTCGCTTACTAACATTACCTGAACAAATAATTGATGATCATTTGTTGCTTGGACTTTCACATCACATTAATCACACGTGGAATTTGATGAGATTCTGTCTCCAAAAGTGCTATTCATTTTGCTAATTGTTTCTGATGTTGAAAAAGAAAATTTACTTGTTCCTCGAGAAACCTTAAAGTTCTTATTGGAATTTCGATGTTGATCATGTAATATAAACAGATTACATCCCAAATTGTACTCAGTACAATCTTCATTTTGTCTAAAGTTATTGTCAAATAATACAGTTGTTCGTCCTGTTGTAGATAGATTTTTCTGTTGCTAGAGTGCCAAAAAATTTAAATACGTATTTGCTTAAAAATAATATAATATATGAATCATACTTATATGTTTCCTGGAGTATCTTGTATAATTCCCTTAACAAATTCCCTCTTTCTGACACAGTTTTCAAGTACGTTCATAGCTACAATTTTTGTCAGGATTTTTAATAACAAAAAATAATACTTACTAAAAATTAAATAAATAAAACTTACTTTCTGCAGTATTAAAATCCTTCTTTAAATGGATTTGTGGCATTGTTGATAAATATACTGTTCTACTATAATAGGAATTTATTATTGCATTCCACCTCATTAGATATTATATGTATATCCACATATCCTTTATAAGGTATAGATAAACAGTATCACAATGATATAATTACTAATCATCTGATCATGAGAACTGATTTACATAACTTTCATATGAAAGTTTCTAAATAACAGTTACCTAATGTGGCTTTTTTCATAAAGAAAAATTTTATCTTTATTCTAGTTAAATTTCAGTCGATATTGATAGTGAAGGAGAACCCCAAAAACTATATATAAAAGTTGGTCTAAAAAATTAAAATTTTAATATGAACTTTACCTAAATTCCTATTGGATAATTGATCAAAAAAAGGAAAAAATTCATAACAAAATTGGTATTATCTTCCTTTTATATATGTAATTTAGCTATTTTTAGTAATAATTTGCAAAGAATTTTTCTATCACTTTACCCATTTTAACGGCAACTTATCTATAAAGTTTCTGGGGTCCTGGTGGAGATCATTTCATTTCTAGTCAGTTGCATTTTTCAGTCAGTTCGTATTATACTAATAGAATTATTTATTTGTGTTCAATTGAAAAAACCTAAAAATTTTAAAAGTTAAAAGTTTAGATTTTAATTCTTATCACACAAAAATCAGACAAATCAAAATAAACTGAAAATGTGACCAACCAGGCTTATTTAGACGAAAAAAGCATCAGAGTTTGATAATTTTTCTGCAGATAAGCAATAATAGAAGAGAGGAACTCCTGATGATCATGAATTCACGATCTCTTAAGCAATCTTCTTGCAATAAGACTACAAAAGAAATAACAGATTGACATGCATTAATCAACAAGTTCATCCATGGTGCGTATAAATTTATTTGACTGGCTCAGTTTAGTAAGATTTTAAAAAGTCTGAGAAGTAGAGAAATTTCATAGTCAATGTGAGGAACTAGAAAACTCGTGCCTTCACTCTCTAATATCACCCTGAGACCAAACAGATATATTTTCCTATTCTTCTAGATTCTGACATATTATTTGACAATACTTCTTTCTTGCTCTAAAAGGATCTGATCACAAATATGAGTAGTAGAAAAATATTCAGATTCCAGAGAGTAAAAATCACCACTTAATTAAAGCTTTTCATTATAGAGGTACCAATGAGTAATTAATATCAAGTAAGTAATCCTCAAAGAATACATACATGCGATAATATTCATCCAGAAACAATACTTCATTCCAAGAGATATTACAATCACTAGTTATAAAAAAGACCTAAATACTCTCAAGTTCACTGTAATCATTAAGACTCCCTCAAAACCATTCAACGAGTGAACTTTCCTGAAAGTGTGTGAACTCTATGGGCTTAGCAATGACCTGAATCCTAGTACAGATATATACTGTTTTTTCATGTGGTTCTGCTGACCTAAGTAATGATGAGTCCAAAGTTGTGGTTAAGCATTTAATAGACGAACTGGATCTTCATAAGAAGACCACCTCTTGATGTTTTGTATGAAGCAACTAAAACTATCTATTCGTACTGTTACCTGGCTAGCAGAGTATTGTTCTATGAAAAAAAATTTCAAAATCATACTGGAAAAGTTTGTCACAGGACACAATGGGCAAGAAAATTTCGATTATGCAATAGAATGTCGCTCAACTAATAGGATTAGTTAAGTTTAAAAAGAAGGATTTTAAGCAAGGTTTTATATAAGTTACCATGCAGATAGAAACTTCATTATCTCGCAGACTCAATAGATGATGAATATGGTTTGGATAAAGTATAGGAATTATAACAATTAAATAAAAAACATGTACTATATGGACTTCTACTATGTATGTATATATAGTAGTCAATGTATAGCATATATGGTAATAATTTTCATACTGTATGGTCATCGGCAAATAAGTATAATGTATGATTGTATGACAATTGATGGGTCACACCCGTATTCTGATTTTATTATCCATTATCATTTTTTTTTCTCTACCGCTTTTTTTCAGCATAAATAGTACTAGTAAGTCGCAAGTAAAAAGATGAAAATTTTTTACAGTTTTTTTATTATTTTCACGTGTTTTTATTTAACATTTAAGGATATTATTAACACTATTCTCTTTTCTTTTTTTTAGAAATACTTTGAACTTTGGTACAGATTTCAAAATCTCAAGAAATAAAGTGGGTTTTCTTGGTTTCTTTATTATTTTCACATTTTTTTTTGTCTGTATTTTGATTTATTTTTTTATTATTTTTGATTTAAAATGCCGCTAATATTTCCTTTTCTCTCTCTTTCTTTAGGAATAGCTTCAGATGTCAACCTGAACTTTAAATTTGTAAGGCGAGTATATGTATTATTTTTGGTTTTGATTTAAAATGTCACTAATTTATCTTTTTTTTTGGATAGGATGTGGCTATTCTTTTAATACTGTCCCTATGTTCTTGAACTTTATGTTTTTATCTTCTTGATTTTATGGACTACTTTAATCTTATTCTTTTGCTTTTTGTTAAATGTATTTTTTACTAAATTTGAATTATTTCATTAGAAAAAGTGTAGAAAAATTTTACTAAAATCTATGTCTAAAAAATGAAGATATAGAAAAGAGTATTACAAATAAAATAAACCATAAAAATATATATGCTAAAATAAAAAAAATGCAAATAATGTATAGTTACGTGATATACTATATCCATATATACATATGTTTTTATTATATATATATATATATAATAACAAAGTATGTATATATGAAAAGTAATATAATATTATAATTTAACTGTAAGAAATTCTCTCCTGAAACCGTCATGACCATTTTTTATTGAAAAATTTTTATTTTTTCCCCGTAGGTTGACTGTTAGAAGGCCAACGGTCCCTACACTCTCATTCCTTTATTTAAAAACACACTTTAAAGCACTAGACTTGGTTGTCATATGTGCTAAACGAATATTTTCAGGGTTTTTCGAGTTCTCAATATTCCTTTGTCAGTGGCAGCGGTGGCAACAAAGTAACTGAGATAATATATTTGGGAAGAAAACTATACTACAGACTGAGGCTAAGCGAAAATACACTATGAGGATTTACCCAACCTACGACTTATCTATTAGACAAGTTTTCGACTCAAGGAACCTATATTTTTATTTTTTCTTTTGCCTTTTTTTGGGGCGTTCTTGTGAAAAAATACTTTTTGGTTTACCCCCATCTATTGATCAACCTGTCACATGACCAAACATAAGAGGCTTTTTTGTTTGGTCCAATTATAGAATGATCTGCAGCCTAATATTTGGAATTTTCTGATTTGTCAGATAATATTAAGGGATGATTTGCTCTGGTCTCATTGAGGTGATGATTCGCTCTGTCTTAGTAGAGTACACAAGTTGCGCAGTTTTTTTCTTTATCAGAATATTACTACAGAAGTCTAGACGTGTTTCTACCTTGAGTAGTGTAGACAGATGATTCACTTGATACCATGGCGACTTTATATTGATGGAGAAAGGTCCCTACGGTACTAGCTGTCTCTAAAAGTCAAGGCTGGTTCCGGACTTCTTACATCTTTGGGTAACAGAGGATGGCTAATTATACATCACACTTTTTTGAAACATTTCTAGATTTATTTACAATTAAATTCCTTTTTTTTACAATCTCTAGAAATTTTATGTTTTTTCTTTTTTTTGTAATTTGTTTTTTGTTTTTATTTTTATTTTTTATTTTATTAGGCTTTTGCTTCGTAGCCTCTTTTCTTTTTTTATAATAACACTTCGAGTAACTCTTTGAGTCTCGGTTGCATATCTTATTTCCCTAGCCTAGATATTATAATTTTTAACAACCTTAGTTACAGTTGAATTATTACATTTTTTTCTTTTTGTTGGTGGTGCTGGTGGTGATAGGTTGTTACAATTTTTCTTCCTTAATAGAAAATTGGGATCTAAGATTCAGCATAGTCTACTTGATGAAGCTTCTTCGGAAGAGGTGAGGTGCTTTAATGCACAGGACCATAATGGGATTTTACATGCGTTGTATTTATACAGCGGGATTTGTAGAGGACGTGGTAAATGTTAGTTGGGTCATCTGTCAGGAGTCAATATTATAGTTTAGCTTTTTTTATCCGTAGTTGGTTATGAATATATAGCCAAAACTTTACTGCAGACTAACTCGTTTGAGTATTCATTGTAAATCTCTTTGTATTTTTCTTCGTCTTGTCAATAAAAATAAAAATAAAAAAAAATAAAAGTATATATGAAAAGTATAGTGTATACCATACCATACTGTACATGTTTTCGTCACCCCCTTTCGTCACCCCCCACGTACATACATAGCACACCGTACACTACATGTTTCCGTCCGGCCCGATTTAGTAAAGTCGAAAAATAATGTTTATGACATTTCCTTATTTCGAAATAATGCTAGTCGAGCCATAATGAGTCATAATATACTTTTAAAGTCACGTGACAAGATTAAATATAGAAATGGGACCTTTTGATCAAAAAATTGATTTATTTTAAAAAATGTCTTATGCTAAAAATTTGTCTCTAAAACCATTCGATATAGACGGGTTAAGTTGGCCCAGTAAGTACTTGTTGTTATAATAATCATATTACTATACGACTCGTTCCTTATCTATTCTTTCTTTCTTCTCCATACAGGCATAGGTACAAAACAACGTTTAAATGAGACAACTGAACAAAAAAATGAACGTACACATAAACTTGCTGAAGCGGTTAAAACTATATTAGAATGTATCGGGGAAGATCCAGAACGCGAAGGTTTACAAAAAACCCCTCATAGATACGCTCAAGCATTGATGTTTTTTTCAAAAGGATATGAAGAAAGCATTGAACGTATGTTTATTAAGCTTTTTTGGTTCTTTAGCTCGAAACAGAATTTTAAATATTTTATTAAACTTAACCAATAACGTAATATTTTAGAGATAGTCAACGGAGCCATATTTGAAGAAGGTTAGTTTTACTTTGATATGATTTATTTTATGATAACTGTGTTAATGTGTTATTAATTATATAGATCATGACGAGATGGTTATTGTAAAGGACATTGAAGTATTTTCTTTATGTGAACATCATTTAGTTCCATTTACTGGCAAGGTTAAAAACTTCTTAAGAGTATTAAGTTTTTTTAAAACTTATCGTTAATTTAATATTTAATTTTACTCGCAAATAGATCAGTATTGGTTATATTCCAAATAGAAACGTTATTGGATTATCTAAAATAGCTCGTATCGCAGAAATGTTTTCAAGACGTCTTCAAGTTCAAGAACGCTTGACAAAACAAATTGCAGTAGCTTTACAAGAAATACTTAAACCTCAAGGTGTTGCCGTTGTAATGGATGCAAGTCATTTATGTATGTCAATGCGTGGAGTACAAAAACCCGGAAGTTCCACTGTAACAAGTGTAATGTTGGGAGTATTTAGAGAGCAGGCTAAAACTAGAGAAGAGTTTTTAACATTAATACATAATTAATGATAATTATATTGAACTATTTTATTACTTCTTTATTACTTAGAAATAATATGAATGTAATTGTAAAGTGACAATAAAAAATGTTTCATACACCATTATATTACTAACGAGGAATTTTTGTATATAATATTTTATTTATTTTATTTTTTTTACATCGATTAAAATTTGATCATCATTGCGACCAGATTCCTCAGTAAAATAACCAAGAAGAAATTTAATACTTAAAACAATAAAAAGAAAATAAGAAAAATAGACAAATAGTCATCTTTTTTCCTTTAATTATGAGCATGATTGATCTATTGAATGACCATTTTCCATTGACGAAAGATAACAAGAAGTCCAAAAGAAGAAAATTATTTTTTAGAAAACGCTTGATCAAAATCTCCTCTCTCTTTGTTATCCCTATTATCCCTCTCACGATTCTTTGTAGTATTGCGATCCAGGTCTCTATTCTTCTCATCGTCATCCCAATATTTGTTATTTTTCTCGCGTGTAACATGACGTTCATAAGACTCTTTGGCTGTGTCTGAACCCCCGCTGTTATTCTGATCCGTATTGATATCTTCGTCATTAGAATTCCAATTTCTTGACTTCTCGTTTCGAATTCGATCACGAGTACGATCTTGTGTGATGTTATTATTAATATTAGCTGAAGCGCTGACAATAGTACTATTGCTATGATTATCTACTTCCATATGCTTATGTTTATCATCGGTAGTTACATCCCAAAGTCTTCGTCTCTCACGACCACGACCACGCTCACGTTCATGTTCATAGCCTCCGCTAGGAATGTCATTAGAATTATTTTGGCCTCTTTTTCCCTCTCTGTTATCTTTATCAGCGTTTATATCCCAATTTCTTGATTTAAGAGGGCGTTCACGTTCATAAGAATCATTAACATTTGAACCTACACCAGAACTAAGACCATTATCCTCATAAGAAGGTTTCATATTGATAGGACTTGGTGGTATAACTGGAGAGGTATAATGATCAAACCCAGGCGAGTGCAGATCACTATAATGAGGCGCATTATAATGTATAGAATCTCTCCGTTCAAATTCATTATCGCGAACTAGATCATAGCGAGGTGGACGATCTCGCTCATATCGACGTTCGTATGTAGGATTTGATAGACGTCTGGAATTAGGTGAAAGTGAACGCCTATTATGTGAATAACGAGCCCGAGGTGATATTGATCTTCTGGGATACATTGGAGGTTGATAAAAATAATCGTTAGGCCGTTTCATGTTATCCCTATAAGGATAATTACCAAGAGGTGGTGATGATACACGGTGGTAATAAGGATCCCAATCAAATTCACGGTAACGAGGATATTCTCTTTCTCTAAAATCAGGTTCTCGATGGTAATCGTAATATGGAGCACGCATTCTATCTGTCTCTCTACCATATTCATAATATGGAACACGCATACGTGGATGGGATTCTTCATAATATCTCGTCGGGTTATCACGCGGTCGTGTTATTTCTCGTTCTCGTATTTCACGTTCACGATCCCTTTCTATTATTCTTAATTCTCTTTCACGATCATACCTTTCCTTTCGATCTACTATCTCAAAATCTCTTTCTCTTTCTGGTATACGAGTTCTATCTTTAATTCGTATTCTGTCAAATAATTGCACTCTTTCGTAATTAAAATCTCGATTTCTATAACGCATTCGATTTTTTTTTCGATCATTATTAAAATAATCCTTCCGAGGAATTCTATTGTTGGAATGCCATGAAGGAGGAGGAATTTCAGAATCATAAACAGGTGTCCTTGGTCTATGATGATGATGATGATGATGATGATGTGAAGATTTTATTTCAGCAATAGGGTGATTTGGAGTTGAAACCAAATCAGGATGTGGTGGTGGCGGAGGTGGAGTTGTAACCATATGTAACTCCTCTGATGGTCGTGAATAATACGAATCTTCGCTATGAATGCTATTAGATCGTATCCTCTTGCGATTGTAATTTTTACTTCCGTTTTTTTGTTTTTCAGAATATCTAGAATTCTTATCGTATGGATCCAGAACATTCCTTTCTGTTGGATCTGATTCATATACAAGTGCAAGTTCATGAGATTCATTTTGATCTGCTATATCATGTTTTTCGTCCTGTAACTGTGTTGTGACTTCCTCTCTTGTTCGCTGATAACCATCGCGTTCAAATTCACGATCATCGTTAGAAGATTGTTGAACCAGTTCTTCTTTTGGAGAGATAGGTTGTAAGTCCTGTTGTTCAGCCAAAAGTATTTCTTTTCTATCTTCAATATTCATTTCTTCCATCCTGTGTATTTCTTGTGCTTTCATAATCAAAAGTAACAGAAAAGAACGGATATTTGACATCACAGTTAAAGGAATATGGTATTATTGATCCTATTGGTTAAATTCCATAGTGTAACCAAGAAAATTGGTTGAACGCACAATGAGCATTATCAAAAAAAAATCTGATTTCTGATTGTAATTTATAAATATTTGATCAGTTTTTAATTTTAGTTAGTAGAAACAGATCTAAGATTTAATATATAAATTAATAATACGCTAAACTTCAATTCTATTCTATTTTTTATTATTTTAAAATGGTTCATACTTACAATGATTTTCAACAAGATCAACCTCGGTTTAAATTTGGAGTATTAGGTAAGAATTATTTTTCATTGACAAATTTCTATAACTGCATTTTCTTATATTACCTTCATTGCAGCTCTTCAAGGAGCTTTCCAAGAACACATACATATATTACAAAATATTTCGCAAGTTTCCTCCGCCATACCTATACGTAAAGCAGAACAACTAGAAACAGTTGATGCTTTAATAATACCTGGCGGAGAATCAACTACAATGGCCTTAATAGCGGAACGTAGTGGATTAATGGACCCTCTTCGGAAATTCGTGCGTAGTGGAAAACCAACTTGGGGTACATGCGCCGGCATGATATTGCTAGCCAGTGAAGCTAATAAAGTTAAGAAAGGTGGTCAAGATTTGATAGGTGGACTGAATATCACGGTTAATCGAAATCAATTCGGCAGTCAAGTAAGTTATTAGTAATCTTTTTTTACGGTTCATGTTCATAATTTAAATAAAAATTTTTATTATTTTAATTTTTATTAGATCGATTCATTTGAATCATTATTACATATTAAACACATTACGACTTCATCAGATGATTTATTTCCCGCTATATTTATTCGTGCTCCAATTATTTCTTCAATTAACTCTTCTAGTGTTGAGGTACTTGCTCAATTGGAGCATGATGTAGGTGAAACGAATACTCCTTTAATTGTAGCTGTTAGACAAGGTAGTCTGTTGGGTACAGCTTTTCATCCTGAATTAACAAATGATGATCGTATACATAAATATTTTGTACAGCTCACTCAAGATCATTATAATACTGAGAAAGGAAGGAATAAGTAATATTTTCTTAGAAAAGCAAGATTCATATTGCTATTGATTAATAAAAAAACATTTTGTTGTATTTTAAAAAAATGTTCATTCGTCATTGCTGATTCTACTTCACCTTTTCTACTTCATACATTGTATTGTATTGTTATTTGTTATATTAATTAAACCATTCTCGCATTTTATCATCATAAATATTTCTATATGTAATCATTAAGAAATAAATACTTTCTTCAAATCTTTAAAATCATAAACTTTCTCTGTCCTTGGGCACTTAATTTGTCCATTGTTTTTGCTGGACATTTCTTCTAGTGCCTTTTATTTAAAAATAAATAAATAAATAAATAAAAAAAAAAAAAATTAAAAATAAATAAATAAAATAAAAACTCTGTTATAAATTAAGGATTGCTATAAAATAATTTAATTTACCTTAAGTGAATAAACATATCCATTAGGCAAAGACATGGGAGGATTATCCTCATCTATGATTTCTCCACTTAATCGACAAACAATAGTTGAATTTACATGATGACTCAACGGAAGATTTTGTGCCAATAGACCCAAAGTGTCTGGAGAACACACAGGACAATTAATATTTCTATTATCCGGTTGAGAACACATTGGTGTTTTCAGTGCAGACAATCCAGCTTGAAGGGTAACAGTTAAAAGAGGTTGTGACGTGAGAGAATTCAACGCAAAGTTATCAGCGCGAAATTGTGCAATAAGCGCGTCCCAACGAGACTTATCATACAATTTCTATACAAAAAAGAAACTTTCTTGTTAATTCACGTAAAAATATACTCAACACATGGCAAATTAAAAACTAACTTTGTAAGGTAGACATCTAGTGTCAGGCTGAAATGCAAGCAAAGTCATCGCTTGTTGAATTTCTTTCATATGGTTTTCTTGGAAAGAATTCAGATTCTTCTTAGCATAAGCGATCGATTCACTTTTCTTACCAGCACGAATTAGTTCAATAAATTCTTGTAATCGAAGATTGAACTCAAACGTACTCTAATTGAACAGTTAAAAAGAATAAAAGTAAATAGATTGTATTGTAAAAGAATGGGTAATAGGTTAATTTACCTGCATCTTACGCAGATTTGATTTATTGTCATTACACCATCGAAGGGCTTCAGTACAACTAAATCGTTGCAAAGCTTGTTCAACACGTCTCGCCTGTGAGAACAATTCAACATCAACATAAGCCTATAAGTGAATTCAACAAATAAGATTAAAGTTATAAATTTAATTAAATAAAATTATAAATACATAATATCCTTAATAAATTAACAACCTCTACCTCAATTGATTCAGCTTTTGCTAAATGTAATGCAGTTTCACTGAACCCCTCTCTTAACATATAATCTACAAGAATACGATCTAATCTTACTCGACTCCATTGAGTATACGCTTCAGAATTTGCACTTGGTATATGAGTTAATTCATTAAGATGAGATAGTCTTTGTTTACTCCTTGATACATACATCGCTTCCTCATCTTTGGTATCGTTGAGCTAATTTGTTTTAAAAAAGAAACCGAGATTGTTTTACGTCAAATTTACTATCAAATAAATATCAAACAAAGAATTGAGAGATAATTAAATAATAATTACTTTGCGTTTCAAACTTTGTAACCTTCCAACCATCCCTTCTAGTGCAATACTCGCGTCCGATACACCAATTTTTCCTTGTTTAATCTTATTCGATAAATCACTGACCGTTGAATTAGACTTTGTAAACTCTTTATCAAGTTCCTTTTGAGAAACCTTTACGGTTTTTTTAAGTTGCTCTAAAGGTACCTACATGATAAAAAACCGAAATTAAGTTAAAATCGAAAACTTACTTTTATTATCAATTTGAGAAATATTACAAATTACAAACGAAATATCAACAGAATACCTTAATAAAAGGTTGTTCCAGTACCAGTAAACCGTCGTAATTTAGCTTATTCATTTCATTTAATAAGTGATAATAAACTAAAATTTTAATATTATTTGAATACTCACTGCTACGAACCTTTTTTTTTTAACCCTTACTGCCGCAGGTACGAATAAAATAAATTTATCAGTATCTAATTTTGTGGCGGGAATTTTAGTACATGTAATACATTAACCTGATTAAACATACTTAAGCACGTGATACTGTTATACTTAAATAAATTAGCAAATATAAAAACCATCGTTTCACATCCCTTTCCAATTTCCTCATGTTTTGCGCTTTACCTTCCTTTTATTATTAACTTTACAATTTTTTGTAATTTCCCTTCTTTTTCAATTCATATAATGTGTTTGGAATTTTTTGAATCATTGTCTCGTGATTTTACATCGCTTCTTGACACAGGAGAATATTCTGATGTAGTAATTCAAGTCGGGCAAGAACCTTTTATCAGAGAATTTCGAGTGCATTCACTTATTTTACGAACGAGATCACTTTACTTTCGATATGCATTATCAAACACTTGGGCTAAAACTAAAGGAAATTATATAATTTTTCGAAAACCAAATATATCACCAAATGTATTTGAAATTATTTTAAAGTATATTTATGGAGCGTCCCTTAAACTTCCAGAAATTAGCGTAAAAATTATTCTTGAAATATTAAAAGCGGCAGATGAGTTATGTATAAGTGAATTAATAGAACATATTCAAGAGTTTCTTTTATATAATCCGGAATTAATATTATCAAACCTTGTTTTAATTCATCAATTCGTAAATGAGTATGAACATTTTACTGAATTGCAAACATTTTGTCTTAATACTATTAATCAAGATCCTGCAATATTTTTTGAGGCCAAAGATTTTATTACAATAGATCAAAGTGTATTATTATCTATACTTAAAGCCAATAACCTTATCATGAAAGAAATTGATATATGGAATAAAATAGTTGAATGGGGAATCGCTCAGGATCCCATACTTTCTCATAACATTGAAGCATGGACAAATGAACAATTTTCATTATTTCGAAGTATAATTCAGCCATTTATTGATTTCATTAAATTTTCGCTCATAAGCCCGGATGATTTTCTTAAAAAAGTTTTTCCTTTTCATCAAGTAATCGGGACATCATCAGGAATAGGGCCACGTGATATTGATTCAACTCTAATTATGGCTAAACATGCCTCATTGATCTCTGGATGGATGATTAATGATCCACAAATGTTATCACATTTCGAATTTAGATTACTTTTACGTGGTACAAGAGATGGATTTACGGCCGAAACATTTCATAAATTGTGTGATAATAAAGGACCAACAGTAACTATCTTGAGAGTTAAAGATACAAGAGAACTTCTTGGAGGGTATACGCCTACTAATTGGGATGCGTCTTTAGAAGATTTCAGTTATTCAGCCAGAAGTTTTATATTTTCCTTGGGAAATGATGATTTGAATGATGTTATATGTTCTAGAGTGAATGATCCTAATTGTGCTTGTTATAATTGTGAAGATTCGGGGCCTAGTTTTGGTGGTGCTGAAACTGATTTACAACTATGGGGTAATTTTAAAGAAGAATGTTTTTGCAGATGTGTAAAAACTAGTTATGAGCGTAAAATCAGAGAAAGTGAAGACTACTTTTCTGTTGATGAATATGAAGTATTTCAAGTGATTAGAATATTTTAGTTAATTATATTACTTTTAGACTATTAATGATTTTATACATATATATTTTCAAATTAATTCCTTAATTAATTATTAATTAGCTTCAATTAATTAGTTTTAATCTAATTACTATTAATGTATGATTTTGTGAAGCATTAGCTTCGATTATTTTTAATTTCAAAAAAATTTTTTTTTACTCCGATAATACTTTTAAATTTTAATTACTTTAATTACTACGATAATATAATTTTTAGATATTTAATAAAATGATTAATTTCGATTGTGAGAGATGATATGATTATTGACTCAATCAATTGAATATGTATAATGTATGCATACTATATTTAATGTACTTAAATGTAAAAGGTACCATGTTCTTCCGAATCATTATCAGATAACTGACTCGGTCGACTGATTACACTTGACAGTATTCTAAACACGACAAGAAAGTTGAAATTAAATTTAAAAATAATTAAATCAAAAACAATAGAAAAAATACGAAAAATATAAGTGAATAAAAGAAAATATACGGGTAATATCAATATCTCACTATTTATCGCATCCCCTCACACACACAGTAACAATGAGTCACGTGAATAGGATATTAAGTTGATCGGGTTAAATCACGAATATTCAGTGTGTTAATTAAAATTATGATAAGAATGAAAGAGTAATTGCGATTCTAATTTCACAACATCTCTTTTAAACCATAATTGATCTTTTGATTTTTTTACGCATTGGTCAGGCATATACCAATCTTTCCCATCAAATATTCCAACATCCCATAAATATAATCCAATTTCTCTTGTAACATTAATTGTAACGTCACGAGTTTGTAAATAACGTATCCTGGAAATATCCGGAATATGTCGTGAAAGAGAAAATGGTTCGGGTGTTCTAACATAAATATCGGAATCCGGATATATTTCTTTAATATTTAAAAGTAACCCTTTTAATTTTATTCTGAAATCTTGCAAAGATTTAGAAGAATCCATGAAAATATTATTTGATACAGAAATTATTACAATATCCGCTTTTGGAATTCGTGAAGTTTGTTTTAATGCTACTTTCCATAAAATTTTTCTCCCTAATAAATCATCAATAGGATGAAAGAATAATGAACTTTCAAATACTGAACTACTTATGTTGACAAATTGTGTATCTTTTGATAATAAGGGTTTAGGAAAATTACATGAACAAAGCAGAATCAGTTTTTGTTCTTTTTCTTCACACCAACTTAATTTATATCCATTTTCTATACCATACAATGATCTAAACAAAATAAATTAGATTTTATTTTATTTTTTTTTTTTTTAAACAACGTAAAAAATATTCTATCATAAAAAAAAGAATTTTTTCTCACCCCCAAAGAAATGTATCTCCATAAGCATGAATTATTTTTTTTTCTAATAACAACAATTGTTCTGCAGGTGTTATGAGTTTCATTCTGCACTGATCAGGTATAAATATAAATTCATTATCTATATCCAAAAATTCTGAATGACGCGTAAGAGGACGTAAAGAATCATAAAAGTAACCAGAAACCCATTGACCAGTAATTTCTGATGTGGCATTGCAAATGGGAAGTAGCTCATTAGGTTCTTTACGAAAAGCTTCTTCATTCAACGATAAACGTAATATATTTTCCGACATTATTGTAATATCCTTTCGTCCTGGCAATTCTATTGTAAGACTTAATGAATAATCATCGGGATAATAGAGAATTCCGATTCCTTTATAAAAATTCTCATAATTTGGTACCGAAACCACTGGAATAATTTTATATACATTATTACTTAAAACTCTAGCGTATATATTTTTATTACTAAAATCATCAGAATTATTTGTTATTGAATCTGGTATCTAAAATAAAATAATAATTAAAATTTGAAACCTCTCTTTTAAAAAACAATTTTATAATTATAATCACCATAATTATTATACAAATTTGTTTTCCAATAAAAGCATTTTCTAAAGCTATTGCGAGTAAAAAAAAAAAAATGAATTAGTAAAATGGTCAATCGTATACCAACCATATTTTAAAAAATACCTATTTTTTTGTTTTTCACAACAAGTTCATTATCAACAAAAAATGAAATGTATGGTTTGCTTCTATCTCGAACTATGTCTTCAATTGAAGAATAGTCGAAATTACAAACATCTGCTTTCGGGTGTAAAACTCCTTCTGTATTTTTAGTGTCTAAAACTGGAACACTAAAATCGAAATCTAAATCTAAAGAGTCAAAACATATCAAAATAAATAAGCCTAATGCGCATAAGCTGGAAAAAGCTACGAATGCAAGAGAACGACGTTGGGGAGCAGATTTCAAAGATATGCACGCGTACTGACGCGAGACTATAAAATTAAATACTCTTTTGAATAACATAATTTTTTTTTTATTATAAACGAAATAAAAAAAAACAGTGACGCGGGTGCAATTATTTGAGTTTCACAACCCCCAACAGTCGAATTTTAGAACGGATCAACAGAATTTGAATTGTTGGATTAATAGGATATATACCCCTATGTCTTTTCAGAGAATCAAAAATCTTCTTGATCATTTATAATGAATTTTTTAGGATTGTAAGTATATTATTTCACTTGTGTGTGTTTTTAAACTATATATAAAATGTACTTCCCAGCGGAGTTGCTTTTTTCTATAGCCATAATACGTAAGTCGTTTATATATACAATAGTACGTATATAATGACTTTGAAGACGTAACTAGTCCATGACGTAATGGTTTAAACTTAACCCTTTGGGAAGTATATTCGGAACATGATCATCATTTGTTAAAATTCTATTTATGCAAATTTAGAACAAGCAAGAATAAAACTTTCAAACCAAAAAAGAAAGTACCGGAAGGTACAAAACAATATCAACTTAAACAATTTGCGGAAGCTACGCTTGGTTCAGGTAACTTGAAATTGGCAGTAGCCTTGCCGGAAGGTGAAGATCTTAATGAATGGTTGGCTGTGAACAGTGAGTATAAGAAGAAAGAATTGATTAAATATTTTGAACAATAACTTATTCATTTCTATTTATTATAGCATATGATTTTTTCAATCAAATAAATATGCTTTATGGTACGATTACAGAATTTTGTACGCCACAAGAATGTCCGGTAATGTCAGCTGGACCACAAGTTGAATATCATTGGTCAGATGGAGAGAAATTCAAGAAACCAACTAAATTGTCAGCACCAGAATATGTTGACCATTTAATGGAATGGGTACAAAATCAATTAGATGATGAAACATTATTTCCGAGTAAAATTAGAGTTCCATTTCCAAAGAATTTTCAACAAGTAGTAAAAACAATATTCAAACGATTATTTAGAGTATATGCGCATATTTATTTATCACATTTTTCAGTTATAGTCGCGTTAGGAGAAGAAGCTCACTTGAATACTAGTTTTAAACATTATATTTACTTTGTACAAGAATTTCAATTAATTGAAAAAAAAGAATTACAACCACTTGCTGATCTAATTATTCGTCTAACTAGTCAAGACCAAATTTAATAATTTAATTAATTTAATCGTTTTGTATAATGATACATATATATATGTATATGTATATATATTCTTAAATAAAGTGTAAATTAATATATATATATATTTTTACTATTTGATACACTAGCATTTTTTACTGATATAGTTTTATTTATTATTATTTTACACTCTCTTACTAAAAAATATTACTTATCTGCTACGACTTCTTGAATAAGACCTATGACGAGAAGGTCGATATGAGGAAGAAGAGAATGATTTACCTCTACGATAACTTGGTTCGTATCGATCATAACTTCTTGATCTTGATCGGGATCTGGAACGTGAATATGATATACGTCTACGTCTTCTGCTACTTCGACTACTACTTGGCACATCTATATGAAGAAAAGTAAATTAATAACAATTTGACAAATATAACACCTTGGAATGTTATTTTTATATTACTTACATCTATCAGCTCTCCAATCTCCACCTCTTCTTCTAGGAGACCTTGACCTGCTTCTACTTCTAGATTTTCTTGGCAGAGGAGATCTAGATCTACTGTAACTTCTATTCCTTCTACCACCGCTTTTACTACTTCTATTTCTACTTGAACTTCTATCCCTTTTACTTCTTTCTCCACTCTTACTCCTTTCTCCACTTTTGCTTCTTTCTCCACTTTTACTTCTTTCTCCACTCTTGCTTCTTTCTCCGCTTTTACTGCTCCTTGATTTCACTTCTCCTTCCTCCTCTTCTTCCTCTCCCTCTTGTTCACGGTTTTCCTTTTGTTGTTCTTCTTGTTCTTCATCCTTTGTATCAGAAGATTTTTCTTCCTCATCAGCAAGATCTTGCAAAACACTTTCACGTGGTGGTAATTCTCCGTTTTCTTCCAATACATGTCTCTTCGATATTCTTGGCAATATTGTATCACATACTCTCTCTTCTTTCAACAACTCATCAATAAATTCATCAACACATACAATTTCAAAATCTCCCTCTATATTAATTAAGTTATTAATAATAAATAAATTATTTTATATATATAAATATATTATCATTATATGTTTACATACCGGTTGTTCTTTTTCTTAATTTTCTATAATCATTAAGTAATGGTTCAAGAGTTTGATAAATTTCTAATGAATTACCGACTAGTCTCAAATAAAATGCTCCAAGCACTCTTAAATATTTGTAATCCTCATTCCTAATAAATTCCATAATAATATCTTTGTTTGGTTGTAATTGAAGCAATTTCAACGTCAAACAAAGAAATTCTGAGGGCTTTTGATTTCCATATTCACCCCCAAATGAAGTCAATTCTATTGCTCTATCAATCAACGTCTCAGCTAATAAATAAAGTAATTTTAACTTCTTTTTTATTATTATTATTGTTTCATATAGAGGATTAAATCTAATTTACAATATTCATACCAGTCAAACCGAAACAGAATTCTTTCCAATAAAGTGATTCATAAATTCTTGTTCTCATTATCTTTTCTATGAGATATTGTGGATTTGTTCCATGTATGGCTATTGCATCAGATACTGTTCTATTCGCCATGATTCTAAATAACAAGTAATTAACAATATTAAATTTGAAAAAAAAAAAAATAAATAAAGGTTTTGTGAGCGAAAGATTAAAAAAATTAAATTTAGTAAGTTTATTATCCAATCATTTTAAGTAATATTCAAAATATAATCACTAATTTACACGTGATTCAACAAAAAAAAAAAACTATCATAATAAAAATTAGACGTTCAGTCCAAACGATTAATAAAATTAGATATTTATTCTTTTATGGTTTTCTTTTTTTTTTTTCTATATTTGCAGAGTAATTCTTATGAGTTTTGTAGGACATATAGGTGGTACTTCTAGCGGATATTCATCAGCAGATTGAGCAAAATTTTGAGTCCAGTAATTATCCTTAAAACCAGAACCGAAGTGTGTAAATTTTCTATTTAATATATTTGCTCGATGACCTCGTGAATTCATCCAACTACAAAAATAATAAATACGGTTTATATGTTTTCACAAAAACAGAAAAAAAAAAAAAGACATTTTACTCATTAGTGCTTACGCTCTCATGACTTTAGTTTCTTCTTTCTCTGTGAAGCCATACGCAATGTTTTCACCAGCCATCCACCAATTAAATCCCTGATTACTTATTCGAGTACCTAATGATCCAGATACATCATCGTGCGTTAAATTTTTGGTTTCAGCCATATAATTTGTATGAAGTTGTGCTGCTTTTACTAATCGTCTATTTTTTTCGTTAATTAAGTAAGTTAAAATATGTATTGTATTTTATTAGTAAATTAGTAAATATCACCATCGTTATATACTCACTTATCCAAAGCCAGGGGTCTAACATTAACATTTGCACGTTCTCTATTAACCAAACAAAGTAAGGAAATTGTATTAAGTAAAAATTCATCTGATGATGATATTGGTGTAGCATTAATTTTAAATGTTGCCAACGATACTACGATAATCGTTAACGTTATATACATTGTAAATTTCATTTTTAATAACAAAGAAGAAAAAAAAAAATTAAGGGATAAAACGTTTATAAAAAATAAGTATATTCCATTCCAGATGTACAATATTTATATGAAAATATTCTCTCTTTATGGAGCCATTATTTTATTTGCGGTTAAATATGGGTCGGGTACATGTCGTATTTAGTAATCCCATTATAAAGTTTTTTGAAATTTCTGTAATTTATTTATTACATTGCATTATACTTTGTATTGTATTACCTAATTTAAATCTGAAAATTCTTTAAAGAACATTTAGTGAATTTTAAATGCTTCAAATTTTTTTGATCGTTACTTTATAAATCGTAGATCATTAGATCAACCTGCATAATCCTTTTTTGGTTAGAAATTCATTGTTTATAATTTATATAATTTAGTAAAATTAATTACAAAAAAATAGTAATAATAGAAGACCAATCGCAAATTTTATATTTCATTGTTTCTTATTATAGAATGAAAGTCAAATACGTTCTTGATTCAAATAAGCTCTTTTCATTATAAAATAAAGTAAATAAATCCCTTATATAGTAAAAAAGTTAATTAAATAAATATTGTTATCTATATCATATCAGATCATGTTTTTAAAAGTTTAGCTCGTAGAATTTATAGTTTAAAAAAAATTTAACTCTTTGTTACTTTTTTTTCTTTTTTTTGTCTAAAAAAAAAATTTTTTCATCGTCCTTTGTTTCTTTCTTCAAATCAAAATTTTTTCTTAATTTCGAATTTTCACAAAAAATATGGAAACTTTTATCGATAAAGAAGGTTTAAATAATAATTGTCTCGAGGGTATAAACCAAATATTTTTTTTTTTTTTTTTTTTTTTTTTTTTTTTTAAGATTTTCTTATTCTATAATATTGATTAATTTTTTAGGAACATATATTGCGATTTTCATTCATTTGATAATCTGGGCAACTTGTCTATTTGTTTCCGAATTTGCACGCAGAAGAAGACCGGGATTGATTAATGAAGTTTCTCCTCCTCAGCAAGATGGAATTTCTGAAACCAATGATGTCCATAGATAAAATGATAAAATATTTACAAAAAGAAAAAATAAGTTTCTTATGTATTTTTTAAAATCATTCTTTTTAGGATAAGCTTTACACAAAAGTTGCAAATGCTGCTAAAGATTCGTTGTTGATGATTGTGATTGCTACGCTCGTAAGTATTTATTTATAATAATTAAATTAACGCGTTATAACTTTTACATTCTCAATTTCAATAAATTATATTTAGGCGGTTCAAACAGGATATGGTGCAACTACAGTAAGTAAAAAGTCGATTGAAGCTTTGTATCTTATTTAGACATTTCCTTTTAACGTCAATCTCAATTTTGCTTCCTTAGACTTCCGCAATTCTCACTTGGATTTTCTTCATCGTGTCAACTTGTCGGATTCTTTCCATTATATTCTTTGATCAAACCTGGATTCCACTAATTTTATTAGCAATTGCCCTTCCTTTTATTTTGTCAATCTTTGCGTTGTCTTTTCAACCGGCTGACCAACCCGAATCGGATTTACTATTTCAATGAGTTGGAATAAGCATTAAACCTTTGGGGGTTTTTTATTGCTACTATTGCAATTTATCGATACCGCGACATCCATGTATCTTAAAATTTAAAAATAAAATCATTTTAATTCTCCTTCGTTTAATATTAGTGTAAAAAATTATTATTTTATTAGATTATATATGATAAAAGAAAGTTATTAAATAATTTTTCTAGAAATATAATTAACTATACATTAAATAAAATATTATTTATCTTAAAAACAATTAATACTCGTCATAAAAACTATGAAAATTAATAAAATTGTAGAAAACGATGTTGTTCTAACAGCAACACTCTTAGAAATTGGGGTAGGCATTTGTGATGGTTTATTTTGAGCTGGGGATGCAGATACGGTAGAAACTGAAGAAGAAATAGTTGAAGGGGGAATAGTTGAAGTAAATGATGGTTTCGGATTATAATATGTATCAATACATGAGTTTCTGCAAGTTACGTAAGATGGGTCCGCTGATTTATAAAAAGGAGAGAATTTAAATAAAAATAATAAATTCATTAGAAACAAAAAAAAAAAAAAAAAATACTTACTTGGAGCACAATTTTCTATACATGTCCTTGTATCATTGACTTGTTGTTCGGTAGGATTTGGTACACCTGCGCATTTCGCACGGCAAGCTTGGTCATCCCCACATTGACTGATTTCTAGGCATGTTTCAATTCCATTGGGAGCAGACGAAGCTGTTGGCGTAGGCGCTACGACAGGAGTTTCTCCGGTAGGAGTACCATCTTGTGCTCTTACTATGTTTAATAAAAGTAACAACAATAAAAATACAAGAATTTGTCCTCTTTTCATCATTTTTTTTTTTTATGTTTTTTGTTTGGTTTAAAAATCAGGAATGGAGAGTACTTATATATACGAATTTTATCGTCGTATAAAAAGGTGGGAAAATTTAATTTATCTAGATTAAATTTTGATTTACATTAGAAAATGTGTTAAAAATAGAATAAATAATTACTATGAAATTTCCTTTATTTAATCTTGTGAGATATTGTGTTTACTAGAAAGTACTATACGCTAACCTAAAAAATGGTTTTTTTGTTTCTATATTTAAACTTTCTTCACAGAAACGTCTGGTCAGGAGATTCTCTTTTTAAAGCCTTTTCTCGTGATTTTCAATAAACAAACATGATCTGATCATCCCCGTGTTGATCGTAATGATCCTCAGTAACATTTTTTTTATAACGTATATGTAGTAATCCCTATAATAAGTAATAGATTATTTATAGGTTATATTTCTCTCTTTTTTTTACGTACTCTTTAACAGTATATGGAGTATCGTTACGTCTAGTTTTTAATATGTAATATATCGTCTGTTGAAAATTATTGTTTATTGCATTGATTTACCGCCTGCTTCTTTAAATAAAACCTTTTATTACTGTATTTCCTTTCAAAGAACTTTTTATCGTCTTTTTGAATTAACATTATGAATTTGGTAATACTCTATTTTTACATGACACCTTCATCTAATATCTCGTGTGTAACGAAATTGCTAGATATTCACTATAAATGTTAAATTTCTTATAAAATATAATCCAAGGGCGTTGAACGAAAGGAAACTGTCTTGAAATTTGATTTAGATACACGCCACACCCGTTTATACATAACCGATGGTAGTTTTTGGTGAAAGTACTTTGTATTTATATTGAATTTACAAAAGATCCTTGCCAGCTTACTTGAAATTAATGATTTTGACGTTCAACTAAACGAATTTTTGTTAGCATGATCGAAAAATAATTTAATCACACATGGGAATGAATATCCAAATTTATTCTATATTGATATTATGTATTTTGCGAATCACCTATGCATAGTCCCCCTCAAAAAAAGTTATTGTTATTATTTAGGGAATTTAATTTTGCCCGGAAATTACACAAATGATAATATAATATACAGAAATTATTCGGAAGTGAATAACTATTAAAATAAATACACTTATTACATCCATCTTTATTTTTATTTGCCAAGAGATATCTTTTTATGCATTTTTTTTTTAATATACTTTTCAAGTATTTTGTCGTAAGATATGTGTAGGGAATTGAGTCGACACCCAAAATCATTGTTCGATTAATTGGTTAAAATTTTTTAGGCAAGATCGACCAAAATCGACTAATAAGCTGTAATCGATTAAAGTTCGATCAGGTATACTCGATCTAATAAACTCGAACAATTAATCGAACAATTAATCGATTAAATGTCATAAATAATTAGTATTTTATTAGTAAATTAAAATAAATAAAAAATAAATATAATAGTATTTATGCAGTTTTATACTTTCGCATTATTTATTTATAAGGAACCCTCAATTTTACATAGTTTCAAAATTATTATTAAATTGACATACAGTACATGTCAAACAAACTACTTAAATACATTAAAATATTCGCTATTTCTCTTGAGAAATAGTAATTCAGTAACTGTAGATGCTTTTAACCGGTTCCTTTCTTCACAAATTTGATTTCCAGCATCACTGAATAGTCTTTCACTTGGAACTGACGTGGCTGGTATACATAAATATTTACGAGCTAATTCATATAACACTGGGAATGAATCTTTATTATTTTGCCACCATTGAAAAGGATTGGTATCGTAAGAAGCTTGAGGAGTCCTAAAATAATTGTCAAATTCAGTGTCTTCATTTTCTTCTATAACTTGAGGGCCAAAAATATATGCGTGAAAACGGTCAATTGATGAATTATTATTAGAAAAATTTTCTTCGGGTTGTGTATTATTTTGAGGCTTAATCTCATCATACTGAACTTTCAGTTCAACCTTTACTCTTTCTCGCAATTCATTAGGCCAACCATGTGTTCTTTTGCATCGGGGATCAAGAATAGTTGCCAAAAGCATAGCCATAGGAGGATCATTCCAATAATCAAATAAAGCACCATAAATTTCCTTTTGAACTTTATTAATTATAGATGCAGTATTTAGCTGTTGTTGATGATGTTGATGTTGAGGTTGTTGTTGATGTTGTTGATGTTGAGATTGTTGTTGTTGAGATTGTTGTTGATGTTGTTGATGTTGAGATTGTTGTCTTGTAGTAACATTTGGCCGTATACGCTGTTCATCTTCTTCCTCTTCATCTGACTCACTTTCCCCCTCATCTTCATCATCACTTTCTTCATCATCATCTTCTAATTCATCATCATTATCTATAGTTACATTAACAATTATTAAAAATTAGAAGTTGAAATAAAAAAATAAAAAAAATTTTCAAACAATTAAAAATTTTCATCACCATTACCTTCAATACCTTCTTCATTTTCATCATCATCTTCAATTAAAGGTGTATAGTAAAATCTAATAGATTCTAAAGTTGAATATATTAAGGATATTGTGCAATATTTTTCACCACCCAAAAATGTGGTTGCACGCTCAATTGGTTGAAATAATTTGCACAATTCTTCTAATAATTTCCATTCACAATCTTTTAAATATCTTTTTCTTAATTTTTTCCAATCTTTTATTGCGCTACTGTTTGAATCTAGTCTTAAAGTTACTAGCGTCCTTTTTATTGCTTCTTTTAATTCTAATAATCTTTTCCAAGATGCTAAAATAGATCCCCACCTTGTTTTACAATCAGCAATAGTACGAAGGATTTGCAGAGAACCACCTGGAATATTAATTGGTTCATTGGAATCTTGTAATTCCCTATCAGATGATGTTAAAGTTTGTCTTGTAATTTCTTTATTTAAATTTGCAATTTCAATTTGTGCTCGTTCTAGACGTTCAGCTTGTTTAGGTGAATTGAAAAATTGATTAAGTTTTCGAAATCTACATGCATATGACTTAATTTTACGCAATCCTTTCATTACACATAACTGAAGCGTATGAGAAGTACATGCAATCCTATCTACACCATCCCACTCTCTAATCGCTTTTACTACATTTGCCCCATTATCTGTAACTGCATGTTTTACTTTATCATTTAAATGAAGTTCCTGAATTTTTTTTACTAATGCTAAACGAATATTTTCAGCTGTATGAGGATATTTAATAAGATCAATACAAATAAGGATATCATATAATTCCATATTAGGAGTTAACCAATGACCGGTAATACCAATATAGCCTTGATTATTACGGGCAGTCCATAAATCAGTTGTAATAGCTGCATAAGTACAAGTTTCGTTGATCAATTGCTTCATTTGCAAAAGTGCTTCTTGATAACCAGCTCCAATATCAGCTTTTAGTGTTCTGTAACATGGTACAATAAAGGCAGGATCCACTCTTTTTATAAACCGTTTAAAACCTTCTCCTACAATTGTAGCAAATGGTCGCCCATCAGTAACCAACCAATCTGTAAGACCATTACGTAAATATTGCTGTTTGGGTTCTTTATGTGGAGTGAATTTTTTAATTTGATCATCTATTTTAAGTTGCTTATTTCAATAAAACAAAAGAAAATTTATTAATTATTTATTAAAATTAATTCAATTTAACAATTTTATTTACCTGCTCCTTTTTTTTATTAAACATTTTATGTTTATCACCCAAATGATAACTCATGCTTGAAGTTTGTGTTTTATATAGCAAACTTGCGCCACACACTATTTCATTTTCACCATCTTTTTCTATATATTGACAATACACACGCCCGTCTGTTTTCTCTACAAAGTAATCCCACACCCAACTGGTTTTATTTGCAGATTTTGGGATAATTTGTGGTTCTTGTTCATCTGTAATATCACTTGCCAAACGTTTTGATGCGTGTAAAGATTCAGTGGAACTATTTGCACGTTTTGGAGGCATTATTTACGTTAAAAGAGTTTATTAATACTATAAGTAGAGAGTGTGAAAGAAAGAAACTTTCTTACTTGTTACAAAGAAAAATTAGCGAAGTTGCTATTTTAAGGGTTTATCACGTTTATTTAACCAATTTTATCATTAAAGCATGATTAATATTTTAATCGATTTATTTTATTCGAGTATTATATAATCGATTTTACGTGTTGCAAATTTATTCGATTATATGTTGATCGATTTTAATTTTTCGAGTACTCGATACACAAAATCATTAGTCGAGTCACTTGACTTGATCGACCATGATCGATTTTGAATTGGTCGACTCAATTCCCTAGATATGTGGGTAGTGCCGTAGTGGGCCCAACAACAAACACGAGTTTGCAAATTATAATTTATGGATTTCGTGACGTTATCCAATGTAAAATACCACACCGTACAATATCTATATTATCGTACGGCTAATGCAGATCATGCTCTCTATCAGCTATATAAAGTTTATCAAAAGTCTAATTAATGATATGATTGATATCGATAAATAGTGAAATTTGGAACCATTTTAATATTGTAATTATCACCATTCAATATTGTACGCAAATAAACTATTACCGTTCAATATTGTACAATAATAATATTATTAACAATTTATAGGTTAGCATGATACTATAGGGCCTGCGCCGTGAAAATCATTGATATTCACGGCTACCCGTGGAATAACTATTACATATAAGATATAATATATTGATATATTATTTAGTTTTTACTTCAATTTAATATATATATATATTTTTTAATTAAACTTTTTTAATAAACTTAAATTTAAATTTCCTTTGTAATTTGAATTATAATATAAAAAGGTAAAACATTAATTTATTTAATTTTTGATTTTAATACCAAATACAAATCATTTTTGGCTTTTAATTTAAATATATCAAATAAGTCAAAAATGATATTTAACCCCATTTTTAATGGTTTAAGTAAACTTGAAGAGTAAAAAAAATACATATAGTACTATACAGTATTTTATAAAAAATAAAATTATTAAAATGTAGTTTTTAATGAGATCTATAAAACAAAAAAAAGTTTATTCAAATCAAATTATTAGATAGTAAGATATTCTTAAAAAACTAAAAGAGCAAATTGGTTTAATTTTAAATAATAACTGGGATCCTGATTTTTTTATTATAGGCTAGATGTAAATTTAAGTATTATATAAAAATGTAAAATATATATTTATTTTTTTAATATATATATATATATTATACATTAAATATCAATTTGTGTCAAATGCTAATTTTAAATTTTTAAATAAATACTAGATAGCAGTCTTATAAGACTGCTATCTAGTTATGTTATAGTGTTATCTGTTACGCTATAATGTTATCTAAGTTACTGTTTTTATTGTTCTATGGCTATTTTATTGTTTTGTAGATATTTGCTTGTTTTGATCGCTATATCCTTTTTTTATAGACTTCTAGATATCTGCTATTTTTTGTTACTCTGCGGGCTTTTTGTGGTTATTTTGCTATGTTGGGTTTATTACTTATTTTGGACTTATGTGTCATTTTGGTTTCATTATTGCTATACGAATGCTGGTTGGCTTTTATTTTTCGTTTTAAATAGAAATTTCGCTGACGGGCCGTAAAGCAATATATCAGTAAGGAGGAGGCGAGGAGAGGCGAAAAAAAATTGAAAAAAACCTGTTACCAATGGTAACAGGTTTTATATCACGTGATAATTCAGAATTTTGCGTCACATTCGAGGTGGTGGTTGGTTGAAGGTTTGGAGATGCCCATTTGATTGCCAGATGAGGCACGAAGTGCTGAGTTGGTGACCCAGATGTGCAATCCCGCCTTTTATGATCCTTTTGATTGCTGAGAATAAGGCACGAAGTGCCGAATCAGGTCTGGCCATACTCTTTTCATGCTCTTTTTCTCATATTTTCCTAAACCTTTCTGCCTTTCCGACCTCTTTCCTGCCTATCGGCGGTAGTACACCAAAGCATAACTTCTCTTATTTTCTTTCCTATATATTATTCTACTTTGGTGTACTACCAAATTTATATCTTATTTTACTAGTCTATGGGTGTATTAATAAAAATTTTTCTTGGCAAATTTCAGCGAACCAATTCGCCCAAAATTATGAAGTACCTATTGGCGGTAGTACACCAAAACATAACTTCTCTTATTTTCTTTCCTATATATTATTCTACTTTGGTGTACTACCAAATTTATATCTTATTTTACGCTTTCACATTCCTAGAACTCTTTCTTATATAGTTACTATTCCGGGATACTTTAGGATATTACTGCATCAATTACTTTTAGGTACTACCACATTGATTACTTTTGGATACTACCACTGACCCAGTGTTTTGCCAGCAAGCGTATTCGTCCAAAATTATATAAAATTTTTATTTTGAACTTTGCAAATTTCTATGTAATGTTATACTAGTTTCTTGCATATACACCATGTTTCTTGCGCAAAAAAAGCCTGGACCTTGCCCTAAAATAATAAATGAAACAACCAGACTCTTCTTTGGTTTAGCGGACCTTGATTTTGAGCCTGGTTACAACTATCATGTGTATTTCCAATATTTGTCTAATAATAAAAATGATATCTCTCTTCTAGGAGCCTATCATCCTGAAGAGATTTATTTAAAATATATTATTCGGGTAGCAGGAAAGGGTTTTACAGTAGTCAATCATCCATCTGAAGTTTATGAGATCCCCGATGCTCACGAGTGCATTGATGGGAATTTGCCTCTTCGTCTAGTTCTAGATATTGATGTGAGGCAAAACCCCGATTCAATGAATCCTGAACTCTCTTTTTTAGATAAATATAAAATTACTCGCGAAGATTTATTATCCAGAATCTTAATCGCCTTTGCCGATATTATATACTCTGATTTAAAACATCTTGTACCTTTAAATGCTTTTACTTTAACCAGTTCGTCTAATGCTGATAAATGCAGTTGGCATATCGTATATCCTCATACTCATTTTATTGATTACAGAGACCTTAAAGGTTTTGTAGAAAAAGTTGCCAATAGGGTTGGAAAACCATACTCAGAATTTATTGACATAGGACTTTACAAATCACGTTTTAGTCTTCGGCTCCTTGGATCGGCAAAGGAAGATAGAGTTAAAAGACCTGCAATTTCTTCAGTTAAACAAGGATATCGCAAACTAAAAAATTATTTAGTTCAACCTAAATGGGATGCTTCTGAAATCTGGCCACTGACCTTTTCTCCTGAAAAGCCAGAAAAGAATGCATTTCAACCTATCAAAGACGAAACTGCTTTGAGCAAAGGAGCTGATTTCGTTACAACAAAATATAAATGGCTTGAGGTTGGTAGCATTAAGAAGGGATTTATCAACTTCCAAGCGAAGTCATATGAAGCATGTCCTATTTGCGATATCAGACACGAAAAAGATCAGTTATATGGTTTTCTTCGAAGTGACGGGTGCTTTATACTCAGATGTTATCGGCAAAAGCAATATAAACCAGATCATAAAGGATTGACATTTGGGGAAGCATCAACCCTACGGGATATAATCAAGCCGAAAGATAGACCTATACAAAAAATTGTTGATAGAGTGGCCAATGCCATAGCAAAACCACGCCCTCTTGTAGAGTTGTCAGGGAAAGTTATTAATGTTAAAAAGCTAAAAGACGCCCCTGAGTCATATCCTGATTTCTTGAGTTCTGAAAAAATTACCACACTAATTCGTTCATCTCTGGCAACATGAAAAACTACTATGTTGAGAGAGATTATTATGGCATTAAAAGATAAAGTGCATAATATTTCTTCTTTACCATGCTTTATTTGGATTTCTTACAGAAAATCTCTTAGCAATGAATCAAAAGCAAAACTCGATAAGTTAAAAGCATCTGGCTTTTGAATTTGCAACTACCAAAATATGCAAGGAGAATTATCTATAAATGAGTGGGATATTATCATAGTACAGGTTGAGAGTCTTTTTCATATCAAGTTTACAGCCCGTCCATTTGTAGCTATTCTTGACGAAAGCAATGCCATTATGCGTCAAATGTCAAGTGGTACAAATGCACGGGAATCTGAGAGCGCAATGCGTGATGTATTAAGATCAGTGAGACATGTATTAGCGATGGATGCCTTTGCGAATAAATCAACATTAGCATTCCTTAAGACATATCGCGGTGAAGATATTCATATAATTGATAACAGATACTAGCCTCGTGTGGATGAGACAGTTGAAATTCTTTATGATCCGAATAGCGGAGCTGAAGCCATGCGAATAGGATGTAAGCTTTTAAAACAGGGAAAACGTGTGGCATTTGTATCTACAGGAGCAGTAATAGCTAGAGCATTAGTAGAAAAGGCATCAAAGCTAGTAAAACCTGATAATTCGCCTATTAGAGCTCGTGCTTATTATGGAGACATGGATGGGAAACAGCGACAAAAAAACTTTTCTAATATTAATGTTGCTTGGAGCGAGCTTGACTGTGTGGCTTATATAAATACAGTAGAGGCGGGAATATCATTCGAGGTTACAGGTCACTTTGATATAGTTATAGCTATTACAAACATCGCCACTCCAGTTCATGTCGAAGCTCTTGCACAAATGCTTTATCGAATTCGTGATTGTTCTCGTCGTATTGTTTCTGTATTCTACTAGAAAAATTCTAATGAACTTTTTCGTTCACCAGGTCGTGAAAATATCCGAGCAGAACTTGAAAGTGCTCAGCCTAATAATTTGCCTGTAGCAATAAAGGGACATCATGAATGAAATAATAATACCATTTCTTATAAAGTTGATGAGTTTCTGACCGTAGTAACTTTCATTGAAATCAAACATCAAAAACGTCTTTCTGCCAGATATTTTATTGAAAAGCTTTGTAGTCTTATAGCCAGTACTGGCGCTTCTCTTCAGCTAATCAAAGTAGATGAGAGCCAAGGAGTTATAGGGAATCGTAAAAAAGTCTGCAATGAGGTTAGGGTTGAAGCATTAGTTATCAAAAAAACAGATTTTAATGCAGTTGCTACTTCTCGAAATCTTGATTCTGAAAAAGCTGAAGTCCTTAAATTCGACCAAGAGCATTCTATCGCAGATACTATGGCACTTAAACGTTTTTATATGCAGAATCTTTATTGTAAAGACATGAGTATCGAGGATTGGAATAATATTTGCAATAGAAAATTCATTGAAAATTTTAGCTCGTCTGAAGCTCGGAAGTATTTCTTACGGCTGTCTTATTTTCGAAGGCAAGAACATGATGAGGGGAATGCAATGAAGGGATTGAAAGCTGAGGAAAATGTACAATGGGAAATTGCCTGCAATAAAGCCAAAGAGAATCTGGAAAAATCAGTGGCAGAAGACTTGCGTAAATCATATTCAGCAAAGCATTGGGAAGTTATACAAGAACTTTTTCAAATATTAGGCTTTACTGGTATTGATGATAAGCGTACTCTTTCTAGCGATACTGCATCAGAATCATTTATGCGGTCTTGTGAAAAGTTTATAGAAATTCAAAACCAAACTTTATTACTCTTTGATTTTAAGTCTCATGCAAAGGAAACACCAGATCTTCATTCAGCTATAAAAACAATTAATGCAATTGCTGGCAATTGGTGCGGATATACTGTTGAAAGTGATAAAAAAAAAATAGGGCTTAAAGGATAACAAGTTAGGCAATACTCATACCGAATTAATCGCCAGCCATATAATGGTATTGATTTCAGAGATAAAGGCGCACCAGAACTTTCACCATATAGATCAAAAACAAATAATGAGATTCAGGAACTCTTTGATTCTATAGGGCAGGAAAAATAATACTTTAGCTAGCCCAAATCGTTATTTAGCTAAGTCTTGACTACATCAAATGATCCTAAAGGGATCGATTCTGTATTAGTTTTTTTACTTTCGCGCCAGGCACAGTCATAAGGTTCACTATGTGTGCTACAGATTCCAGTATCAGAATAGGTTTCCTTCTTATAGACAGGGCATATTGTACTAGGAAGGGCATTAAAATGTCTGGAACATCCTTCAGGACGCCAGCACCCTTTTCCACAAATCGAACCATCTTTCTTGATGTATTGGTAGATAAAACGACCCATACAAAGTAATTTTGATATTAATAATCTTAAAACTTCGCTTTCACTTTTATTATAGATATTCAAAAATGTGTCCTGAATATCTGGCAGTCCGATCCAACTAGTCTGGAGCGGACCATGAGGCGATTCTCATGATCACTAGCTCGGAAGAATTTGCTGAGCCACAGATTGTGCAACAAAAAAAATAGGCTGATCACATAATAGGTCTGTGCGACATATTAATTTTTGCATATATTCAGAAAGAAAACATATTAACCTTTATTCTTTATTTTTTTTCCCAAACAATCATGAGAAAATGTGAAAGAATGTCTACAAGCAAGGACCAGCTCTAAAAGTAAATATTAACGTCAAAAGCATATGTTATGGAGGGCTGAGGGACTCGCAATTTCGAGATCTTCAGGCGTAAAACCAGCTATGGTCTTTCCAAGTAGATCTACATGTGAAAAGGTAAGAGGATTCTATTTACATGTGCTTTCATAGAGCTCTTGGCATCATACGACAATGCTAATCACTATTCTTACCTCCTTATCATTTTCTCAACAGCAAGATATAAAGCATGTAGGAGTATGTGGAAGTTCAACCAACTTTCTGCAAAAAACTTTCTCGTAAAATAACACAAAACAAGGTATGTATATGCTAGAAGTTGTGTATGTATGAGAGCTCATTTTTTTCTCATCATGGGCCTTGTATTTAGGAAAGCAAGATGACCGATATTATTCTCAATTGTCTTATCATCCCGAAAGGTGACCTCATAGGTATTTCAATCATTAAAGTAATGCAAGCAATTACAATTAATTCAAGTAGTCATGTTAGCGCTCTTGAAACTGCAATCCAAGACAGTTTGGGCCCACCATTTAACAATATCCCTTTAAGAATTTGCCAAATTTATCCTGGAAGTGTTGTTGAAGGGCCAATGGATCTGCAGACACCAATTTCCTTATTCTTTCCTGAGAAAGCTAAAGCAGACAGTTTCAACATTCTAGTATACTTCCTATCACAATTGTAATTTTCAGTATCATGTAGCGCTATAGTTGCAATTTTTATGTATTGTAGGCTGGCTACTGGCAACGTTTTATTTCATAAATAAAGTATTATCTTACCAGTAAATGAGAAACAGGTCACGTGAAATAGTGCAATGCCTGTGTGACATAAAAACATATATTAATGCTTGTTTTTCCCATCCCAGAAATAAATTTTTATCTCACTCCGGAAAGTAACACTATTTTTATCTGAGCCTATTTCCACTATAAAAACGTAACACTATATCTACCTCAACAGCTGAACACGACTCATACTTGATTGAAAACTGGGATACAGAAACCCTTATCAATTTTTTGAAGGAGCAGAACCTCAAGCTTGAGGAAAAGCACTATGATATTCTCTGCAAAGAAGAAATTACCGGCCAAAACTTTCTTGACATAACCGAAGAAAAATTTCGTAGTTATGGTTTAAAAGGTGGCCCTGCCATGAGACTTGCAAAAGAGGTCCAAACCCTCAAAGAAAAGCCAAAGCGTGCGTTCTTCTCGTACCTCAGCTTAAGTGAGGTGTTGGCTAAATATGGTCTTAACTCTGATGGTATAGATTCTATCCCGCTTTTCTCCCCCCCAACTTATGAAATTCAAAATGACAATAAAGTTTTCAAGCGTTGCATGGAAGAAATTTTGGGTAGGTTGCGCTCCTATGGAATTTTACAACCGGATAGTTTAGAGGCCATGCGTAATAAATATGTCATAGCACTACTTCACGCTTCCATCCATATCGTCATGGATATAACAAACAAGGACCTTAGCATGAAACCTCAGTATGGAATAGTTAGTGAAGAAAGCTGAGGTCGAGTCGATTATGCAATTAAGGTAAAATTCTCTTTTATTCTTCGTATTACTCAGAAAAAATATATCACCAACATGAACTATGTAAGTAGAAGGCCGAAGAGCTTATCTGCATCACGGAAGATAAACAACACAAAGTTCCAATAGGCTTTGCACAGAATATCAAACAACTTGAAAGCGCATGTGAGACGAACAAGAAGAAGAGAAAGCGTGGTGATAATGATTTCGATTATCTCTATGGTATTGTCACAACAGGTCAAGACTGGCACTTCCTTCTATATAGCCCCAGAAAAATATCCAAAGTAAGTGATACCGCAAACTTGATCAAATTTTCTAGGAAGGCCTTGGAACCAAACTCAAAGTCATACCAATCATTATGTGATAGCATGAAAGAGGTTTTGGGCATAATCGTAGGTTTGTTAATGGATAGGGCATGTGCTGAGGAAGAACCTGAAAGGAAGAGGGTTAGGATAGAGGGGTATCAATCAAAAAAATAATTATAACGTTACTCCGTAACTGTATATTAACCTAGACATCATGTATCATGGGCTACGTCCCAAATATTTGTATTTATTTTTCGCATATATTAATAAAAAAAAATTCTTGGCAAATTTCATCGACGGCCTGTCGCCCAAAAATATGTGATATATTTTTTATTTTGAATACTTATATACAGTGTATTAGTTATATATAGATCATGTCATCTGAGCTTGAATTATTGAAACAGCGTATCACTGAACTTGAAGCTAAAAACAACAAGCTTGAGGCTGAGAATGCAGAGCTTATGAAGGAGAATACTGAGATTCGCGATCTTAGAATCAAGCTCTCAGTGTTTGATGCTGAAATAGCTGAACTTAAGCGTAAGAATGCGGAGACTTTAAGATCGAATGCGGAATATAATGAGAGGCGTGATGCTGAAAATGCCAAACTCAGGGCTAGAATCGAGGAGATGGAATCTGAGTTTAGAGATAGAATCACGAAAGTGGAACAGAAGTAGACTCTGCAAAGCGCCTGCGAAGCACCTCAATGGCTAATGCTAAATGATAATTCTTCTAACAACAGTTCACCTAGCTTTAATTTAGTTGCAGTACCAGACGCGATAATGATACCTACTAACTCTGCGAAGTGCCTTAACGGCAAATCGTTGGAAGAGAAAGATATGGATAGTTTCTTGCTTGAGGCTCATAAGAAAATCGTTAGTGATGAGATAAGGCAGAGAAAGCGAGAGGAGAAACTTCAACGTGAATCAACAGTTGCTAGCCCATCATACAATTCTGAAAAAGACGATCAGGTGATTTTGGAAATTTCGGGAGAGTTCAAAAAAACCGTTCCCTCAGGGAACGATCAGAGTCATATGACTTCAGGTGAACTGGAAACTGAGCAAGACGATGATGTAATTCAAGAGGAATCGCTTGATGAAAATCAACAAGGCCTAATACATGAATTATGTTCACCTATATCACCTGAAGAGGTCCTAGATAGACCAGATAATGTCAGCTCTACCGAAATCATAAGCCTATGCATTAGTTTGGAGAATATGATTTCGGGTTCTGCTCAACACTTGTCCTATCTATTCGATACAGCAATAAAGTCTGGTCAGCAGGAAATCTTAGACTGGTATAATTATTCACTTGAATTCGAGAGCAGGGTAGATGCTCTTACTGCTGATAGTAGAATCAAAGATAAAACGGCAAGATCAAAGATTTATAAGGAAATGAAACCATTTCTCCCTGCTAAAATCACACAAGATAACTTGCGCAAGAAAACTCTTAGGGCTAAAAAACACCTCACGTCATTTGGAAAAAATGGAGTTGGGATAGACAAAATCAAGTTGATCTTATATAGCGCAACTGAGATTTTGAAACTAACTAATGCACAAATCCAAAATGTTATAGATCAAGTAAAAAAATATATTAGTGATCATCAGTGTCATGTGACTTTGAAAACTGTTCCCTCGGGGAATGATCAGATTAAGGATGAGATGAGTACATCGGCAAGTGTATCATCTGCATCCCAATCTAAACCTGATCATTCCTATTTTCGCAACAAGATATTGGATCAATATCCTAATCTATATAGAGAATGTAGTATTGAAAATTTCATCTATTATGGGATTACTGATGAGACAACATGCGGGAACTACATCTGCCCATTATGCAAATTAGGTCATGATGATGAAGAAATAGAAGGTACGTATAATACCAGATCTTACTTTATTAAATGTGAACAGCGTGAAATTGAGATAGTTGCATAGTCTGATCCCTCTGGGATTGTCTGGGAATTTTAATCTTTTTTTTCGAATGAATAGGTCTATATGAGAAAAGGAATTTAAATTGTTTGCAGTCATATAAAAAGGAAAATGACTGAGTCTAATAAAATACTAACCACCGAATATCTGGATTGGCATACCAAATTAATTGGATTACCAAGTATTTTGACAGATAAGATTCGTTCCAAATTATACAAAAGATATAAAAAACAAACTGGAAATGAGCCATGGCAACTAACAGAAGTACACGAATCGGAAGTTATAATATATTCGAAGCCAGAAAAAGAGCCTATAACTTTTGAAGTCAGACCCGATCCAGAATTAATTATTAAATCCGTCTTAGAGCACTTCCCATACTTGAAATTCCAAAATAGTTTTAGAGGTATTGATAATTATAATTTTGCATTACCTCAGCCGTGGAACTCGCCATGTCCTATTTGCAATGGAAAACATGGAAATTATGGATTACATGGCTCATGGTACTGCGAAAATGGGAATCAGCTCCCTTATGATCCTGAATTAGCGAAGTTGTATTTCCAAGAAAAGTTGGAATATTGTCTTACCTGCAACACTTCAAGCAATAAACTCAAGTTCGCAATCGTAATATAGAAATTTCGTCATGTACAGTGGCACCTGTGTTTATTTTTTTATCGCTCGCTCTTCACATTTATCACCTAATATTAGATTGTCACGATCTCGAAGTATAACACTTTTTTTATATGTACTGTGTAGTATTGTAAAGCATGACTTGTGTTGTACGATCAGCATGTACAACTATAAATGATGACCCACTCCTATTTTTAAAAAAAAATTTCTCTTTCTTAAACCATATTTTGCATCACCATGCCACCTAAAGCGACACCACTTTTCTGTCTAGTACATGGTGATCCAGAAACTTTTGTATTCGGGATTAAATATGATAGGAATATGACCATTAATGAACTTAAAGAAGCTATCTTAAATAGGAAGAAGAATACCTTTGTCAATATTGATTCAGCCAACCTCGCTTTATATCAAGTTGATATTGATCTTAATACGCAAAACCCCAGATGAACCGCTCTCAGCAATCGAGATGCCAATGTTGTGAATGATTTGGGTGGTCAATTGTTGAGTCCCATGGATACAATTGAAGAAATGCTTCCCGCACCCGCCAAAAAACATATTTATGTCATCATTTGTGTGCCCGATGTTGTTGGTAATAATCTTATGGATAATTATCTTTTTGCGCTAAGCTGAAGAATAAAACTGCAATAAATTGAATAATAACGTTCTTTTGTCTTTTTAACCACTTACTTTTCAGCTAGGAGAAATGATGATGTAATTATTGCTAGACTTGATAAGCTTGATCAGAATGTTGATAGGATTAATAAGAATGTTGAAAATATAAAGAGAGAAAAATCTTCAGTACACATATTAGGCGTACAGGCCTGGTCATAAGTATCTGTACCCCAATATTTTTTGAAGTCATGTGATAACCTACCCTAAAAATTTCCAGGGTTGAAGGTCATTCTTAATCTTGATCATTTACAAAATTAGAGGTTTGTATAACATATAAATCAGGAGTTAGATGATCGGTGAATTTTAGCTGCAAAATGACGATCTTTTCTAATAAATTATACAAAACAGTTTTTTGTGCGCAAATATTCAATCAAATTAAAGTGAAATTTTGAAAAAATAGTTACTTACATTCATTATAATTAAGATTATAGCCATTTATTGGGCCAAGAATAACATTAAAATAAAGTCTTAAATAATGAAAAAAATCATATCATATGCAAAAAATCCATTTTTATAGTGATTTTTTTAGCTCTGAGGTTTAGTAAACCAATTTGCTTTCAGTAGAACCTCAATACTCATTTTATGCATAATATCTATAAAAGGGATCTCTTGGCTTATTCCTATAAGTTTTTTAGTAAATATAATTTAGAGTAAATTCTGCATAAAGTTAATAATTCTAAACACCATTCAAAAATCACAATAAAATAAAAGGAAGATTATAACATAATTAAAATTCTCTGGCTATGCATCTAATTTGATTAAAACTCTAGAAAAACGTTTAATGACTCTTAAAAAATTAATATATCAAAAAAAAATTCTATATAACTAAGAGGTCAGGGCATGAAATAATAAAAAAATGAAAATATTCACGTAAAAGAAGATAACTTTTTTTGAAACACAAAATTTACCGATCATCTAATTCCTGATCTACGTATCATAAAAGCCTGTAATTTTACATATTATCAAGGTTATTATTGTACTTGAATTTAAAAAAAAATTTTAATGAAAGTTGTTATTTAACTTCAGAAATTACAGGGGTACAGTTACTTATGTCCAGGACTGTAACTGAAGGATATTGGGCGAAAATTCAAGAATTTACTGGTATTAATTACCAATCGACAACACGTGAAATAGAGTTTCCAAACCTTGATTTAGATTTGAGAAATGAGAGGATTGATGCTTTCAGATGGACGGATGCCATAGAAAGATCACAAAGTGATAGGTATAAACCTTATCTCACGAATATACTCAGACTTGGCACATTTCGAACACTCGGGCTTTATGATCCAACTGGTGATGATAGTTTTCTTAGTACAAATACCGATATTCTACCAATAAGACTTTCTGGAACAACAGACTTGGTTATAGTGGACAGACATTCTATCGCTTCTCAAGCCCAAGAGAAACATATCCGAGTCCTCTTTGAGTTAAAGAAGGTTGTCAATAAGAAACATACATTTCAAACCATGGCAGAACTAATTTCCGCAGATTTAAAAACAAAGTATTCAGTCCTGGCTGTATTAACCGATCTGATAGATGATTGGCGTTTTTTTTGGATTAGAGGAAAAATTATCATGAGGCTTACTCTTACTAGAACTGAATCTGTGGCGTTGATACGACACAATCTTACATTGGCGAACAACGAATTGATAGAATTAACGAATCAAGCATCATCTGAACGTCCACCGGTGACACAAGGAAGCTCTCAAATGGATATAGAATCAAGTGCTTCTGAAGAAGAGCCATCACCAAAAAAACAGAAACTTAGACATGTTATCGCAACATCTAACGTAAGTTCTGATATAGCTCTAATGGAAGATTTTTTTGATACTACGAGTGAAGAAGAAATCTTCAGATATAAAGCAAAACAAATTTTAACTCAATTTTTTAGCCAGCCAATCTTTAATGGATTGAATGATCAAGAAAAAAATACCCCTACAATCTGACAATGAAAAGAATATATTAGATTATTATGTGCTGGTTATAAAACAATACGAAATCTTTGTATCCTAATCCTCCGATCCTAACGAAAATCTACCCTATATTTTTCTTTTGTTTCGTCAAAAATGTACAATATAATCACTGTTAATAAAGCATTTATTGTTTGCTCGTACCGATGTTGTATTATGATCATATTTTGTATACATTTATTTTATAAATATCCCATGACAAAAGTATAGCTATCGTTGAGACCGATCACCTGAAATGCGCAGTCGATATCGGTAAAATTCTTGCTGAAGAATAGGGGCTGTGTGACGTAAGTTCTGCATATATATATATATTCACATTATTTTTTTCTCTAACTCGATTTGCATTTATTTTTTACATGTCATGTCTCTGACTACACTATTATCATATCAGTAAAACAATATTCAGGTATGGACAAATTTCCAGCAATCATTATTTCGTGTATGGGATCTTAGATATCTATGCTAATCATGAAGTCATTTTTATCGATTTGTAAGGGGATTAACGGAATGATGAAATGCAGTGCGTAATTGCTAGACAAAAATCTGGGGAATGTTTTCTCCTACGAAATTTACAAATGCTATAAAAACCTATCTTCAGCCCCAATAATTCACTATGATCGGTATATGTAGCAGTGAACGGTTATGGAGAACCAAGCGAGCTTAGTTAATACGAAAGTGACCAATATTGATGAAATCAATACGAGCCCAATCGGCAACACACAAAGTAGAGAAAAAAACAGTACTCCCTCATCTGATCCCTCTCTTGTTAGGTTTAGAAACCTCGGATATAATATTCTCAAAAGTCTCGATGATAAAGCTGTCAGAGATATAGATTTCCTAGAATTAGAACCATGCTCCAAATGTAATAACAACATTTTGACATTTCCTCTCAGGGAGTTCACCTGTCTCCACTGTGGGCACATTTTTCATAGAATCTGTGCTGAAAAAAAACTTATGCTTAATATACCAAACCAATGTCCATTTCCCAATTGTGGAAGGAATGTAGAAATCACAGAAATATTTTCTACTAGTGTGAATTATCCGATTGGCCGATTGCCGGAATCGAATGTTATTATTCAAGATTCACCATTATCTCAATCGAGTGGAACTTCAACCTTAACTAACATGATGAGTGAAGGGTTTATCCTAACTTCTCCACCCATGCGTATGGAAGGGGTTGAGAATATAGGAATTCAACAGATGAAAAGTCAATTAAGATATGTTAAATGCTCTGAGGACCTTTCTTCGTGTCTTTCTCGCTCCTCTAGGCTTTCTTTAAATCTTTCCTCATCCTCCACCAAAACCTCTCATATACTTAACCTGCAAACATATCATCCATTACAACTGTATCGATAATTCACGCAGATCGTGCCCTGTATGTCCTTCAACTGATATGAAACCAGAAGAAGAAATGGATGTTGATGGTGAAGAAGAACCCGATACCAGCAGTAAAAAACGTTCCAACAAAGATACGGATGTCAACTCATCTACACCCAAGAAAAAAGCAAAGAAACCAGTTAGAAGAGAAGATTCACCCATTTTGAAAAAGCTTATCAAGGAATTGTCCGCTCCTATTCCCCAACAAACTTCCTCTGGTGATACTATTTCTTTGCAGACGTTCCCCAATATGAATATTGACTCGGTTAATTTTTGTGAATTAAATGACAGGATCATCAAAGCCGAAGATGATAATAAAAGAACTACTCTAGAGCTGATCCATAGCTATTACTATTTTGGAAAAGGGTATAGGTTGTGGTTTGATCATTATAAAAAAACATATAGTGATGATACGTCTAATTCTCTTGTTAATGATAAAATTCGTGAGTATTTTCCAGACCAAGATAAAACTTCGAAGGCTAATCTTAGAAAAAGAAAGGAAAAGGCAATAAAGATCTTTAAACTTTTTGATGGGGTTGGAGAGGTGAATAAGGTAAATTGTATTAAGACTTTTTCTGCGTCGACTATTTTGAGGTTGGGCGTGGAGGATATTGACTATGTAATAGCTAAAGTTTTAAAAGCGGGCTAGTGAAATTTACTGCGCCATTTTTTACTCAAGTGTGAACATATGTTTACAGCTACCGAAATTTATCCGGATTTTAGATAAGCCAAATTTTACTCAAATATGATCGCCTGCCGAAGTTTTTCCATGTTTTAATATATTCGAAACGTATATAGTTATCATTCCACAAATAAAACAGCGATATACTCATCATTTATTTTTTAACTTGTGTATATCTATCAAATAAATAAAAGGTGCAACCCGTTCTCTATCTTAATTTTTACTTAGCTACTACATCACACTCATAAGCTATGAAAATAAAATGTTATTCTATACTAACAAAAAAATCTTATTCCTGTTGCTTGTTTGACCTTTCACCATAATTAATGGTAATATTGATTTCATTCGCATTTTGCGAAAAGGGAGGTGTTTTGATAGTTGATGGTGTAGGTTTTGGGAGATTAATTTAACCGGATGCTGATCCTGGTTCTGACAAGCTTGTTTATCAGAAAAATCAGAAATTGGATTGGCCGATCATCTCGTGATTTATAGCAACTCGCCGAAGGCGTCTGAAACATTCCTAGAACTATCGAGGAACTGGCAGGAAACTGGGGAGGAATAAAAATGAATATGGTTTTATTATAGTGTATAATATTTAGCCAAACATAACTTATAGTTTATTTTTTGCGAAATAAATAGCTATATAATTTACATTATGATCGCCTAGTAAAATTGTAAAATATACTATACATGATCTGGTGACCAATGATCACGTAATCAGAGTCTAACCCCTTACCAGATATGACGCAATCTATGATATAAGCGCGTAAAAAATAGTACTTTTATAATCACGAAAAAAGAATGTCATTTCGTAGACCTCATCCAAGGCAGAGAAGAACATGTGAAGAATATAAAGCTAAGCTGGAGGAGGAGAACAACCATCTTCGTAGTGAATTGCAGATAGAAGTTGATACTAATCGCCAGAATGAGAGACGAATTAATTAACTGGAGCGAGATTATTCCTGGTGTGAACAAGAAATTCAAGATCTCAATGGTGAGATAGAACGCCTTGAAAATGCTTCAGAAGAAGAAATATCAGAACTGAAGTCCGCAATCTCCAGCCTAAAAAATCAGCTATATCAAGCTAAGAAGGATGTGCAAAATAAGGATAAGTATATCTCTTCCTTAGAAAAGAAATTATTAGAGTCTGAAGAGCAAGTCGAGAAATTGCGATGTCGGATCAGGAGCATCTCATCACGAAAAAATTCACCAGAACGAGGGAATTATCCAGACTTATATAATCCTAATATTAACTTTGAAATGGCTACCATTACAGAGCTAGCAGATACTATAGATGGTTATGTGGATAATCTAACAATGCGTAGAGAAATCTTAGCAAAACAAATAAAAAGATCAATAAGGCAAATTCGTCAGAAAGAAAATCATTTGCAACGGGATATATTTTAAGAGCAACAGAGACGCTATAATGCAGAAGCTGAACGTGATAATGAAATTATATGAAGGCAACTTGCTGAAGAAGCGATGGATAGGGTTGTTGCTGATCTTCAGCAGTTGCGGGCTAATGCCCAAAGTCAAGTAAATAGAATGTTAGGCAATATAGGAAGAAAGCAAATCCGTATAGGTGTACTGGTACAAGAAAAATTTGCCTTGCAATTACTGTATCAGTGAAATGCCCACCACCTACAGTGATGTAGAGGAGATATAGGTTTATTAGAGTATAATCAGGACAGGCTCTATGAGCGATATGAAAAATGGAAGGCTAAAGAAAAAAATTCTCGCCAAATTATTTTAGCGCTACAGAATAATCCACTAAACATGGCTGAAGGTAGATGTTTACCAGTATTGAAATTAATGGCCCCTGCTCTTGCAAAATTTCAACCTTATATAGGCCAAGAACCTCCTGATGATTATTTGGATAAAGTTATTCAATCATGGGCATATCTTGAAGGGCATATGACAGTTCTTGAAAATGCAAATGCAGGAGATTTTGATAATGCGGTCAAGTGTAATATTTTAAAATCTATGATGGGTGAAAAATACGTTCCAGTATCAGCAAATAATGGTCTTGTAGCAGGAAATCTGGCTATAAATACTCCAGATATATTATGAGCTTAGTTGAGAGCAAAATACCAGCGAGAGACTATTGGAAATCAGCAATCAGCTATTCAAAGATTAACTCAAGAAAGATATCAACCCTATGATACCCCTAATACTTATGAAGCCAGAATTCGACCACTATTATTAGGAGTAGCAGACAATGATGCGCAAGTCCTAGGGTTTCTTAAAAGCCATTTAACAAGTGATTTTTATATCTGGATGAGAATCGCCAATCCTGGAGGCATTAATGCCTTTTTCACTGAACTAAAAAATATGTGGCTAGAGCGTGGACAAAATTTGAGTGGAAGAATTTTAGAGGAATTGAATCAATTTGCCAATCAAGCCTTACCTAGTATAAATCCAGTATCCTATTCTTTACCACAAGTTACTCCAGTTTCTCAACCAGCTTTTACTAAAGATGATGTGCAAAAGGCAATTTAAGACACATTAGCACAATAAAAAACTGAAAATCAGGCATTAGTAAAGAAAGTTACAGAATTACAATCTCAAATGTCTCAGCAAACGCAAGTACTGGCTCCACAACCAATAACTATAAAACCACAAGTTGCAACAGTAGGAAATTTTCAACCTCCACCTATAATGTACTCGATAAAATCTGAAAAAACTCAGCATGCATTTTATATAGTAGATCAAGAAGGTAATTACATTGATCCTAATCAAGAAACAGATTACCATAAATATATTGCGCAAGCATATAATTCACTAAAAAGGCCATAGCGAAACAATAATTCTGTTAGATTTGATAGGATTGAAGAAGGACTTGATGAAACTCGTGAATCTGTGAATCAGTTAACTGAAGAATTCCAGAAACTGAATATACGTAAACCAGTAGCACGATCCAATTTTAATCGGTCATATTTTACACCTCTTAAACCAATAGTTCCTCCTGATTCAGATAGCGAGGAAAATGATGGGAATGATTATGATGAGAACAATAATATGTGGACTGGGTATGATCCATCAGTAAAAAAAAAACAGGTAGATGATAAGTTAGCTGAGGACACTAATGCGATCATGCCTCTAGAATCTAGCCAACCTGAAACGTATGATCAGCTAATGTCTAAGCTCTCACCACCAATACAAAAAATGTGCTTGTCTGAAAGGCTCAGGAGGAGGAATCGAAAGAATCAGATGTTTGGTTGTCATCTTTATAATATCTGGATGCTATTATAAATGACTTAACTATTTCTGAATCTTTTTTAGATCCTGGCAGTGAATTCGGTGGTATAAATGACCCTGCAATCAAGACGCTTGAATGGAAGGCTGATAAACCATCTAATTTTGCTATAAAGGGCAATTCTAAGCATATCACTGATTCATTAGAATGGTATACAAACGTACCAGTTACCTTGAAGGATAAAGAAAATAAGACAGTTACAGTTATTGGAAATTTTATTCATATTGATAATAGTGAAACAGAACCAATGCTATTTTTTGGTATGTCAAATATTTGAAAAGTTCAAGGTGTTCCTAAGCCAAATAAAAACCAGTTCCGCATAAAGTTACATGGAAAGACATATATTATCCCAACCTTTAGCAAGGCTCCAGTAGTCAAGGATCTGCCAAAAGAGGATCAGGACCAAGTATCTACCGATTCTTCTAACCCGACTAGTGAGGATGACTTAAAAAAAAAAAGTGTGTAAATTGCGTTACTGTTGAGGATATGGCAATTCGTGTAAAAGAACTTGAAAAAGCATTATTCTCTAGCATTCAATCGAATTTGGAAATTATAGGATACTATAATAGTTTACTTGACCGGTATGAAAGGAAGGTCAAATAACTACTTAGAAATATGATTACGACCAGATGCTCTAAATTTTTCTATTTCAGAACTAGTTCTCTTATACAAATCCAAGACATCTTCAGAAGATTCGGTAGGTGAAATAGAATCAGAGGCGTGAACAGCCTTGGTTCTCGATTTCCTTCCTTTCGTTTTTTTTGCTTTACTATCTGAAATAACATTCTCTTCTGAAGCGCTAATTTTAGTATCATGTATTTTGTTTTCCAGTGTTGTGAAGGCAGAATCGAATTTATTTTGAAATTCTTCCTTCGGTCTTTCAGTTTGGCATGATCTCTCCAGGATCCGCTCCTCATTCTGTTTATCCATAACGTTCATACTTGAAATGACCGCTAAATCATTCTATTGAATCCTGTTAAACTCCTGTCCTCTCCAAATTTGATATAAGCAACTATTCGATATATTATATTTTTTACTTAGCTGAGCTAAAGGTTTGGACTTCATATCACGGTATTGCATAATGTCTTTATAATCTGTGGGAGACAAGTAACTAGCTCTGGAACTAATATGTGTTTTAAGTGGGGGTGTGATCATATTAGTAGCTAATCGCTAGAGATTTTTTTTTCACTATAAATAAAAAAATGTACAAAAAATATCAGTAATACTGGTATTATGCTAGTATCAGTAATACGGTAGTATCAGTAGTATTGGTAGTATCAATAGTATGCTAGTATCAGTAATATGGTAGTATCAGTAGTATTAGTAGTATTAGTAATAATAGTATTAGTACTGACTATTGGAATTAAGGTAAGGGAGGGTTGGGGTGGTGTTTTTTGTTTAATTAATTAATTATTTTTTTGTTTGTTTTTTCTTTTTTGTAGTGTTGTCGGACGAAAAGCACGACCGGACTATTGGAATTAAAGTAAGGGAGGGTTGGGGGAGGTATTTTTTGTTGTTTTTTTTAATTAATTAATTAATTATTTGTTTTTTTTTTCTTTTTTGTAGTGTTGCCAGACGAAAAGCATGACCGGACTATTGGAATTAAGGTAAGGGAGGGTTGGGGTGGTGTTTTTTGTTTAATTAATTAATTATTTATTTGTTTTTTTTTCTTTTTTGTAGTGTTGCCGGACGAAAAGCACGACCGGACTATTGGAATTAAGGTAAGGGAGGGTTGGGGTGGTGTTTTTCGTTGTTGTTTTTTTTAATTAATTAATTATTTATTTTTTTTTTTCTTTTTTTGTAGTGTTGCCGGACGAAAAACGTGACCGGACTTTTGGAATTAAGGTAAAGGAGGGTTGGGGAAGGTATTTTTTGTTGTTTTTTTTTTAATTAATTAATTAATTATTTGTTTTTTTTTTCTTTTTTGTAGTGTTGCCGGACGAAAAGCACGACCGGACTATTGGAATTAAGGTAAGGGAGGGTTGGGGTGGTGTTTTTTGTTTAATTAATTAATTATTTATTTGTTTTTTTTTCTTTTTTGTAGTGTTGCCAGACGAAAAGCACGACCGGACTATTGGAATTAAGGTAAGGGAGGGTTGGGGTGGTGTTTTTTGTTGTTGTTTTTTTTAATTAATTAATTAATTATTTTTTTTTTTTCTTTTTTTGTAGTGTTGCCAGACGAAAACCGTGACTGGACTTTTGGAATTAAGGTAAGGGAGGGTTGGGGGAGGTGTTTTTCGTTGGTTTTTTTATTTAATTAATTAATTATTTTTTTTTTCTTTTTTGTAGTGTTACCGGACGAAAAACATGACTGGACTTTTGGAATTAAGGTAAGGAGGTGTTTTTCGTTGGTTTTTTTTATTTAATTAATTAATTATTATTTTTTTTTTCTTTTTTGTAGTGTTGCCGGACGAAAAGCATGACCGGACTATTGGAATTAAGGTAAGGGAGGGTTAGGGTGGTGTTTTTTGTTTAATTAATTAATTATTTGTTTGTTTGTTTTTTCTTTTTTGTAGTGTTGCCAGACGAAAAGCATGATCAGACTATTGGAATTAAGGTAAAGGAGGGTTGGGTGGTGTTTTTTGTTTAATTAATTAATTATTTATTTGCTTTTTTTTTCTTTTTTGTAGTATTGCCAGACGAAAAGCACGACCGGACTTTTGGAATTAAGGACAATTAAGGTAAGGGAGGGTTGGGGTGGTGTTTTCGTTGTTTTTTTTAATTAATTAATTAATTATTTGTTTTTTTTCTTTTTGTAGTGTTGCCGGACGAAAAGCACGACCGGACTTTTGGAATTAAGGACAATTAAGGTAAGGGAGGGTTGGGGAGGTGTTTTTCGTTGTTTTTTTTAATTAATTATTAATTTTTTTTTTTTTTGTAGTGTTGCCGGACGAAAAGCATGACCGGACTTTTGGAATTCAGGACAATTAAGGTAAGGGAGGGTTGGGGTGGTGTTTTTCGTTGGTTTTTTTTTAATTAATTAATTATTTATTTTTTTCTTTCTTTTTTGTAGTGTTGCCAGACGAAAAGCACGACCGGACTTCACAATTTAATATTTTGACATTATTAAAACGATTTGTTAAATAACTTTTATAAAAGCATTTTGTGCCTTTCATATATTGTATATTTAAAAAAAAATTATCCTTTTATTTAATGATCATAGGGCCATTGGTGTTCTGAATCTAATGATATAACTTTTACTATTCTGTTTTACCGAGTTTTACCAAATGTAAAATAAAATAAAAGTATATCGATCATAATATGACTTATCTGCAGCAAATGGAATTCCTTGAGACGCGGGTATGTTGTTTCTTTGGGAAGAATATCGGAATTGACTTTAAGAAATGTTCTAACGTTTCTTCTTTTTTAATTTTTGTAGGTGATGAGTTCTCTGGGCTTATTGGGATACAGGTATATTGTTTTTGTAGAAAGGCGGTGTTTGCAAGGCTCTGTAACAACGATCATCTATTTAAAAGTCAAAGCTTTCGTACTGGTGGATTTAAATATCATGAGATTTCAATGTCGGTTAAATGAATTTTAAAATCATCGTCAGTAAATGATATAAAGAAAGATTCTTTGTCTCCATATTTTAAAAACAATTTTTAAAATTAAAAATTATTAAAAGATAATGAAAATTTTGGTTATTTCTTTATTTTCAAAATTCTTTAAATATGATGGCAAATTTATACGAAACCCAGTTATTTTTGCTGCCTTATTTAATTATTTTACATCAATAAAAAGCTTTTGGAGAATAAATAATACCATTAACAACTGCAAATAACTACAATTGTATTCATAAAACTTTTATTTGCAACTGGTGTAAAAAGTGATGGGTTCTTAAAATAGTTAATGGGTTATAAAAAGTTATTATTATTTTAATTTTTAAGTATGAGTTATAAAAAATTTTTTTATTTTCCGATTATTCTACATAAGATTGATAAGATGAATGTGTAACACAATCGTATTTTGCACTGTTTACTAATTTTTTATTAAAAATTCTTAATTTAAGCTAATTCCAAGAATCGGCGCATATGCAACCATCGATTGACCATTAATTGACTATTAGTTGACCATCAGTTGACCATCAATCAGCCTGCCTGATTGATGACAAATTTTGGCAAAAATCAGCTATTAATCGGCTACCTGATTGAATACTTATTGAATTAATCAGTTATCAATAAGATATCTGATTAATAGCTGATTGGTGACTGATTTGCCACCATTCAACCTGTGTTAGTAAAGAAACTAGAAAGGAATAAAAACGAAAAAACAACCAAGTATCAACCTGACTTCCATGAGTGAAATAAAAACAAAATCTAAAAAGTAAGGAAGATATTAATAACTATAAAAATAATAAAAGTATAATGATCCAGAAAGATTATTTTAACTCTCACCAAACACTAGTCGAAAAAGGAATATTCAACCTTAATGAAATTCGGCCTATATTCAGATTAAAATTAAAAAAATTCGACTTCAATTAGTAATGATCAACAACTAGACATATATTCAGGATTGTTGAATCATGGTCGAATGGTATTTTAAGTATCACACGTATCACGTATTAATTGAGCATTACGCGTATCATTTCAGTTGCAGTGGTTCAATTAAAAGTTTAAATTTAAAAATTTAAACTTTTAGTTAAAACACCCCTTTACCCTTCCTTTTCCTTTTTATCCTCCACTTTTTCTTCTTTTCCTTCTTCATTTTTGTTCTTCCCTACCATAAATAAAGAGCTTTTCTTTTTTAGACACTTACTTCGGCTTTAGACGCATGGAATTCAGAGAAGGGAGGGTTTTTTTTTTAACAAAATGTTTTGTTCTTTACATTACTCAAACGTGTATACTTGGTTATCAAAATTCATATGCAAAAAAATGGGAAATTTTTTTTAAACAATTTTTGTTAAAAAACAATTAGTTTTTTTAGAAAAATTCTCGCGAATTTTTCTTATAGTCATTAAATAATTAACTAAATTTTCTAAGAAAAATTGTCATTTCAAAGGTAATTAATTATTAACTTCGAAATTTTTATATCTTTAAACGAAACATTTACTGAAGTTTCGTTTTATTCTTTAGGTCAGTTTTTCAGATATTTGGGCATGTAAAAATTTGGTATTTTTTGACGAAAACATTTACTAATGTTTCGTTTTCCTCTTTTTAAACGGCTAGTTCAGGTAGATTATGAAATATTTTTTTTTAATCTTTTTATTTTAACAAATAATAATTAATGATTTCATTTTTTATTCCTTTTTAGACAGCTTTTTGGAGTCTTGACGTGTGGATTTTGGAGAGAAAGGCTATTCCTTTTAAAAGTATTCATTTAACAAAATGTTTCATTAACGTTTTACTTTTCACTTTTCTTTATTAGATGGCCAGACCCTTGAACGCGTGGAATTTCAAATCTGAATCTTGTTTGATTAAAAAGTCCAATTGATCGATCAATTATATTTGAATATTTCGTGAGTTTATAATTATAAATAATAACAAAATACAGTATATTACTATATTTTCATTTCTTTTTTTGACAAAGAAATCAGAAATTTTTTGACTTTAAATAATATTTGGTCGTGTGAAAATTTGGTAAGCAATTTATTTTTCTATAAATTTATTATTTTTTTTTTTAATGAACAGTTATTTATAGTTCGTTTCTTTTCCTTTTAGATGATAATTTTGAAAAGGAACTAAGTTTTGTATGTATCACAAACTTAATTTTTTTTAATTTCTTTAAAAAAGGAACAGTTTCACTAATTGTTCCTATATTTTTTCCAGGTTTTGAGGTTTTGGTTGGGATTCTGGCGAGAAACTAAATTTCATATGTATTGCAAACTTAGTTTTTTTTATTTATTTTTTTTTTTAATTAAGGAAAGTTTATTAATGTTTCTGTAGGACTTTGGTAGATCTAGACCACTTATAGAACTCAAATGTTTAACAAAACATTTTGTTTTTTTTTTTCTTTATTTTTAGTAATTCTTTCAGTCTTTTTAGACATGAAATTTTGGTAGGTAGGTCTTTTTCATTTATTTTTTTTTTTTCTTTAATTATTTTATTTTTAACGAACAGTTTCAAATAATTCATTTTCTTTCTTTTTTTTAGGTGATTCAAATACATCTACTTATCGTGCTAAGGAAAAAGAAAAATGCAGGGGTTGCATATGGTTGGTCTTTCAGGATCTTTGGGCAGGTGAGAATTTAGTGTTATTTTTTTAATTCTTTGATGAAATACTTAATAACGTTTCAATTTTCTTTTTTTTAGGCGACCTAAATTGAAAATAAAATAAATGAAAGAATTGGGTAAAAAGTGGGAGATGAAGTTAGCGAAGAAGTCGGCAAAGGAGCAAACGAAAAATTAAAGTGAGTGAAGAAGTGAACAGAGACATGAGTGAGAAAGTGGACTTAATTATTATAACGAAATTATTATTAACATTTCGTTTTTTTCTTTAGTTTAATTTTTTAGATGCATGAGATTTTGGTAAGTAGAGAAGGATTTTTATTACATTATTCAATTTAATGAAATAGCCACACTTTTTAGACGAGTTCTTTGGATAATTTTGGCTTAATGACTTTCTATATGTTGGAATTCAGAAAGTGAGATGTTTTTTTTTAATTACCTTATTCTGATCTCACAAAGTAGTTACTAATTTCTTTCTATTATTTAGATGGTTAGTTTCAGCTCTTTAGGTGCGTGAGAGATTCGGTGAACGAAATATCCTCTCTTTTTTCAAATATTGATCTTTGGACAAATAAAAGTTTTGGTGGGTTGAAACTTTTATTTCTTTTTCTTTTTTAACGTCAGGTTTCTTTTAATACATTTTCTTTAACGAACTGTTACTAACAGTTCATATTTCTTTTTTTTAGTCTGGTTTTCATAGTCACTTTGGCAGGAATTTTTGAATTTTCAGGTAACTTTTCGAAAAATTCAATTCAAAAATTTAAGAACAATATTAACGTTAACATTTTTTTACGACTTTTTTTATAGGAATTCCAATTTAGGACCAGGTAAAAGTTTCGAATTTTGAAATTTTTGAAACTTCAAAAAAAAGTTTTTTTTAACGTTTTTTTCTTTCTTTTTTTTTGTAGAAAAATTGGATACCAGATTTTCAGGTAGAGCTTTGAATAAAATTTCGAAGCTTTTAAAAAAAAATTTTTTTTGTATAGAAATCAGATCTTTAATATATAGGTTTTGGAACAGTAACTATTTGAAACATATTATAAGAATCTGGCCAATTTTTGACTATATACAAAAAGCCAGTGAGTTTTCAATTCAAAAACTTAAAGAAAACCATTTTTATTAACGGTTTATCCTATTTATAGGCTCTGGTCCTTTCTCTTTTCACTTCAACCGTCCTTTACTTTCTGATGAATGTTAAGCGAAACTTTTCTGGACAGCAAGTTTTTCATGTATTTGAATGAGATTCGGTAAGTAATCAGTTTCTTTAAAAAATTTTTAAACTAGTGAACATTACTAAGCATTTAGTTTTTTTTTCCTTTTTTTAGGTGATTTTTGATGCAGTACGAAATAATTTTTAAGTTTCATAGTCACTTTTAGACATTATTAAGGTAGAATTAAATAGATAGTATAATTTGTGATTTAATATGATATCTAATAAATTAAATATTATAAATTTAAAACCACGATTCAGTAAAAAATTGACTACCAATAGACTGTAATTTGTCTGTAATTTGTCTTAAAAATTTAAGTCGAATAAATTACTAATGGTAGTACTAATAATAGTCGAATGTTAGTTGAATTTTGGTTGAATATTTTTTCCGAATGTTGGAAGATTGGCACCCTAAATGCGCCAAAAAAATCGGCCTCAATTTGACATAGGTTAGATCGTCATTCGACCTATATTTGACCTGGTCAAATTTAGGCTGAATTGTCATTTTTCAACTAGTAAAATTTCTACGCTTCAAACCTATCTAAAAAAACTAAGTTCTAATTGTATACCTATTATCAACTTTTTAACTAATTGTATAGCATTTTTTAGAAAAATCTGAAAAGATCACCTAAAAAATGAAAAAACAAATCTGTTAAAATAAAAAAAAACTGAAAAAACTGTTTTTATTACTTATCAGATTTCATTAATATTCCTCCCCCTTACTGAAATCCATCTTTGAGGAATTAGCTAATTTCAAAAGTCTGATATCTCTACAAAAGAAGAAAAAAACATTAGAAAATGCTCTTTAAAAATAAACTAAAAAATACCCTTCTCTTTACTTCATTAACATAAAATTCTGTTTGTCTAAATTCTAGGGTAGTGTCTCTATAAGAGGAAAAACGTCTCTTAATTATCAAACAAACCTCATTTATCTGTCTGGTTCATTTAGTCCAGTATCTGATGTCTTACAAAAAAGAAAAGAGAAATTCCAAAAAAAAAATATAATAAAATAATAATAGATATAAAATTAAAAAATTAAAAAAATAAATTTTTAAAAAAAAAATAAAATGAAATTTGTGTAAAAAAATTGAAAAATAATAAATAAAAAAATTAATTTAAAAATAAACTTAATAAAATTTTAAATTAAAAAACTGAAAATTTTTTTAAAAAAAATACAAATTTCAGGTTAAAAAAACTAAAAAAGTTTTGGTCTAAAAAATTGAAAGAAAGTAAACCAAGAAAATTTTCAGTTTTAAAAACCAAAGAAAATAATTAAAAAAAAAATTGATTGATCATTTTTTAAATATAAATTATTTTTGGTTTTTAAACCAAATTTTATCTATTTTCTTTGAAAAAAAATTTTTAGATGTTTCTTCTTGTTTTGCAAACCAAATTTTTTTTTAAAAAAAATTTAAATTGATTCTTTTAATCTAAATTTATCCATTCTTTTTTCTTAAAAAAAAAATATTTTCAGTTTTTTAAATTTTTAAACCTTTATTTTTCTATACTTTTTATTTGATATTTATGGATTTCTGAAATAATTAAATTTTGTAAATATTACAGAACTTGATTTTTTTTTAGTTTTTTTAGATTTCAGATATATAGGAAAAATAAAAAGGCTAAATTTTGTTGTATACATTATTACAAAACAATTTTTTTTTAATATTTTTTTTTACTAAGAAATGTTTATTTATTAATATTTCTATTTATCTTATGGAGATTTAATACTGGTAAATTTCTGAAACTTGTTTTGATTATTTTTATCTAGTTTTATAATATTTCTATTATTTTGTAGGATTTAGCTAGAATTCAGTTCAAACTATTAGATATGTAATTATCTAATAATTAATGCTTCTTGCAAATTACTTTGATGCACAATGAATTTTTATTGTTAAAAGCTGTACATTATGATGATAATCTTATAGGTAACTTTAAATATTACATGTATTTATATAGTACATTATAAATGTATAAATTTTATGTACTGTATCTATAATAAAAAATAATATGTTAATAAACATATATATTAAATATATTATATTCATTGGAATATATTATAAATGTATGATTTAATATACCATAACTACAGTAGAAATAAATATTATATTATAAATGTATGAATTTAATATATTATATCTATATTTTGCGAACAGTATACAATATACTGATATACAGTAGAAATATATTTATACAGTATACATTATAAATGTATGAATTTAAAATACCGTATCATACAGTATATTCACTGTATACTTTATTATATTTTTTATTATTAGTATTTTGCGAACAGTATACTTAATACTAATATGCAATATACAAAATTACAAATAATATCAAAGATGCGAATATATAGTATACAAATAGTATACATAATTTTTATAGGACTAGTACTATATGTGAATTTGTATATTAATAGTTATTTAGTATTTTATATTAAATAAGTAATTTATTTGGTATAATTATCAAACTTTTTAGAATCTATTATAATAGTCTGATAGTTGATATATATTATAATATTTTGATTATTAATAATTAAAAAATATTAAATAGATAATTATATTTTTATTTTTTTTTTATAAATAATTAAATATTAAAATAAACTTATATAAATTAGTATTTAATTTAAAATTACAAATCCAAAATTTTAAATCCAAATTTTATAATTTAGAAAAATTTTAAATATGTTAATATAGATTATAGAAAAACTTTTTAGTAAATTAATTTAAATTTTAAAAAATTAAAATTAAAGTCATATAATTATATTAGTATTTAATATTATTTTATAAGTTTCATTAAGTTTTATATTTTTTAAAAAAATTAGTTCAAATTGGATTAATAAATTATTAAATATTAAAAAAAATTGCAAAAAACAATATTTTAAATTTAATAAATTGTATTTTTTTTGATATTTTATTAGTATTATAATTTATCTATTAAATATTCAGAATCTTATTTTTAAATAATATTTTTTTAAAATATATTTTTACTAGTAGTTAATTAATTAATTATTATTATTATTTCTTTTTATTTTTTTTAAATAAAAAACTTTTTTATTAAATAAAAATTTTAATTATTAAAATAATACTACTTTTATTAATAATAACATATTTTAAATTTAAGAAAATTTATTTAATTATAATTTATAAATAAAGATTATAACTAATTTTAACCAGGGGTGATATAACTTGGGTGATATCACCTGATTGATTTTTATAATTTAATTATTTCGATATAGGTGATTTAACCCAATTAATTTTTGTAGTTTTTTTGTTGATTTTTTTTCGCTCCCTCTTTATTTTTTTTTTTTGTTCCTTTTCACTTCCCTTCATTTTTTTTTTTGTTTCTTCACTCCCTCTTCTTTTTTTTTATTTTTTTTCACTCCCTTTCTTTTTTTCATCCCTTTCACTTCCCTTTACTTGGTCGAAAGTATGCAGGTATGTTCTTTTTTTCCTTCTTTTGTTTTCATTTTTCTTTCTTGTTTCTAATTCCTTTCCTTTTCTTTTAGGTCTTTTAAGCTCTTTCAGTTTCACGCCAAAAGTGTCATTTTTTCATCCTTCCTTCTTTTTTGTTTTTCATTTCTTATTTCTTTTCTCTTTTTAGGTCTTTAATTTCTTCCAGTTTTGCATTAAAGTATATTGCTTCTTTTTTTTTTTCCTCTTTTTTGTTTTCTTATTTTTCTTCTCTTTTTAGGTCTTTAATTTCTTCCAGTTTTGCATTAAAGTATATTACTTCTTTTTTTTTTCCTCTTTTTTGTTTTCTTATTTCTCTTCTCTTTTTAGGTCTTTAATTTCTTCCAGTTTTGCATTAAAGTATATTGCTTCTTTTTTTTTTCCTCTTTTTTGTTTTCTTATTTTTCTTCTCTTTTTAGGTCTTTAATTTCTTCCAGTTTTGCATTAAAGTATATTACTTCTTTTTTTTTTCCTCTTTTTTGTTTTCTTATTTCTCTTCTCTTTTTAGGTCTTTAATTTCTTCCAGTTTTGCATTAAAGTATATTGCTTCTTTTTTTTTTCCTCTTTTTTGTTTTCTTGTTTCTAATTCTTTTCTTTTTTTAAGTCTTAGTTTTGCGAACAAGGTATGGCAGTTTTTCTTCTCTATATTTTTATTCAAATTTGTTTTCATATTTCAATTTACTAACTCTATTTTTTCTTCTTTTATGATTTGTCTTTTCGTTAATTTGTTTCCCTTTTCTTTTCATTTTCACTCCCTTTCTTTTTTTCGTTCTCATCACCATTTTGTCCTTATTATCGTTTTATTCTCATGATTATTTCGTCCTTATCATCGTTTCACCCTCATCATCGTTTTACCCTCATTATCATTTCACCTTCATCATCGTTTTACCTTCATCATCTTTCACTTTCATCATCGTTTTATCCACATCATCTTTTCGTTCGTCATCTTTTTGTTATCCTTTTGTTTTTTGTCCCCTTTCATTATCTTTTTATTTTCATTTTTGTCCCCTTTCACTTTGTCCATATTTCCTTTTGTTTTCAATCCTATTCTTTTTTATTATAACGTCCTTTTCCTCGTCTTTTCACTGTCTTTTCTTTTTCTGCTATCTCTTTCGTTCCCTATCATTTTCTTTGTCTCCAATTATACTTTATGTCACCATTTCATCCCATTGGTTTTTTTTTGTTTCTAATGATTCTTTTTTATTATTTCCATTTTTTCTCTCTCTTTCTACCATTATTGTTAGACTTTTTTTATATATAATTATTATCATTACTAGTTACATTAAAGTTTGTACTTTGATAAACAGTATTTAAATAAATAAAGTCATAATTTAATATATAAATAAATTTTATTATTTTTGTAGTCAGATTAATTATTTAACGGAAATTTTCAAATAAAAATTAGCCGATCATTAGATTCTTTACATGCGTAATATTGTAAATTTTAGCCAATCAAATTTTATAAATTAATTATGAGTGAAATCACCCAGGGTAAAATTTTTTATATATATAAATCACCTGAATTTTAGAAATTATTTACAGGTGAAATTACCTGGATGATTTCACTTAGGGAGCAAATTAGCAAGATTATAAATAAATTTAAAATTAATTTTTTTTTTTAGATTTTTTTTTTTACTTTATAATATAATAGAATTATAATATTTATATATATTATTAAAAATATTAATTAAACATTATATAATTTAATTTTAATTAATATTATATAATTTTATTTAAAAGTAATATATTATTATAATAATAAATCAATTTACTTTTATATATTTATATATATAATGCTTATTTTTTTATTTTATAATTTTTTTTTAATTAAAAATAAGTTTTTAAAAAATTTAAATTTACAAAAAATCAGAAAATTATGAATTTAAATTAAAGTTTATAATATATTAATTTAATAAAAAAATTTATATATATATATTTTTTAATTTTTATTTATGAAAAATTACAATTTTTAAAACTTATAATTAAAAAAAAAATTATTTAATAAATCAATTGAAAGGTATATTTTTTTTAAGGATAAGTCTAATTGCAACATCCTGTTACAAATATTATTTGTAACAACCAAATTGGCGCATTTTTATTGGCCAGTTCAGATCACGTAACATTACACAAATCCAAAAAAGGAAATTTTTGTTTCCAGAAAAAATGGAGAATTTTATTATATAAGGTTACATAAACTTCCAAAAAAGGAAATTTCTTTGCCGATCACTTGGTAGAAAAAGGGTTTTTGTTAAATAAGTCAAAAATGACATTCAAAATCATCTTTGTCATTCTAAGTAAACTTGCTTAGGAGGCAAAAATACATTTATTATAATATTTTTAAAAGTTTATTTATTATAAACTTTTTTATAATTTTTTTTTTAAGGTTGTTACAAATAATATTTGTAACAGGTTGTTACAAATACATTTATTCTTTTTTTAATATATTATTGTTTTTTATTATAAATACTAATATAACTGATTTTTAAAATTCTATATGCAAAATAAATTTTTTTAAGATTATTATTTTGCTTAAATTTTTTAATGGAATTTAAAAATAATTGTAAGATAAGAAAATTAGATAGAAGGTTAAAATTTTATATGCATAATACTTGTATACTTTAATAATAAATTAAATCATTTTGATCACTGGTCATTTATTTATTGTGTTTTTTTTGTAATTCCAATTACTTTTGCCAGAATTGTATATTTATTTATTTATTTATTTATAAAATATTCCTCTTTATGGAAAATTATCTTTTACTTTCCCTTATCTGTTATATTTTTATAATTGATAGTTAATAATCAGTTGGTCTGGCATAATATTAATATTAAAAAATTAATGTAAATTCTTGTTAAAATCTTGAAACTAATAAAAAACCCGCCTATATATATATTGTACGGTATATAACAATTAACAAACCCTTCAGTAGTCAATCCTTACGTAATCTTTCGAATAATAAAAATTTATTTTAAATAACGCGAAATATCATTATTAAAGCATATAAACGTGTCAGTTTCTTTAATTTTTGTTTTTGAAGGTTAAACTGTAACACGGGACGGAAACTTCTTGTAAAATATATATTAAAAACCATAAATGGGAACGAATAAAAATCACATTCATTTTTCGGAGTTGGTTATCCCCGTAGATTCGCTTTTAGTAGTCCGCAGTTCAATTTAGTCCCAATTTAGAAATCTAAATGACAATAGCAATTACTTAAACATCAATAAATTGATTCGGGAATCTTTAACTGAATTTGTGCACAATTGTTTTTGTCTCCCACCTTTCACAAGTTTGTACGAAACCTGTTTCTTTTGCTACTATACGCGTAATTTTACGACTTGGTAATTTTTTATCGGTTCTTTATAATCATAATATACTCATAATATACTCATAATTTACTCATATTTACGCGTTAAAACTTTGACTAACCTTTTAAACTTTTACCCGTTTTGTCAGCAAAATATATAGACGAAATGACTTCTCCAGATCTACAAACTAAATTTAATGACTCAGATAAAGAAAACGCTATGGATAACTTATATGAAGAACAAGAGACTGAAGATTCAATTGTATACTCTGCAAAACTCGACGAATTTCTTGGGTGTAAAACATATAATCCGGATCAGAGCAAAGACGAGAAACGTTGGTTACGAAGAGAGTACAGAAATCTTATAAATACTACAGAAGGTAAAATATTAATATCATAAAATTGCGTCAACTTAAAAATATGATAATAATTAATGAGATATCGCGCTCTTTATATTTTTTTTTGCGATTTTTATTATTGTTTTTACAGAGAATAGACTTGAGTACTTAAGACCTGAGTCGGAAGGTCTCATACAAAATATTGCGAAAGCAAACAGCTTAAATAAAAAAGGTATATTAATATTGTAAAATGTATATGTATCCTATGTTATGATTTACGATATATTAACAAAATCTTTCAACTGAAACAGTAAAAAATCCTCATGAGGCAACACTAGATGCGCGTCTTTTGGTGATGACTTGTAATTTGGGAGTTCAGAGAGCTCGTCGTATGAAATTAGACAATAATTCTTTTGACATTGATAGTTATATATCAAAATTGATTACATTTATGGGAGGTAGACAAATGGATAATGATAGCGATGAGCACTTGGAATTGAATTGGGAGACCGTTGGAAAATTAGCCTCTCGATTCACAAGTCGAGTACCGACAAGTGATTTTATGTGAGTAAATTGGCGAATATCTACGATGATTTTAATAGAAATGAACATCGAACATTTCACTATTTGTATAGGCTCGGACCTCTTTCTATTGAAACAAAGGAACGCGAAAAAAAAATACGACATTCTTTGAATAAAGATAAAAATTTCCTAAAAGAACCCGAACAGGTAGACAACCATGATTTAAGAGGAATCTTTTTATAATATCTTTCTTAATATTGTATTATCTTTTCAAATAGTTAAAAGAAAAGGACATCGAAAGGCAAGAAAATGAGACGACGAGAAATGTCAAAATGGTTTTTGACATTTTAGGAGAAAGACAGCCGATAAATTTCTTTGAATTTATCATTAATCCTGAATCATTTGGTCAAACTGTCGAAAATCTATTTTATTTATCGTTTTTGATACGTGACGGTAAAGTAAGCATAGACGATGATTCTGGACAGCCAATTCTTAGTAAGTGTAATGTTTAAAGGGAGTTTTATTATTAACTGAAAATATTTAATTAATTATATAATTTAATTAATTAGCATTATGTCAACCACCAACCGCTGAAGATTACGCGGAAGGTTTGATTAAAAAGCAATTGGTGATGGAAATTGACATGAATATGTGGCAGGTAATTAATTTTATAGCTGTTCTATTGAGAATTCTATTAGAAATACGGCCACCTTTTTTTAATAATAATAATTATTATTTTAAAAGGAACTTATTGAAGTTTATGAAATTAATGAGTCAATTATTCCAACACGAATCAGCCAAAAACAAACCAATGGAAAATGGTTAGGGTAAAGGATATACAATAAGTTCGGAATTAAAAGAGGCATATACCGTTGCATTCAAAATTTATCTTTGCACGATCTAAATATAAATATAAGGATTTTCGTCTTAAATTTAAGGTAAGATTAGTCTTTATATCGTTGGTTCTTGTAAATATGCTAGGTGAGACAAACTTATGTTATAATAAACAATTACATTTAAAATTACAAACTATATAACAAATTTGCAATGAACTTATCTAATAGAAAATCGTTACTGTAATAATTAGTTTCTTACAAAGAATATCATATATATATATATATATATTATCCGGCCATTCAGATTCAGATTATTCTATCTTAGTATATTATACAAAAAAAAAAGCAAAAAATTAGATTTAATAAATTTAATTTATCTTATTACTCCTCTACCATTTGAACACCAAAAAAAAAAATGAAAAATTCAATATGTGAATCGGTTACGTAAATTTCATTAGATTTTAACTTTAACGTACAGTATTTTATTAATATCTCAACGGAATTTCGAAAGGGTCTAATGTAAGAATTAAATGATTTATTTCGATTTTTTGCAAATGATTTCGATTATTTATTTTTTTAATTATTTACTTGATAATGACCAAGTTAAATCAGTTGAATTCGTTCTGAAAAAAAACGTATCCGTACAAGAATTTTTATGATGAGAATCCACATTTGTGTATTTCATATTAAAATTAACAAAAATTGATAAATAAAAAAACTCCATAGTAAGCATTCTTTAAAATGAACAGCTTTTTTTTTATAATTATTATTATTATTAAAAAAACCATTACTAATTAAATAAATAATATAAATGATTCAATTTCACACATTTTACAATTTGTGTTAAATAAATCAATTTCATACATTTTATGTAAAATACTTATTAATAAATAATGTACTACAATAAAATTATAAAATATTTTGTATCTGTTTTTCTTGAACTTCGTCAATTTTAATTTTATTAGAAGGTGAAGTACCTTGATCAAAATTTGGAGGTTTAGGAATAAGACCTTTAAACATTAAGAAAATCCAGTTAATATGAATTTAATAAAAAATAAACAATAATAACAATTTATTTACCAAGTGTTTTAAACATTTCCTGATCAGCATTAAAATCATTATTGTCAGTTGTTAATAATTTATCACCAGTAAAAATAGAGTTTGCACCAGCAAAGAAACATAAAGCCTATTAAATAATGAGATAAAAAGCAATTAATAATATAAAAGGCAATTATTATAATTCATAAATAATTCAAAATAGTTACTTGTTCAGGTTGAGAAAATCGTATTCGACCAGCTGATAATCTAACCATTGATTTTGGCATGACTATACGGGCTGTTGAAATCATACGGACCATTTCCCAAATTGATACGGGCTAAAATTATTAAAAGATTTAATTAGTCAAGAAATAAAAAAAAACAAATCATCAAATTGAATATAAGAAATCTATATATTTACCTCTTGTTTCTCCAAAGGTGTACCTTCTACTTGTACAAGAGCGTTAATAGGAACACTTTCAGGATGTTGTGGCATTGTTGCTAAAGTATGTAACATCCCAACACGATCCTCAGGAGTTTCGCCTAATCCAATAATACCACCAGAACATACAGATATACCAGCTTCACGAACATTTGAAATTGTTTCAAGACGTTCATCATATGTTCTTGTGGTAATTATTTTTGGATAATACTCCCGTGAAGTATCCAAATTATGATTATAAGCCGTTAAACCAGCTTCCTTTAATGCTTTTGCTTGCGATTCATCCAACATTCCTAATGTACAACAAACTTCCATGTCCATAGATCTATTACATAGAACAGAAATTTTCAACCAATATTTTCGATATTCGCAGAAGATAAATCTTTACGCGTTTGACACCTTTTTTAATGTACCTGATCTCTTTTACATAACCCAAGATTTTGTTGAAATTGCTTTTCCTACCGTTAAGATCTCTCCACGCGGCTCCCATGCAAAATCTATTCAGCCCATGTATAAAAGTTATTTCAATAAATGTTATACATTCTAATTAACAACTCGTATTAAAAAAAAGCATAACGGAGGTCACCTAGTACTGCCAGCTTCCTTTGCTTTCCTGGCAGCTACAAGCACTTCATCATTGTCTAATAACTTAGACGCTTTTACCGGAGTTTTATATTTTGAAGATTGTGGACAATAGGAACAATCTTCTGAACATCCTCCTGTTTTTATACTTAATAAAGTACATTGTTGTACAGCAAGCGGATCAAAATTCTCGCGGTGTACTTTGGCCTTTATTTAAAATTATGTTAAATTTCTTTATTTAAATATTTTGGAAAAACAAGGAGACCTTCGATTCTTGCGGAAATTCCGAAATTCACGAGAAATTCCGCGGAATTTTATCACAAGATTTTACTTACACCAAAATATAAAAGATCCATTATAGGTGAATCGTAAATTGATTTTATTTCTTTTTTAGTCCAGTCATTTCTCATATGTCCAGAAGCAAACAAACCAGCTGCTGAAAGTGGTCTTGTATAAGTTGGTGTTGCTGTAGCTAACTCGCGAACTGGAGTTATTGATAAAAGTTTAACCGATACTAACTTATTGTTCTTTGGGGATAATAATCGGAATGCCATAATTAACGACTCAGCTCGATTTTTTTTGTGTTTTTTGAGGAGAGGGAAATCTTCGAGGTTTTATATGTTTTCTAACTTGCATATCAGTAACACATCTTATATTAGCATATTTAAATTTTCAGATCTGATCTGCAGATCCTTCCTTTATAATCTTCTTAGTCTTTATAAATCGCACGATTTTTAGTAAATTTCTGTTCGGTTCATAAAATTGATCAACTATTTAATTTTTAATCACTAGACTAAAAAAAAAATTCTGATTTTCGAACGGAAGCACTAATAATTCGATATATTACCTCCTCAACATATTTGTCACGAAAAAAAAAAAAAAAACATAGATAATGAAATTATGGTGTTTTAAAGTTCAAAGAGATATGCATCCTCGATTTTATTATATTATACCTCGATTTTATATATCGGTATGTGACTTTGATTAAATATTTAGATTTTTATTAAAAAATATATTATTTTATGATTTAAAATTTTTTCCCCTTTAGAATTTTTATAAATTAAATTCAAATAAATCTATAATTTCAATCCGAGAATTATTGATAAAAAATGGATCAAATCGATTCACTAGTACAAATATACAAAAATCGACCACATCTAATGCACGTAGTAAACCCTCGAATCCTTATCAAAAACGTATAGATAGAAACAAATCTTTTCTCATGTATACAACAGCCTTACTGATTTGTGGTATAGGTTTTACTTATGCTTCAGTCCCTTTATACAGAATGTTTTGTCAAACAACAGGATTTAGTGGGACTCCTATAACGAATAGTTCAAAGTTTAGTCCTGAAAGACTTGTACCAGCAAAAGAATCACGTAGAATTAGAGTACATTTCAATGCAGATACTTCACTTGCTCTTGATTGGAGTTTTATTCCTCAACAGCGTGAAGTTTATGTTTTGCCTGGTGAAACTGCTTTGGCTTTTTATACAGCAAAAAATAAATCAGATCAAGATATTATTGGGTTAGCTACTTATAATGTAACTCCTAATAAAGCTGGTCAATATTTTAATAAGATACAATGTTTTTGTTTTGAAGAACAAAAATTACAAGCAGGGGAAGCTGTAGACATGCCAGTTTTCTTTTTTATAGATCCAGAATTTACTGAGGATCCTTCAATGAGAGATGTTGATACAATAACATTATCTTACACATTTTTCAAGGTAAGATAAGATACATTGAATCGTTTTTTTAATTATTTACGAAATCATCGATGACCATTATAATATATTTCTCCCCTATTTAGGCAAAATATGATAATAATGGAACGTTAATACCGGTACCAACGATATAGATTAATTAATTTATTATGACTTATGATTTAAATATTGTCTTGTTATTAAATACTGCCATGAAACAATCCTTTAATTTTATATAAACTTCTGATGTACAATTGTATGGTTCTTTCTCTTTATAATGACTTCATCAATTACTTTCAAGAACAGTAATGAAAAATGTTCATAAGTGGTCCCGTTTTCTTGCTGTGCGCTGATAAGGCCGTAACACCCATTCAGTATCAGCATCTTTCAAATCGACAGTTCCCAACTTGATTTCGTAAACTAAAATAAAAAGAAATAAATTCATATTGAAATTACGAAATAAGATAACAAAAATACCCACCTCGCATTTCAAATCGTGGACCGACTTCAACCAATTGTACTTCTTTATTATTTATTTTTGCATACACGTTGTGTCTAAAGATGAAAAAAATATTTGAATTTACTTGATTTTCTAAAACGTTAAATTGTAAAATTGTTTTCTTGTTTACCGGAATGATATATAATCACTATCATTTGCAAAGGTCATTACACGTTTACTATCTTCTCTAGGAACTGGGAATAAATACTTAAGAATGCTCATTACCTACAGAATGGAAATTTATTGTTTTTGTAATTTAAAGTAAAATAACGCTCGTATTTATTATATCCTTACCCGTCGACCTAGATTGGAATTAAAATTATGAAATATTAAATGTGGGAATGCTTCTGAAACTGTGCCTTCATCTTGAATATCATGTCGAAGTACGACATTATGTAATGAAAAAAAAGCTGTAGGTCCATAGGGAAAATGACACACAATCAATCCATCTAAAATGGGAATTGATATTTAATAACAAATTCTTTTGAAAAAACATATAAATATGTATGTGTTATTATTTTTACCCGGTTCACCACGATGTTCGTGTAATATTATTAAATCAGTAACATCATTGGCTCTACATGCATCAACCAAGTCTTTTACTATATAACTACCACGATTTATACGTTGTGAATTAGGAAAGACTAAACGAATCTCCTTTTAACAGGTGTAAAAAGTGGGGTTATTTAGTGTAATCTCAGTGTAAAAATCGTATCTTATAAATTACCTTTGCAAATTGAGAAAGTCTACTACTTGGATCACGTGAGGTTGTTATCAGAATTTTTGGATCATATATTCCAGCGTTTGCGTATTCGTCATCAATATGTGTAGTTGGTTCTTGTAATATTTTTAAAGAAACAGATAAATAAATTTGATAATGGTTGAATTAGAATTTCAATTACACATTATTATACCAGGTACCAGGTTGCGCTTCATCAAAATTTAAGTCTCTTTGAAGCTTTGTAGCTTCCGCACGCAATTCGGTCGGTATAGGTTTTCCCTCTGATAAAGTATGAATTGAATCAATGAATTAAATTTATTATAATTTATTAAAATTATGAAACACCTTCTGTTTACCTCGAACAGCTTCTTTGATTTTTTGTTTTCTTTCATAAATTTGTTTTTCCTTGGTCTCTAAGGACTTCCTGTATAAGTACTCTCGACGAAGTCGTGTCTGTCTACGAATCTAATAAATAGTTAAAATAAATTGTTCAAATAAGAAAGTGAAAAGAGGAGAATATAATACCATATCTGAAAATCTGAAACTGATAATTCTTTTTTTTTTCGATCCCTTTTTATACAAAATTTTCCGATTTTTGTTGATCTTTTTTTTTTCTTGCTTTTTTTTAAATTATGACTAGAATATCAACAAATAGTAAAAAAAAAAGTGGTCAAAAACATCAAAATACTTTTGCTTTCCAATCGAATAAAAATTCTAAAAAGACAAAATATATTAATTCTTTACCTATAAATGGACTGTAAGTAAGAAAAAAAAAAATCATTTATAAATTTTTAATTAAGGATAAATATATATTTTAGTTGTCAAAAATGCAAAGAAGTTATTGAATGGCGTAAAAAATATAAAAAATATAAACCTTTGACGGCCTTGAAACGTTGGTAATTTTTTTTTTTTCATAAAGTAAAAATTTTTGACGAAATATTTAGATTTAATTGAATTTTTATTTATTAGTGTAAGTTGTAACGAAAAGGCTGTGAAAGAAGCTTATCATATCTTGTGTAGTAAGTGTGCCACAGATAAAAAAGTATGCGCAAAATGTCAAGAATCTGCAGAGATAGTATCAAGGTCAGTAAAATAATTATTACAAGAATAAAGATTATAATGTTAATCTTATTATTATTTTTTTTTTTTTTTGTAGTAATGCTAAAAGTGATAAGGAGTTATTGAATGAACAACAAGAACGGGAAAAAGTGTTAGCTTCATTGCCAGAACGTAAGAGAAGAACATATCTTCGCCAATTAGAACGTGGTAAAGCGCCTCCCTTAAGTCTCGTTCAAGATTTGGACGAATTAGATGATTTTTCAGATGAAAGTGATGAAAGTGATAAAAATTGACCAAATATATTTAATTGTGAATTTCATTCAATACATTCAATAAAATTTGTTTAAGTATTAAAATTGAAATTGTTTTCTTGTCCTTGTTTTTTTTTTACATAAAAGTCAATAACAATGAACAGTAAAGAACCCAAATTTATGTGAATAAATATATCGTAATAAAAAAAAAAGTATTATACTGAGAAAAAATATATAAAGCTAACACTAAAAAAATATACCAAGAAATATGTTACAATATTCTTATATGAAAGAAGAAAATTCCTATATAAAAAATTCATTACATTCTTAAGACTCTAAAAAGTATAATTCAACAGCTCCAGTTACTGCTTCAACGTTAATTTGGGAGGACTTTTCATCATCATCACGGCCTTTGTGGCCTTTGTGACCATGACGACATTTCTTGGTTTTCTTCATTGTTCTCTTGTGCATCTTTTTCATTTTCTTTTTATATAAGTCATCATCGTCATCATTGTCGCCGTCGTCGTCTTTCTTATTTTTATAACCAACTTTGACATTTCGTGTTTTCTTTATATAAGTAATGTCTTGACCTTCAACATAGGAATATCCAATCAATGTGGAAGCTGAGAAATCTCCATGGTATGTATCAGGCTAAAATAAAGCAAGCTGAATTAGAGATATATCTTGTATAAAATCATATTTATAGAACATAATACATACAACTGTCGCAACGACACCACCGTTGACGGAGCCGGCTTTGAGATTGAGAATTTGTTTTTCTTTCAATTCATGCTAAATTAGATTATTTGTTGATATTAATATATATGCGCACACTAATAGTATAATAAAGTCATTCAAAGAGATTAATTAAATACATACGACTGAAATATCCAAATGACCATTAATTGATTTGGCAGTAACCGATACATCATCAGCCCAAGGGTTAACGAGGGCACTGATTTCAATTGCACCATTTACAGTACGAACCTAAATGATAAATGAGAGATAAGTAAAATAATTAAATAAATAACAAAAATATACTGAATTTACTTACATCCAAACTTTCAGAAACAACATAGCCACCTTGAATATGTCCATTAACAGTGGTTATTTCGGTAATAGCAGCGCTGATATCCTAAAACAGGAAACAATCGGATTATTATAATTATCACAAATAAATGAACATATAAGTATATACAATTCTTACCTTAGCGCGAATGTGTCCATTCTTGGTCTTAAAACTAACGTAAGCGAAATCAACTCCACCTAAATTCTCAGCCAAAACCCAGCTGTTTGGTACATCTACCAAAAGAGATCTAAAGAAATGAATATTATTTGGGATGGTTATGATTGTATCAACTTTAACACATTTTTGTGTGGGACGAGGACCGTCAAATGATGGTGTCTATATTACATGGATGAGAATTAATAAAAGATTAATCATATATATACGTATTTCCTCGAATATTCTTATTTCAAAATACCTCGACAAGAATAGTGTAGTCATCATCAATAATATCAATTTTAATATCAACTTCTTTTTGGAGAGAATCTTCAGAAAGTTTAATTATATTTGTAACATTGATAAAAGCTTGATCTTTCGAATGAATATCTTGGTTATCTTGACGGATGATAACGCTTCCATGCTAAAAAAAAAAATAAGATACAATAAATAAATAGAACTTATAATCATTACATTAAAAGATTTAGTATAATTTACCGCTGATATTCCTTTAACACTGAAGACCAAACCAGTAACATCACGAGGATCTAACATCAATTCACTCGGACCATTCCATTTTATTGTAGGTTCACAAACAGGAGATTCTGGAGGACTAGGAACTGGTGGAGCGTTATATGGCATTTCAGGTGATCCAATTTCTGGTTCATGATGAGGTCCCAAGCCAGGAACTTGGATCCAAATGTATTGATCATCGAAACTGTTAAAATCCTAAAAATAATATGTGCAGACAATTTATTTTAGAAGATTTGTATATATAGGCAATATGTATCATAGTTGAGATATTTTATAAAAAAAAAAAAATACATACATTATTAAGCATAAAATAAGAAAGTCCAGCAAACAAAAACCTTCCTCCCAGGAATAAAATTAATACAGCGATTAAAGCTTTTCTCCAAGCTTTCCTTCTTTGCTGATGGTGTTGATAGCAACAATCATGTGTATTAAAAGCAGGCGTATAATGAGGTTTCTCGCTATAAGGTGGTAATTCTCGTTCTTTTGGTAACAATATTTGATATAAAGTTTTTATTTTTTAAAAATAAATAAATGAATAAATAAATTACAAAGTTTAAACTATTTCTTTTGCTCTTTTTTTTTTTTTAATCACTTACCACTAGGGACTTGAGGCTCCTCAAGCGGAATAGCAGTATATCCAGCTTTTTCACTCATTATAAATTAAATATTTGTTACGAAACGTTAAAAGAAAATTTAGAAGAAAGAAAAGCAGCCAAAAACTTAAAATAATCAAAAATGAAACTTAGTGTAACAGAATTAAAAATTAATTATGTTGTTATTATATAAATACGGAATTTACGGAATTTAGTCATGAGAACTCCCGCGGCATAAACTTGTTATATACTGATTCTTGGCTAATTTATGTATTAGTTGTACTTATTTGTACACAACTTATATTTGTTAAGTAAAAGGCGTTGATTATCATTAACTTGTTATTACTATCTGAAATTCCGTTTCTATAAACGGGAATGTTTTTATAATCATCCGCAGTAAAATTGTGATTTTTGCCATCTGATTTTTGATGGATAATATAAATTTTAATTTTATTATTATTATTTATTCTAGAACAGAAATTTAAAAATCAAAAATTCCATATAGGTATAGTACAAAGTATAAAATATCTTAACTTTTTTTTAAGTACAACATTAGATTAAAATAAATATTATTAATAAATCGGATATTCTTGGCTAAATAAACTACAATTACAATTACATTCATCTTTTTGATTTTATAATTAAAAATTTTTTTAAAAAAAGTTTGTTAAGTGTCTCTTATTTAGAAGATCCATTGCATAAATATAGATGCGATTATAAAGCTGGGTATCAAATTCATTGTATTCACTGTATTCAAACTAGTTATTGAACTTGTTTTGTTTCCATTAGGCTGACCCGGATTAGTATTACCGTTAGATCCACCAACAGTATTATTTTCTCCAACAATACCCACTGGTTTACTTAAGTCAGTGTATGCACAATTGGCATCTTGACAGAGGCATTGATTGGCAATAGGATCCCACCAAACTGTATCACAAGTTGTTGGAACATGGTAACGGTCACCACCACTTGGAACAGGATTGGCAAGACTTGGATTTTCACTAGGGCATCCGTAACAAGTATTCCATACCACAGTATTGAAGTTACAATTTTCTAAAAGTCCTTCGTCAATCTGTCCGTTTCCGTTATCATCCAATCCATTGCAAATTTCTTTTCCAATTTTAGGAACTTCACATGAGAAAGGTGCATAGGTTTTAAGTTGATCTGCTGGAACTGGATTTTGCATCCATTCCAACAACTGTTGACTTGTTACGAACCAAGTGTCTGGTTGTGCAATAGCCCAATCTAAAAATTCTTCAAGCATTGCAAGATTAAGAGCAGGATCGGTGGCGCCAGGAGCTAATGGAGTACCAGGGACTTGGTAAAGATGAGCAGGATGAAGGAATAGACCGAAAGGAGTTTTTCCTTGTTGTGCGTGACGTTGGAAATTGCTCTGTAACCATCCCTTAACTACATCTGGTGTTCCATCGAGATGGGGATCCATTAAATGTGGAGTACCCTTGTCATCTGTTAATTAATATTAAAGTTCATGAATTAGAAGGAATTATAAATAATTTATTTAGTTTTTAAAAAAAATAATAAATAAATTACCAATAATTGCAGCCATCGGGATTTCGAATAAACCAGGATGAATAGTAGTATTACAGAAACCTCTCCAGCAATCATTATATAAACCATAATCCATGGTATAAGGCCAAGTAGCATCATCTATTAATGCAGTTGTTGAGGAATCATACAGAGATCCTTGTTGAGCAATTATGTCAAAAGTTTTTGGTTGCCAATTGAGGAAAGGAGATCGCCATCCTGCAATCTTGCCATTTGGGATACCAGCAAAAGCGTTAAGTGCTTTTTTACATCCAATAATTTCATCTATTGCAAATCGAAATTAGAGTTCATGTTATAAAAACAAAATAAATAATATTTTCATGACTTACCATCAAAAGGATCTTGAGGATGTGTCATAGTATGATCTGCAACCTGTTAAATACGTTAAATTTAATTTTTCTTTCTTAAAGAGAATGTACATATAAAAAGATCACATACCTCATTTCCAGCTGCGTACCATTGCGTTACCAATGAAAAATCAGTATATTGGATGCTAACGTAATAAGTAGCTCTAATTGGACATCTATTTAAAAAATACGTATAAATATATTAAAAATTACGATTCTTGGAGTTTTCTAACATCATTTTTTTTTTTATGATTAATTACCCATTCGGATTTGTCCTTTTTCCAATAAGTGAGTTTGCAACTAAAAAAAAAAAAAAAAATATTAAATCACATGGAGAAAAACATGATGAAGCAGAAACAAGTAATATACTCTTACCTTTTAAGGTATCCGGTTGAACAGAATCATCTAAATCATAATTTATTGTTAATTCAGAATTCAATAATATACTATTCTTAAATAAATTTCTTACCAAAAGTTAAAAGACAAAATTGAGGGGTTTTTTCAAGTGGTAAACCACCTGGAGGGTTAACCGAAGGACAAAAGCATTTTGGTGGTTGACAAACGGTAGGGTCACAAGCAGCTTCAACATTCTCGAAACGATTTACGACTCCAAGAAGGGTACAAGCGAGGGTCAGAGAAAATATTCCAAAGAATTTTTTAACCATTATTATTAATATTAATATTTATTGTATTAAATATAAATTACAACATATAAAAATTGTTCGTAACAGAAGACTTAATTAATCAAAAAAAAAAGGGTTTTTGTTTTAATAGGAGGTAAAAAAAAAAAAAAAAAAATTAATTTTCTTGCAGAAAGAATTAGAGTGAGAACCTCCGTAAAGAAAAAAAAATTTTTTTTTTTTTTTTGAATGAATTTATCAAACCCACGGATAAATTTATAGTCGCGATAAGCTTATAGTAATAAATTATAACAACTATTTTTGGTTGGAAATTCTAAAATTACACTGTTGAGTCGTTTTAGTAATAAATAAATTGATAGTTATTTTTGTGTTTACTCTTGTGTTAATTAAATAGGAAATGTGCGATATGGGTCGTTGCTGTTAATCAAACCGGCATGTAAATAAAAAGTTTATATTTAATAGAATTTCCTATTTTGTAAATGGCTTTTAAGAGCCATGCGGGGAAAAGAAAACCGTATGACCGCGTTCTAATTAGTTATGCAAGTGATCAAAAATTTAATGAACACAACATAATTGAAAAGGGATGTTCCTACTGCGGTTTCAAGAATGCCAAGAATTGGAGAAAATAGAAAAACCTGATTCCAATTTATATGGCGTAAAAACGATTTTTTTTTATGGAACACTCAAACTTCTATGGGTAATATGAAGGGTTATATATATAGTAGAATCATCCATTAATTTTAGCAATTCGGTTCATCTCAAAATCTATTATTATACTATGAATCTTTAGTAATGCATATTACTACGAAAGGCTAAATAAACGATGCAAAAATAAATATATCTATTTGAAGTTAGTTAATTAGTTAATGTTGCATAACTTGTCTCTGAACTAGGATTGGTACAAGCTAATGTAATGTGATGTCAAAAAAATGGATACAAGGTTAATCACGTGAAGTACAATATTATTGCTAAATTGGATTCGTATTAAAGATACCAAAATTTAGTATGAAATAGGAAAAAGAAATGAAAGGTAATTGTCATCTAATTAAGTAAAAAAAAAAAAGCTAACGATATTATCGAAGTATAGTTTTCCCGTCCTTGTTAACTTCGCCCTTTTGCATGATAATAGCCTTATCCTTCTTTGACGAACACTTTCAGGAGATAACCGAGAAACAGTGTTTCAATCATGTGCCACAAAAATGTTTTCTCTCAACAATCTACCTTATTATTATTATTTAATATGGAAATGAATTTGATCTATTTTTATGGAATGGTGAATCATCAAAAGGTTGAAACCCATTTGGTAAAGTATATCCCCACAAATGTTGGGTTTCTTCCAAGTGATTTAATACTTTAGGGAATACATCTTCATTAGCGTTTGTTCCCCACCAAACATCGGAATGACCATAATTATTAATTTCATTGTATACATAATTATCTGCTCCATTCACTAATCGTAGTGCGTCGTAGCTCTTTTTCGCTGATTTTAAATCAAATCTATTGTATAAATAAAATTAAATAAAATAAAAATAATAAATAAATAAATAATAAATAAACAGAAAAATAAATAAATAAATTAATCAAAGCTTATATTATTTGTACACTTACACAACGTTCTTATCTCCTGAATGATACAAATTGGAAAATTTAACCTATTTCGAATATTTTCTTGTGTTACGTAGACATTCTGACCTTGGTAATTTAATAACAACTTCTTTTTAGATACCTTAACAAGATGTTGCATGGTAGTAAGATTTACAATACCGACAAATTCATTTTGATAATCATGAATTTGCTGGTTAATATTTTCATGTTGATATAAAGTACCATAACAAAACGATGTTCTATGACATAAGGCATTCCGGCAATTTTGACCTTTCGGTACCGGATAAAAACGTAATAATTGATCAAGAATTTTGTTAGTCAAATTAGTCTCTGAGGAAGTTCTTGCATCAAATAATGACTGACGTAATATGTATCTTGTAAATGGAATAATATTTAAATACATTTTAACTCTATTCCAAAATCCAACAAATGGATGCATTGCAACTTGTGAAGCAATAAGACATCCCACTCCTCCGATTTTTCCATCTAACAATCCCATAAATGTTACGATTGATCCAGTACAATGAGAAATTATACCAATTTTTTCAACACCAGTAATTTCCCGAATTTTTTTAGTCGCTGCAGCTTGGTCTAATCTAACATCATCTAAAGTTTGTTGTTCTTTAGAAGCGATATTTGCAGTTGACAATCGATTGTCAATTAAGAATATGTCATACCCGCGTTCTAAAAGATAATCCACTATATTATTTTTAACTAAATTAGTTGTCCACATTTCATGTGACATAGAGGCTCCATGTACAAAAAGAATTGGTCCTTTTCTTCCACCCTGATATCTATGCAATAAACTTTTAACACCATCTTCAGCTGTAATTTCCCATATCTCTTTCTGTGGTCTATTCTTATAATAAAATGGTTTTACTACCGGAAAGACTTGAGAATATACTAAAGGAAGAAATCTAACAAATATATGTTTTAAAATTGTTGTTACAAAAAAATTTTTGAATGTAATTATAGCTTTAATTCTTGATTCAGATGTCTCTCCAGTTGCCTAGATGAAATAGGAATTAAAATACTTTATATTGATATATATATATATATATATAAACAAGGCATATCTTATCTTCTTACCCTAAATGTAGTTAATTGCTTCAAAAGGTCAGAAGGTTTAATTCGTAGAATTCCTCTACCGACAACTTTTCTTATATCAGCTTCCTCCTCCGTTAATATCATTATCAAGATATATAAAGTAGTTGTAGACGTTGCTTGTTCTGAAAATGTTCCATTCTTAATTAATTCATATCCTTTGAATCGGTATTTTGTTCCGCCAGTTGCAAACAAATTCAAATCATACATCATTTGGTTAGAATCAACTTTATCAGTTTTTGGGATAAATAAACGGAATTTTCCACTAGTAACAAGCAGTGGATCAGGTGACAACGCCCGGCACGAAACTGTACCAGTAATTAATGCAGAATGATCGTCCATTTCAACTAATTATATGCTATTATTGTTAGCATGAATTGCATTGTCGAATCTGAAGACTTTGCTTGCACTAAAATTTAAATTGTATTAGGAATGGTTATCAAATTGAATTTAAAATTCGTTGTGCTTACGTTCAGCGGCAAAATAATCTGCTGATAAAACCTCGGTTGAAAAATAACCTCTCATAACTTCTGTGAAACTTATTCCACCTTCCAATATATGTCCTCGATTAGTCAAATTGAATTTTCGCTCGTAAGTTATAAGCGGCCGATCAAAATCAATTGGCTTTGTGACAAGATCGTAATTAATTTCCCACTCACGATCCTTTGCAGCATATTCACAAATCCTTTCAGTCAATGCACTAATCGTTAAAAATGGATTAACCCCAAGAGCAGTTGGTATAATTGAACCATCACACACATAAAGCCCTTTATGAACATTACTATCATCTACGAATACTTGGCCTTTATGATTTACAACACCATGTTTTCCATATTTTCCTATACTACAACCTCCAATTGGATGGACTGTAATTAATTCACTTCCTAAAGGTTTAGTCCATAAAGGGGACGGAATATAAGTTCAATTAATTTTAATTGTAGCTTCTTCCAATACTTTATTTAATCTGCTTATAGTGTCAGAAGTACCTACACCATTATATGATACTTTCAATCGGTCATTTACTAATTCTATTTGACCTGTATTATCGTCATGTGACATGATCAAATAAGTTTGGGTATGTGATGTAGCACCACTATAAACTCCATTAAATGGCGATTTAATTTTTCTCCATAACCTTTTTGCATACCGTGATAAAGTAGTGTTATTTGATTCAGTACCAATTAATAAACTTCCTACTTCGAGAACGAGTTGGAAAATTTTACCCGTAGACCCGGGTATAGTTCCTTCTTCAATCACATAACCTTCAAGTACATTTTCAACGTCACGATGCATATCAATAATTCCAGTAATACATGGGCCAACTGGAACTTTCATGCTAGCCGTATTGTCTTTAATAGGTCCGACACAATTAACAAAGTAATCCGTATTATAACCAAGTCCAATTATCTAAAGATAATATCTATGTGTAGTTAATTATAAAACGAAATAAAAAATTCGAATTATTATAAATGAGACCACTTACACCACCATTCCCGCTGAATCCTTTTCCCAAGCGATCGCTAACATTCAAGCCATAAGTCCTCGATCTCAATAAGATATCATTGGAACCAAACGTACCAGCCGCAAGAAAAACAATATCAGCAATAACGAAGAAAAGGCTATGACGATTATCATCTGTAAAATTTGTACGTTTGTCCTTTGGAATAAAATACATTAATTCATATCAGTAACAAAAAATTCAATAAATCAATAAATAAAAAAAACTTTTAACTTACATCTAACCATTCATAAAATACAATATATCGTCCGGTTTTCTTACATTTTTTAATGCTTCTTACTTCGCATTCACAAAATATTTCACAACCGTGATTCCATGCATCAGGTATATAATTCATTAGAGTACTATTTTTACTACCATCATTAATTCCTGTAACATCATTTCCTGTTAATGTAGAAGCACGTTGACGTACTCCAGCAGCATTGACCCGATTTTCGAATGTGACAGTAATAGGAGCTCTATAAAAATTTTTATGATATTCTTTTCCCAACAATCTTGCCTGAATTTCCAAAGTTCTTAATTTTGGCAATTCAGGAAAATGAGCAGGATATTGACATGGTTGAAACATTTCTTTTGCTCTTTTTTATCCTAAATGAATAAAAGAATAATAGAATAATTAATAATACATATTGTGGCGCAGTAAAGTATAGAATCGTGAATTTCGTCAGGCCAAACCGAACGGTAAATAAAAAAAATTTAGCGAAGCCCACGTGATGTTAATTAATTTAATAGTTTTGTTTTGAAAAGATCGATCATCTATAAATGGACCATTGTACTTGGAAATTAAAACGGAAAAATTTAATTTTAACCATGTGTTACCTTGTGTTGTTTGTATAATAAAAATATATCCTGTTAAAGATGTTATTCGTTCATCCGAAATCCGATCGTCCGGTCAAAATGTCATATTACGGGTACTGACGGTATGGTATGGCGAAAGGGTTCAATCTGGAGATTATAAATATGAATGGATGGTATGATTTTCCTAATATGTATTTTTATTTGTATTTGAATTTACGGTTTCAAAAAAACATGGATCAAATTTTTTGATCGGATCACCCGAATCGCACCTTTACGGTGTTAAAAATGAAATCGAATTTTCTAATTTTACTTTACCGCGTTGATTATTTAATTTCCACTTGATAGTTAACGAATAACTATATAAATTCTTGAAAAGTAGAACCTAATGTGCGAAATTTTATTCAGAAGTATGTTCCGATATAACGTGTTTATTTATGATTTATTTAAAAAATTCAAATATGGAAATTTAAATTTTGCTTAATTAAAAAAATATATCCTTTGTTCACATTTCTTTATCAGGAATACTTTTTTAAGTAGAATTTAATTTCAGGCGGAATTAAGTTGAATTTATTGTAATTTCGACCAACCGCTCAAAAAGCGAATTCCTCATGTTTGTGTAACAGTTGGGTACTGATGATATAATTAAATCATAATTTTATAGTTAATTCAGTATCGTACTTAATCGTTATTCTTCCGGTAAAAATGTCTTCTTTCGACAGGATGTCTCGCTCGCTATTCGTTTCCGGACTTTCTAGGCGAACAACGTGAGTTATAAAGCGTGTTTAAGAGATACTAATATATTGTTTCTTACATTTTCTGGTTATTCTTTGTCATTAGTATTGAAGATCTCGAACCTATTTTTAGAGAATTTGGTAGACTTAAAGACGGTAGGTACTTTACGAGTATTGTCCAACCAGTTTGAATTATTTTTGTTTACTAATTTTTACTTCTTTACTTAGTCTATATACCAAGGGACTATTACACCAGGGAACCAAGAGGTTTTGCGTACATAGAGTATCCTTAAAGACTTATTATTCAAAGTTTTCTTACTGTCGATTAAAGATTCAAGTTTACTCGACCAAAAGAATTGAATGTTTTTTAAAGACTTTTCCATCGGTCCTTGACAAGAAATCGCGGTTTTTTTTCTTCATTTTTTCAAGATACTATGATGAACGTGATTGTGAAGAGGCTTATAGACACGGAACTGTTATATTACATGGGCGAGAATTAACTGTGGAATTCGCACGTGGATCCAGAAAAAGTAATGTCCTGTTCTTTTAATTTGATAAATGTAGTATCATTTACAATATCATTTTTACTATAATTCAAAATTCAGCTCCTCGAGAAATGAGAGGTAAAGATAATAGGTAAGTTTGATTAATTAATTTACTGATTAGTTAAATTCAAATTGAAATTTAATAATACTTTTTATAGATATTCTCCAATGAGACGGGGAAGATATGAAATACCCGAAAATTCTTACAGACCAAGGTTTATATTTATTGATTAGATTTCGGGGAAAAAAACTAACAATATTTAAGTAATAAATGAATGAATGTATATGTACATATACGCATACTTTTTTTTTGGTTTTTTTTTTTTTTTTAGACGTAGTCGTAGTCCCAGCCCCAATCGAAATCGTAGTAGATCCGGATTAGATTATAGAAAATATGATGGTGAGCAAGATAGAAGACGTTCTAATCGATATCGTTCTCGCTCAAGATCATATTCTCGTTCGCCATCTGAACGTCGTAGAAGGTCAGAACAAGTTAATGGTCATCCTAAATCTCGTTCCAGATCTCCTAATGATTTGCAACCAACATCAGAAATTAAGGATGAAACTACATAGTTTTTTTTTCTCGCTCAATGAAAAAATTTTAGGCTTGATTATGAATAAAACGCGAATTTTCTTTGTTTCTTTGGAATTATGTTACTTGTAACGATTTTATGCATAAGTTTGATACAGGAAAGTTAATTAACTTCTATGTGGTACACAAATTATATAATACAAACACTTTTTAATTGACGCTATGTCATTTCTTTAGTTGTTAGGTTTAATTAATTATACGTGCAAATCATTTTTTCTATCTTACTGTATTGTTACAAATTTGAAATTAACGTTGATCACATCGAATAGAATATAATAATATTTCAAGAATTGTTTCGTTTATGAATAATAAAAATAGATTATTTTATACTGGATTTCGCGTGTAGATAGAACTAAAAAGAAACTATTAAAATTGATTATTTTGTTTCTATAAAAAAAAAAAAAATTCTATCTATTAAATAATCTTGTTAATCATATTCACTGTTACCACTCTGGATCAAGTAAAGACTAATTAGTTATTTACAACAAGTTCTAGATAGTAGGAAATATTGGTATCTGATAGGCTTGATGATTACCGAATTAACAATTTAAAATTCTTTAACGGGTATTTCTCCAAAATTTCAAGATTAACTGTTTTTCTCTTCCCGCTAAACGCGAGAATAAAATCTAATATTATTAATATAATTTTAATTAATTAATTTTACGATCAAGAAATACTTTTTAAATATATAATCTTACTTCTGATTGTAAATTATAATTATTTTTCATTATTTCTCGAACTTCATTCGGTTTATTTTCACTAATTAATAAAAGATAAAATACACCTTTATCCGATAATAATTCCTATAATAGTAAGAATTATATAAATATATATTTTTTAATATTTATTAAACTTGATTAATTCAAGGAACAATAACTATCTAAATACTTAACGTTAACTAATGGTAACGCCTTATCAATAATTTCTCTTCCGTCAATTCCACCGGCCCAAGCTTTTTCAATTATATTTTTTGATGAATATAAATCATCAGAAGTAGTAACAACATAAGGTGGATTAAAACATAATATATCAATTGAATGATAAAGTCTTGGTAAAAGACCATTTACTAAATTAGTAGTAATTGGTTCTAATTGGATCTTTTTAAAATTTAATTTTACATTTTAGTAAAGACGAAAGGAAAATTTTATTAAAGTCACGTGAATAAGTACCGAATTATGACATCCCGTCTTATTAGTTATAGCATTTGCATATGGATTTATATCTGTACATATTAAGACTTTTTTAAAAGAATTACGTTTAATATTATTTTCATGTTCTTACAGAATAAATAATCAAAAGGAAAACTCACGTGCTGTTCCATCACCTAGTATTTTTCCAAGAAATGTTGATACACATCCTGTTCCTGATCTAATAACGGCAAATCCTTCTTATGATGAAATAGACTCGAATAATAAAAAAAAAAAAAGGAAATTTTTTTTTACTAACCCAATTTCTAAACATATACAAGGTTTAATCTCATTTCTTAGAAATTCAGCATCTTTTTCAAGAGCATCAAGCAATAAAAATGTATCTTCTAAATAAAGACGATTTATTTTAATTTTGCTTAGATTTTTTGTAATAAAAATTTAAAGTAAAACTTACCTGCCGGTTCATATACATGTTCATAATCTCTGGAAGATATATGATCTAAGTCAGGAGTTGGTATCATAGTTTTAGTTTGATTATCGGAATGAATCTATTTATCAACAATGATCGTCTGCGCACCCGATTTGTACATCCAATGAAATGTAAGTAAACCTGTTCGAGGTAGACGCCTACTTTGTACTTTTGCTACTCATTACTGGGTGCTAATTTTATTTACCAAATAATAAATGCGAAGTTATGTTTTAATCTGCAAAGTCGAATACATACACTTTTCTTTGTTCATGAAGAAAGTTATTAAAAATTTTTTTAACAATAAATTTATAATACTTGTATTTGAATAAAAAAGAAAAATTTGATGTGTGACAATTAATCGTTTAAAAGATATTAAATCACGCGTTTTTTTTTGTACACAAATTCATTCTCTTGATTTCTTTTTGAGTTCAACATGCAACATATGATTAAAAGATTGCTTTCAGCAAACGGAAATAATTTAAATCAAGCTAAACAAGAATTGAGATGGCTTACGCAACACGTATTACAAAAAACAAGAAAAAATTCCTTTCTGTCAGATGAAAAAAATTTAAATAAATTTGAAAAAAATTTATTAAATGAATTAATTAATGAAAGAGTAGAAAAATCAAAACCTTTACAATACATACTTGGTACACAACCATTTTGTGATTTAGAAATTATCACTCAATCGCCTGTATTGATTCCAAGATGGGAAACAGAAGAATGGACAAGCAAAGTTATTTCAATGCTTGTACCGTATCTTCAAAAACGAAAAGATAAAGAAAAGACAAAATTTGAAATTTTAGATATATGTACAGGAACAGGATGCATTGCATTATCACTTGCTCAACATCTTCCAACAAACTCAAGTAATATACATGGTATAGATATATCATCTAACGCACTCTCATTAGCAGAATTAAATTATTTTACATTTAATTCCAAAAATCAATTAAAAAATTCGGTAAATTTCTCTAAATTAGATATTTTAAACGCGACAGATAATGAAATTGATTTATTCACTAAAAAATCCACGGAAAGTGGAAAGGGGTTTAACATGATATTATCTAATCCACCCTATGTTACTCATGAAGAATATAAAACATTAAAAGATGACGTTAAATTATGGGAAGATAAAATTGCTTTAGTCGCTGATAAAGATGGAACCGCATTTCATGAACGTATAGCGTATCATACTACTCGAAATAACGGATTATTCTTCAAGGACAATATGCAAAATGATCTACCGCAGTTGATTATGGAAATCGGTGGAAGTCATCAAGTTAGGAAAATTATTCATTATTTAAAGAGTTGTGGCTTCAAACATCTGGAAGTTTGGAAGGATGCAGCAAAAAAAGATCGATGCGTTGTTGCAAAATTGCAAAATTTCGGATGATCAGAAAGCTGCGGAACTGCCAAAGATGGTAGAAATTACATCCCTTTTGTCTTAAAAAAGTTAGTTGTCATACATGGATTTTTAATAATTGATTATTTTGTAGTTACCAATTATAAAGTATTTTTCGTAAAAAAAAAAAAATTATAATTTTCACCGCATACTTTTATAATACGTTCGTTTAAGTTTTAACTGTTTAAAGTTTGCAAGGCAAATAATGTTTACCCCTACTCGGCGTGGTTTTATTAATGGGGTTGATAGAATAGCCAATTCGGTTATTTTTGCTATTGGCCCTGTATTTATCGTATTGGCTATAGGCTTGATTGGAATGGCAACATTGACATATTTTACAGTGGTGTTTCCTTATTTTTATCAATGGGACGATGATTATATTTGGACAAAATTTTCTTATTATGCTGGATTATTATTTAGTATATATATGATAGTTTGTATCTTTTTTCATTATTACATGGCAATAAGAACAAAACCTGGAGGTGTGTTAAATGCTGGAACTGCTGAAACGGTAAGATACATTCATTTTTTACTTTAATAATTTAGATTTAATTAATAGTTGACGTAAATAAAATTTTTATTTTTATATAGGAATCAGATGATCCAACACTACAAGAATTATTTATTGAATTGGAAGAATATCAAGTTTTTCCAAAAACATGCAAAAAATGTAAATTAAATTAAACTTGAAATAACTTAGTTTTATTTATTTGTTTAATTAATTAATTATTTTTTTTTTTTTTTTTTTTTAAAAAAAAAAAAATAATAATAATAATAAGGTCATCTTCCAAAACCTGAAAGAGCACATCATTGTTCAGTGTGTAAAAAATGTGTATTAAGATTTGATCATCATTGTCCATGGATAGCGAATTGTGTTGGACATTTTAACCATAGATATTTTTTACTTTTTATGACTTATTTGGTAATCTCTTGTTTTTATTTTGTTGCCGTTGGATGGAAAGTTTTTTTGATCAGTCTTGATTTTGGAGTTGAGGTGATTATAATTAAAATTTTTTTGGGGCTCTTAACGCAATTTAAATTGGGTCTAATTAAACACTTTTTTTTTTTTAAGTGGGACTATTGGATGCCAAGACCTTATATGGCTTTAACATTCTTGCTTGCTGTCGCAATCGGAATAGCATTAGGTACATATAATTTGTTTATTATTTTATGATTTGGAATTTTAATTATTTATTCTTTTTTTTTATAAAACATTCATAGGAGGAATGTGTTCATGGCATTATTATTTAGTAAGTTATTTAAGCATTATTATTTTGTCTTGGATTTATTTAATTTTTTAAATAATTTTTTTTTAGGTTTTAACATCACAAACAACAGTAGAATTTTATAATAATCAATACGCAAAACGGTCAGCTCAACAAAAAGGAGAGGTAAAAAGATAATTTATTTTAATTAATTTAATTTTATTAACTATAAAAGATAATTTCATTTTAGGTATATGTAAATCCATTTGACTTGGGATGTTTAAACAATTTACGTCAATTCTTTAATGTTGGCCAGAATTAGTGAGTTATCATTTATCTTTATTTTGAATATTATTCCCACGTGATCTTATTGAATTAACTTTTTTTTTTTAAAAAAAAAAAAAAATTAATAGCAAATAGTAAGTGAAAAAATTGTTACTGGTCTAATAGTAATAATTAATTATAAATTGAATGTATTAATTTATTAATACATTTATTTATTATATTTTTAAAGTCCAATATATACGATATTTCTTCCTATACCAATATCACCACCAGGTAATGGTAAAGTATGGGAGAAGAATGCAATGCAATATACAACAGTTAATGATATTTCAGATGATACCGACTAAATATGTAATAACAGCATTTATATATATTCGTCGTAATGGTTTGTTAGGGCTTAACGTTTGTATATATTTATATATTTACTTTCATAGACTTAATAATTATTATTAATCAAAATATGTGAAAATTTGTTTTATTTTTTTTTTTTTGCATTTATTGTATCTTTGATCAAAAACCATCAATTTTTTATGATTATTTTTTAATCCCTCATATATAAAAAATTATTTTTAGCGCGGCAAGGGTTTATACGCGTAGATTTTTTCCTTAAATGGTATTAAATTGAGGTCAATGCGTATATAATTTAGATAATTTTTTTTAGATACACTAACTAAATATCAACTAAATAACAATTTAAGTTAACCAAATTGGACGATTAAAAAAAAAAAGGAGGAGAAAACATAAAAAGAATTCACTTTATAACCGTTTAAAATTAAATTATATTAACATAATTTAATTCTAGTTTTATGATGTTCATAATTAACAGTAAAATAAAGACGTTTTAGAAATAGATGAAATAGATGCAATATTTTTTTTTAATCGAAATTAACTCACAGTTAACAATGTATCAAAAATTACTATATTTAGATTATATTAATTCATGGATTTCATGCTCGGTAGATCATTTGTATAACTATTTAACTCACGTGTGAATTTTTTTTCAACTATAAGGGGAGAAGTCGGGATGTTTGCGGAATTAACAATGACGCAATTTATTATGTAATCATTGAAATAACAAATCAGACAATGATTTACATCGGAAAATTTTAGAAAAGTACAAAGTTTATAGCATGAGAATTTGGGATAAATTTCAGCTGCAAATTAGCCGCGTTATTAAAATTCTACTTAGATTATGTTGGTCCGTTATTTAATAAAATGAAGTTGTAGTATTAACATTTTTAATTAAAGTAATTATTTGAAAGAAGGGAAAAGGTTGTGTATGTGTAAAATAATAAAAATAAACAAAATAATAATAATAGTAATAATAATAATAAAAAATAACGATAATTGAGGAAATGTTAAAGGTCGTGATACACACAAAAAAAATTTGGTTAGTAATTAACATGCAGATGTGTTACTTAAATGTATTTCATAAAAAGTAATCTTATGAAAGAAATACGGCTCAAACAACAATATATCATTGTAATAAATATGAACCTTTTTTTTTTTCTTTTTTTTCTTTTTAGAAAGGGAAAATGAGAAAGAAAAACTTTCACAAGAACTTTTTTTATTTATATAAATTTAACATTTTTAAAAAATGATAACAGGTTTAAAAACTAGAAATTGAAATTCTGTGAATGAGTTTCCTTTAAGGATAAATGTGGTACAATTATTGTTATTTAATATAATAGTAATAATATTATTAATCTGTCAAATACCAGATTAAGTTAGAATTTAAGCAGTTTTCATTATTAATAGAAGAAACTCCGTATAAACTTTCACAACCTTTTTTTTTTAATTTTAAACTTAGTCTAGACTAACTGATGATATTCACATTGTTCAAGTAGATCTTTAACGATTCTCCAAGCTCAACTAAATTAATTTTCACAACTAATAATCAATTGGGGAAAGTATTAAGCAAGCATATGAAGTTTTATTTTGATTTTTGAGAAAAGTAATTTTAACTTTATCAGGATTAAATAAAAGGTGAGAAAATTTTTGTTGAAATTTCGCATGTGACCCCAATCGACAAATTTCAATTAGGGTTGATCGTCGCTAAACATATTCCTGTGATTAGAAGAAAAAATATTGCAATGGAAAAAAAAATGTAACATTAAAAAGAGATTGCGGAGAAATAATTCCCATTTTTCTATTTGTTTGAATATGATATGGAAATTATGTTCAATAAATTTATAATCCAATCATAGAGATGAGCTGCCACACAAAAAACAACTTTACACCTCATACGGTTGTCGTTATTAATTAGTTTATAATAATTATGTTTAAAAAGAATTTATTTAGCGCAGAAGAGATATTTATTGAACAATATCTGTTTTATTTGGTCGCACAGGTTTACATTTTACAACATGTGTACATCCTATCGTTCTACATGTTCATTGTGTCACCAAATGGGCAGACAATTTGCAGAAATCACAGACTTGGGCGTGAATTATTTACTGGTTAGTCAGTCATATTTATATCATGCATGCCCCCAAATAATAAACAAAAAGACGCAAACCTCGTATTGCTTTTTTTTTTTTTTTTTTTTTTTATATTATATAAAATATATAACATGCAATGTATATTGTCTATTTAACTACTATTTTACATAATTTATATTATGCTTAGTACGTCATCTTTGTAAATGGCAACCTTTTTCTTTTTTTTTTTTTTTTATCCTACATACCTTTTAACACCCTACTTTCACACTTTGCCACATTTTTTGAGGTTACATTATTAAGTTTTGAAAAATACGCTGATCAAATCTTTCTGCCCCTTAGCGCTCGCTCTGTTCGACTATATTACAATAAGAGCTACATCAGTTAAAACGCTTTCATATTAATTTTATTGAATATTCACTACCTTTTATTCAACTAAATTCTTTGTTGACCTTCCGTTAAAAAGAATTTATCGTTCTCTTATTATATATAATCTTTTTAAGAGAAAAAAAAATAAACTTTCAAAAAATTTATCAGGTAATAAAAATTTTAAATTTTATTTCTTTCTCTTTCTCTCTTTCTCTCTCTTTTTTACTTTCTTACTTCACCTTTAATACAGAACTATTAAATATAAGCTATTTAAGTTCTGTCATGATAAAATTTTAATGGAATATTTTTTTTTTTATTAAAAAAAAAAAAAACAAAAAAAAAATTATTAGATAATAAGGATCGATATATAAATCAACACGTATTTTTTTTTAAAATATTTCTTTTTTCATTACTTCATTTTTTTATATTCATAGTTAAATCTGAATGGCTCCAACAAAACTCAAGATCAAAGGCAATAAAGCATTCTCACTATTATCAATAGAAACTGACGAAGATTTATCTAAAACATGGCGACTAATGACAAAAGTAAAAGATTCACTAGAATATGGAATGCGTCTAGAAAATTTATCTTGGCGACTTTGGTTCATGCATCATCTTATGGTTCATGGCAATAAATCCATATCTCAAACGCAATTTAAAAAATTATCCACTGCTACAACTAAAAAATTAGAAAATGAGAAAGCAACTAATTTAAAACATTTAGCTGCTCCACTATATCGACCTCCTAAAACTCAAGAAATGAAAGGAAAGAAGAAATATGTTAAAAAACCTAGCATCAGTGCTGCTACTATTGGATCACAAGTAAAGAAAACTAACCAAAAGACTAAAAATATCAAAACTGCCACAGAATCTACTCCTACTGAAATAACTACTACTTCGACCAATACTAATAATAATATTAATGATAATAATACTGAAGTGAGTGATCATTCACAAAATGATTATGGAAATACTAAAGAAATAATTACCTCGATTAATGACCAAAATGGAAACACTGAATTATTGGAGTTGGATTCTCTTGAGGATAATCACATGAGTTTAAATCGTAAGTTTTCTCACGCATATATGATTTTATTTTTTATTAACTTAATAATTATTGTTATACTTAATAATCTTTATATTCTCTTTATAAGTTGTAGATGATATGTTCAGATACAATGATGCCAATCAAGATTTCTACTTACGTCAATATACCAATGATCAAGATCCATATCAAGTCGTTTCATTACCAGGAATTTTTACTCGATCATTTGATGCTCATGCTATATTAGATCCTAATAATCAACAACCTACAATGATGGTCGAATTTAATGATGTTTTAAGGGTTCATCCACATCATCATTTCTATTCTTCTTCCGACTCATCAGAACCACCTTCTCCTACAGATTGGTATCCTCCGCAAAATTCGGAAATACAATCAAGTTTACCATACCAAATGAACGTTGTTAGACACGATGCTGCTGTTTACGTTAGAAATAGTGATCATTCTCCTGTTAATCCTTCACATATCAATGTCGGTGCTATGTCATTAAATACCCCACATGAAACTCCACTAAATACTCCGCTTAATACTCCTCTCAATACCCCTACTACTGCTGAAAATCCACACGGAAGTCTTTTGAATGGATCAAATATTTTGTATATCAATCAATATTCTGAACAAAACAACACAAATAATACACCAATTCCTCTTGGACAACAGCAACAGCCGCAACAAGGATCGTCAAAATCAGTGACATCATCAACTTCTCCAAACTCCACCACATCATCAATGGATGCACCGCCTTCTGCTCGTCCTTCCGCTAATAATTCAACATCAACGTCGGAAAGTAATAGACCTAAAAAGGCACATTCTAATGGTGAACAACAATGCTTTAACTGTGGCGTTACGTCTACGCCTCTTTGGAGACGTTCAGCTAATGATGAACTTTTATGTAATGCTTGCGGGTTATAGTAAGTAATTAAATCTAACAAATATACGTATAATCACCGTTTAAATTTTATTAATCATAATTTCCTCTTTTTTTTATTAAATTAGCCTAAAATTACACAAGATGGCCCGTCCTAAGACTATGAAGCCACATATTGTACGCAAGGATGCTCGTGATGATGAAGCTGCACAACCAGTTTGTTCTAATTGTGGAACAATGACTACACCATTGTGGAGACGCGATGAAGAAGGACAAACGCTCTGCAATGCTTGCGGTTTATAGTAATTATTTATTATTTTCTTTTTTTTTTTTTTTTTTAAAAAAAAAAAAAAAAGGCATTTATCACTAATTATATTATTAATTATTTTAGTTTTAAATTACATCATGAGAGACGTCCGTTATCCATGAAGACTGATGTCATAAAGAAACGACAGCGATATGAGAATGGACAAGCACCTAATCGTCGGGGAGGGAAAAAACAACGTTCACATGATATAAGCCAACAAGAGGCTCAACCACAACCACCACCACAAAGCCAACAAGCACAAGTTGTATATGAACAAAACGGATCTATGGCTGTTCCTTCAACAACGATTCCTTCGATAGGACCAATTTCAGCAGGACAGCCATCCCCCACAGGGTTGACTATGCGTCAATCTTCCACAACCACCACTACCGTAAATACCACCAACACTACCACTAGCAACACTAACAACATCAATGGATATCAATGAGATCATCTCAAGATAAGAATAGAGTAACAAGTACTTTATTCTTACATTTATATTTTGTATGATCCTTTTTATTTTAATTATTAACTAAATTAATTTTTTATTTTATATATATATATACACACATATATATAAACCAAAGAGTCTTGGTTACAAACCAATGCATACAAATATCATTATCAATTGAACATTTTTGCAAAATGTCAAAGAAAAAAAATGATATTTTATTAGGACTTTAAGAACTTTCTCTTTCGTTTTCGTTTACATTAATTTCAATCCATCCATCCATCCTTCAAAAATGTCTTTAAAAGAGCATATAATTATTCACCATCGCAACAATATAACAACATCATCACCCATCATCTCCTTAATATCACATCGATTTAAGACAAAAAAATGTATTATCGATCAATTTAATAATTGTATTAAAACGATAAACATTAAGAAACGAATTGTATAAATAATATCCAAAAAAAAGAAAAAAAAAATCAAAAGGACAAAAAAAGTTTCACAGTTTATTTAGACAGTCTTAGGAATAGATTTAAAAAAATAGTGTATTAGACGTATTTATATGAAAATTGGATTACATCGTCATTTTTACCAGTGATGAATCCAATTCCATTATTCCTATACATGAACCTCTCATTTGCTTCTTCTTTTGCAAAGTATCTAGCAGTGATACAAGTGTTGGATCTTTTTTTTTTTGTATATTTAGTTAGGTGGGAAAGCTTTTATATTCTTTATAATCATTGTTTCTCTTTGTAAATTTTTTAATGCCCTTTTTATTATTTATTATTTATTATTTTCCCTTATTTGATTATTTACATCATACAATTTATTATACGAGATTATGATCAAAGTTTTCTATGAATCACTTTTTATATGAAAAAAGAATTTTTTTGATACATTTTTATCCATTGCATATTCCCTCCTTCATAAATTATTCTCTTAACAAACTCCAAGCAAAAAATAATTCAAAACTTCTGTTATTTTACAAAAAAAAACGACAAAAAAAACTTCCTATTCCCTATAAAATCAAAACGAAAAAATTCTTTCACCTTCTTAAATCCTTTTCTATAACAAGAACAAAAAAAAAAAAATTCTTTTTTCTGTTTATGCTCAAATGGTTTTTCTTTTATTTATGCTCCAATACTTTTTCATTCTTTGAATTTTTCTTCTTCAATAGTTTCGAAACTTTTTCTTTTATAATTTTTCTTTTTTTCTTGTAATCCACCTTTTGTGTGTATATGTAAATAAATAAATAGCACTTTCCACACACATTCATAATTAAAAAGAATTTTTTTTTTTTTTTTTTTTTTACGTTTCAACGTATTGTTTTTAATCCGTTATTATCATAATTTTAACGTGTAAGTCAAAGGAATAAAAGATTAGTTAGTAAATTTGTTACTTTAATTGTTTGAAGGATTTATATCATATAAAGTACCCATTCAGATAATTTATATGGCCATAAGATTTTTTCGTCACAATGAACAATCAATTTCAAAAAGAAAAGAGGCTCATTCGAAGAACAAGGATGATTTTATCATCATCAAGAAATAAAACCAACAGAAACAAGTTTTTTCACTTACGTATTATATAATCCAAAAAACGTGACTAAAGACAATTCCTTCATAATAAGCGTTATTTAAACAAATCTCAAAGGCAAAACAGGCCAATAAACTACTACTTCGTCTTGACTGTTATTTGTAGTTTTATTAGAAACATTAAAACTTCGAACAAATGTAGAATTAACCGCCGCTTCTAATGTATTAATGATCGTGCAAGAACTTCCATATAATTCTTGTGATTCCACACTGGGTTTATTATGAAATGATGGAATAAGAGAAGGATCGGGTTCCGTGTCAAGGTAATTATCATTTATTGGAGATTGTGATGATGCTTCATTTTGTAAATTACTATTAATATTATTGTCATCGTTATTGTTTTTGTTATTGTTATTGCCATTATTATTATCATTAGCCTTTGAAATCTCTTCTGCAACTTGAAAAAAAAAAATTTTTTTCATATTTATAATAATTATGTGAGATGTCTGTTCTATTAAAGGAGATTCAAATCAATTGACTTACGTTGTTGTCTTCTTAACTCAGAGAAACGGAACATTGCTATTGCTTCTTCACTTAACACAAACTCAATTTCTTCGGTCTTCACTTCTTGTTCTTCACAATATTCTTCTTGATACTCATAGTTTTCATACTCTTCGGGCTGCAGTTGGTGACTTCTTTCTTCTACACCTTCCTCAATTTTCCATGACCACCATGGTGTGGGTGAATTAAGCGCATGGTGAAAAAAATTCCTATTTTGTATAAAATGAGTACGATAAAAATCACGGAAACGAAGAAATTTTTGTGTAGTAGTATTAAGGGAAGGAGGAGGTGATGGGTGGGGTGGGGGAGGATAAAAATGAAGATAATAATTTGGAGGTAGTTTATGATTTGACATTTTTATTATTTAAAACAGACTAAAACTAAAAGAATAAATTCTTTTAAATCATCAGGTAAGATCTTTACACAGTTTACACGTGTCCATGTATCCATGTTTCACAAAAAAAAAATATAAATATGAGATCGGTTCAGTAAAAGCTTGCACGATATTAATAATGACTGATAATTCTTCATTTAATAAAAAACTTGAACTTTTAAAAACATTCTCAGCTTGTGATGTATGTCAGTTGTAAAATGGGATTTTTTTTTTTTTTTTTTACAATGGTTTCCTCAAATCCTTTTGATTTCATTAAGATAACCAAGTTTTTGAAGAGACGCGTGTAAAAAAAAAAAAAAAATATTATTATAACTAAATTTCAGGATTTTAATTTAGGTTGCCGACGCTCTTCTCAGATTAAAACATCCTCTAGGAGGATATCTACCTGACATTGTTATGTTTTCACCTGAATATCAATCAGGAGAATCTAAACTAGTTGGTCCTGTTTATACTGTCAAAGTGAATTTTTTTTTTAATAAAAAAAAAAAAAAAAAAAAAAAAAAAAATTATAAAAATAAAAATTTAAATAACTTTTATCTATGTGCCCATAATAAATAGCTTGTACCGAAATCCGATACTACTTCACCTAAAATAGATAAATCTTATGTATGTAGAAATATTTATTCGCTTCGTCGAATAAATTATGTTTTAAAAATTATAAATGGATCTAATAATATTATATACATAGGCTGATACAATTCCTTCTGGTAGTGTAGTGTTTATATCTGCTCCGCCAAGTATGTTTTTTTTTATTTTAAATTTTAAAAGATTCAAATATTCAAAAATAAATTAAAATTAAATTATTATGTAGATTCTGTAAATGCCGTTTGGGGAGGATTAATGAATACAAGAGCAAAAATACTTGGAGTAAATGGTGTCGTGGTAGATGGTAGAATACGGGATCTTGACGAAATTCGATCTGATGGAACTCTAGTATGAAATTCAAAGATTATATATAATAATTACCGTATTATTTTTTTTTTTTTTTTTTTTTTTTTTTTAAAAAAAAAAAAAAAAACAAAATATTTACAGGTTTTTGCTAGAGCTGCTTCAATATTATCTTCAAAGGATTTTACACGTCCAACTGCACTTAATATTCCAGTAACTCTTAGTGGAAATCATGATCCCCCAATAAAAATTAATCCTGATGATATTATTCTTGCGGATTTAAATGGTGTCGTATGTATTCCTAAAGACTTATTGGATCAAGTCCTAGATTCATGTGAGAAATATACCGGGATGGATAAAAATCTTAAAAATGCTTTATTAGAAGGAATTACCTTAACCGAAGCAAAATCTATACATAGAAAAGATTGATTTGTATATACAGTATGTGATTGATTTTTTTTTTTTTTAGAGTTTATTGATCTATTTATCGATTTAATCAAAATTCAGCTTAAAACTATGTTAAGTCTATCTTATATAATTTCCTTTATTAAATTAAAAAAAAAAAGGATATGATAATTATTAAGAAATTTATATATTATATATATAAACAAATCATTTTTCAATAGCACAGTATTTTACAATATTTTGGTATGTAACAAAATTAACGAACTCCTTTTTTTTTATAGTCACTAACAATTTATAAATAATAATTTTCCTAACCGATTATAAAATTATTATCTTTTTTCTCCGTTACATAGCATCGAAATTAACAAATCTTGAAGCCTTTCTTTTTTCATTTTCATCTTCCCTCTACCAAAAAAAAAAAAAAAAAAAAAAATATTAAATTGATTATTAAATATTTAAAGTTAATCGTCTTTTACTTACCTTTTCAATATAATTTAATGTAAATACAACAATAGCCAAAATTATTGTTACGATGACTAAAATCAACAATACCCATGGTACCCAATCACCCGGATGAATATATAACTCTCTTGACCACCTATTAAATAAAAATAAGCATACATATATTAAGTGAATTAGTGTAAAAATATCTTAGCTGATTTAATTATTACTTACGTTGATGTATCAAATACTCCTGGTGGCTGATAAGGAATAATAATAAGCTGCGAATTAGGTATTACTCCTGTGAAACTGGTAAAATATGCACTCTAACAATATTAAAGATTATTAATTAATAAAACAGATAATATTTCACCAAGAATATTATTGTCAACATATTTAATGGATGGATTCCCGTCCAATAAATTAATTATACATATAAGTACCTGATTTCTTGAAACTCCTACAAACAATTCTTCAACATAATTATTTGTACGCCCAAGTCCAAAAAGTGAATATGGTGTTTGTAAAGACAAATATCCACTTTGGAAATATTGTGCAACTATTTTTACATATAACAAATATATTAATATTCAACAAAAAAAGTATAATATAAAATAAAGTTTAACATACCTTGATTGGCTCTTTTCTTTCCAGAGGTATCAAGTACAGTGAATTTAAATTCTGCACCTGGATAATTTACTCCATAATGCTGCAAAAACAAATCAAATATTTTAAAATTTATTTCATTTTATTTTATAAAAAATAATTAACCAACCTGTTTATGCGCTACACCATTTAAAACTATCATAATAAAAGCTCTTTCTTAATATATTAAACATTGTAGATATAAAATTAACTCAAATAACATACCTAGAGTCTTAAGGAAGAATGCATCATTAAAATAATTATTGTTTATCATTCGTACACCTCTTGATGCTGTTTTATCACCAGTAGCAGTAAGTACTAAAATATCCATTGTTCCCTAATAATAATGATGAATTTCATATAAAAAATTCCCTCTAATATTAAAATGATGAAAAATAAAATTCTCCTTACATCTTCATCAAGATCCAGAAAAGCAGCATTTTTAGCATTGTTGATACCATTGAGAGGCTGGGCACCATCATTAACTTTAGTAAATGTTCGTTTTTGTGATGCAACCGCTGAAGCAGAACATTTGCGATTTGTACATAAAACTGATTCAAGTAATGTTACATGTGATCCTTTGTAATTTGAAGTAATCACAAGTAAATCTGGATATCCATCAAGATTATAATCACCTAATAAAACAAACTGTCAAATAAAATGCACAAATAATAAATAAGAACCAAGAATTAAAATATATTTACCAATACGAAGAGAAATTGGTAAGATTCCGTTAAAATCTGGATCCAATAATACAATATCTTCTCCAGCAGGCAACTCGCTCTGAAGATCCAAGATAACATAATCCTAATATTTAAATAGAAATATGGATTATTCATTGATATATTGCATTATATTAATGTTACTATATTCACAAATACGTATATAAATCTTACATCATTTGATGTATTAGTTGTCATATCAAAATTGAAACTATTATCTGGTATACATAATTCCGATGCTGTTCGACAATTCTTAGAATCTTTATTCTCACATAATGGCATTTGTTTGTTATATGCTACATGAATTTTACATCCATTGTTACATACTGGAAAGACCATATCCAATGTTCCATCACCATCTAAAATAAAATACGCAAGAATAAATTATTTGTATGTTCCTAACTTCACTCAAATAAGAAATTAACTTTTTTAACAAACCCATATCTGCAAACGATATTTGACCAACGCCTTGTGGTAAATCACCAGACCTGCTAAATACAAAACCATCCATCGTATTCGTCCATATTTGATACGTTAATTTTCCAGAAGTGTCTTGGCATGTAAGAAACAAATCTATTAAGTAAAATAAATTTTTTAGATGCGTATTGTATTTACCCATAAATATTCTTTGTTGTTTTTATACCTGACTTGCAATCACCATTAAGATCAACAAAAGCATTAGAATGTGGATCTGACAATGTACAAGATGGAGCATTAGAATCAGACGGTATAGGTAACGGCACTCTAAAATAAATAAAAATATTTAATTATGTTGACAATTTTTTAATTCCAAATTCGAGATTTATTAACATTCTCACACTTCAAACAATTCTTGTCCAGTTTCATTATATATATTCCGCCATATCGAAAGCCTGGTATTGTTATCAAAACTATGTCCTATTAAATCGATTTTCATATCACCATTAAAATCGAATGGAATGGGTTGTTGATATGTTGCTGATTGTACATTGATAAAATTAGGATCTAACACCAATATATTTATAGTTAGAATTACTCTCAATGTATAATAATTCAATAATATGGTAATAAAATATTACTAAATGTGTCATTTCCATTTTCAATTCCAAAGTACACTCGCATAAAAAGAGGTTCTTGCTTTCTATTGCTACTTGATGGATTAGTCTGTCCCATAACTAATATATCCAAATTTCCATCATAATTATAATCTCCCGGTAATATATTTGTGATTATAAAACTATTTTCTTCATTCGGAGATATTGTTATATCTGCATTTGGTGCTTTGGTAAATTTATAATTCGCTATAAGTGATAAAATTAATATTTAGCAAATATAGCCCTTTTTTTAAATAACGAATATAACAATAATAATTTACCGTGATCCCATAAATAAACACTTATGGACCTTTGATCTGAACTTAACACTAATATATCTGTACTGATTTATTCGAAAAATTAAAGAATTCGATAAAAAGAATCATTTGCAATTCAAGTGATAAAAATGAAAATCTAAATCATGCTCACTATTTATCAGAATTGAAATCTGCAAAAGCAGCTACTGTTCCTGATATATTTCCTAAGCCAACGTCGTTTATAAGATAAAGCCCACTACTTATATACTTTTCACGTTGAAAGAACGAGTGTGTTTGAAGAGGTAAAAATATTAATAAAACTAAAAAGCCTAAATATTTTACAAAAAAAGGGAGCATCGTAAAAAGAACTAAAAATAAAGAATTAAAATAAATAGCCCAAATAATGAATTTATAATGTATCAAATTCTATCAAATGAAAATTACAAATTATAAAAAAAAATAAATCGTTGTTCATGATCTCGACCAGAAAAAAAACTTTTTTTGGATCAGTAGCTTTTTTTTGGTCTTTGAAATCGTAATAATTTATCAAAATTGACGAATTATACAAAAGGCGGTGCAAGAATTCGATAATTTTGTTGTATTTTGTGGCTTAAATAATTTCTATTTATATCCTAATTCTTTTTGACGTGGCTTTCAAATCGGCAATATTACTACTAATTCCTGGCTCAAATTAGCGAATTTTTTCTAGTTAAAATTGAGGGATGCGTACGTTATTGGTGGGAGTTTAGGAATTATGCACTTGCACGTGATAGCATTAACGTTAACATTACGATAATAATGTACGCCGCACACTGAATTCCGTTAAAAACAGAATAAATTTCTGGGTTGCGAATAAACTATACCTTTGAATTTCTGGTCTTTATTCCCGTTTTCAATCACGCTTCTCATTTTGCGACTCAGCAAGTTTTTTTTTTTTTTTTTAACAGAAAAAATTCATTATTTAAACCGTAAACATAATCCGGAACTAAATGGAAAATAATATGTGTTAACACGGAATATCCAAACTTTTACCTGATCTTGATCGTAATTAATATCGACAAAGTAACAATATCCATCAATTCAGAAAAATGAAAAAAAAAAAAACAACCCAAATAAATTTAAATTTTAAATTTAGATGGTAGTAAGTTATTCGATTAACCGATTAAATTTTTTAAATAGATTTTCAAGCTGAACAAGTACTTTGTTTGGGATTATTCCCAAATTTCTTTTAAATTAATTTAAAACGGATTTGATAAAATTTTACGTGAAAATCAGCACGAAGAATATTACAAACCTTCAAAATACCACAATTATCTTCAACTTAAATGTAAGATAAGTACATGGAAAAAAGTAAATAACAATTGCGATTATAGATTTGCATCATTTTTTAAACGTTTGGGATAGAATTTGCGTCTTATTAATGGACCGACAGTCATTATTGTTAACTGTATCTATATAAAGTAATTAAGCGAGTTTTGAACATCGAACAGTTATTGAATTCCTTTCGTTCAATTTCTACTGCTTTTTTGATGAGGTTAAGGTTATAAGATCTGGAACATCCAACGGGATCAAGCGATATATATATAATCAACAGGGCTATGATTAAAAACCTTTATTCTGATTGCGTTTTTAACTGACGTGAAAGATTTATTATAGCATGTGACTAAATGACCACTGATTGGTTACGGGATTATCATTCCTTTACTAATAGGATAAATAGTAAAAAATGAGATCGGCGAAATTCTTCTCTTAGTTAGATGCTAAAAAGTACCATCTTAAATAATATCCTTTATAATTTCCCTTTTAGTTAATAAATAAAAGAAATCAAAATACACAATAATTGTTTTTTTCAACATATAAATAAAATTGCATAAATTTGTACAACAAAGGCATAAAAACTTCCATAATTCCGAATTTTTTAAGCATAAAAAAAAAAAATAATAATTATTAAAAAATTTAAATGAAATAGTTTACTTGTCTTCAGATCAATGAATTTTTTTCTTGGACTATTTATGCATATATTATTTTATTTTCTAAAAAAAAATTACAGTGAAATTGAGGAAGTATGACGAAAATGCTCTCTCATTTAAAGATAATCACATTAAATCTAAACTTCTGAGGTCATTCCACATCAAAAATATCTTTAAATAACATTTATTGACAAAAATAGTTTATTTGTTATTAACTCGTACCTCCTGTTTCAGAATGAAGTATAAACCGACTCTTTAAACATGAAGAAAAAATGAGTGGTGTTTAAAGAAATTAATTTTAATATAAACGCAAGCATGCTACTTTGTTGTGTAATACAACTAATACATTAAAAAATAGCCGTAATTTTTGTGCGATCTTATTTGTAACAATTTACAATGATCAGCTTCAATTGTAACAATATTTGATATACAGTAACCAAAATTTTGTTTCCTTTACAAAAATTGCGAATTGCGCCGGCCTGTGCCCAAAAAAAAAAAAACGAAATTTATTTTCTTTTCATTTTTAATTGCCATATTCTTCAAGGCAATTTTTTTAAGATCATACTTTGATCCTTGGAAATATATATTTTTTTTTTTACTTGGTGTGTCGGCGGCGCTCAAAAAATATTACAATCTTTGCTTCTCCTTACCTTCTTTTTTGATAAGACTGAGTCTTACAATTCTTACATTGATGTCCCAAACAATTGGACTTTCAACCTTTCTTGCTAAGCTTTAATTTCCAACCTGCATCTCCATTTGTATTTTAAACCACATTACGCTTCTTTCTGTTTTAATAGACTTGCATTGCAAAGGACAAAGTAGGTGGTTGACCAAACGTTCTGTGTAGATCTATAGTATGATTTCAGTAAATAATAGAAAGCAATTAAACAAATACAATGACCTTTCAATACCTCCAAATGATAATTTGGCAAAAATAACGGCAAGTTTTGAAGAAATTGTTCAACCACCACCATATGATAATAAGTTGCAGTCGTCGAAATCAAAAAAAACACCTTCATCATCATCAACAACAACATCAACAACTGCATCAACACCTAAGCCTGATCCGACAACGAAAATTACAAGGACAACTACAACCACTACAGTTACCACTGTCACCACAACGACCATATCTGCTAAAAATTCACCGGGGCAAGGCCCACTTTACCTTGACTTTGGAGACTTTAGTATATCTCCAATTGAGCCTGATAAGCTCGGTAATAGTGGTGAAGATGGTAAAAATAGACATTCATCTTCAGCATCATCCCAAAAAACACAATTAGTATCTCTTGATAATAATATTATTGTTAATGATCCTTCATCTATTACGATTGTCTCATCAAAAACTTCAACCGATCCCGTCAAAACTCAACAAGTCGAAGAACTTTCCCCTACTTCAACTTCTTCTTCTTCTTCTTCTAATACATTTCCATCCAACTCACAGCGTCCTTTTCCTCCGCCGAGGCTGGGATTAAAAGGTTATCAAAAATCTCATCTTGAAAATTCGGAGCCTTCTAGTCCCCGGAGACAGCATTATCTTAAGCGTATAGAATCAGCTCCTGTTATGCCTAATTTATCTAATGATGCACATGATAGTGATGTACTTCTATCTACAAAGTCTATGTATAATCTAAATCATTTGGATCAAAAAAATACTGTACCTCTGGAAAATAAATTGAGTACCGAGACACCAAAACAATATCTTGAAAGGATGCAATTTACTTTATCAAAATCAAAACTTGCTTCTATGCTAGCAAAAAAGTACATTTTAAATTTTTAAATTATGTTATGTTTTTTTTCTTTTCAAGTGTCTAACTGATCTAAATATTTATTACAACGATAGATCAGATTCTTTCCACCAAGCTGTTCTTAAAGAATATATGAATGCTTTTGATTTTGAAAAGGATCCTATTGATATTGCATTACGGTAGACAATTATTTAACTTTTTTTTTCAAAAAAAAAAAAAAAAAAAATCATCAGATTCATTCTTATTTGAGTTTATTTAACCTCATTTTAGAAAATTCTTGATGGAATGTCACCTTCCAAAAGAAACACAACAAATTGATCGTGTTATGGAAGCTTTTGCCAAGAGATATCATGAATCTAACCCTGACTTATTTGCTTCTTCAGGTAAAAGAGTTTTTTCTAATGGAGAAAATTTTATTAGCAATTATAAGATTGGTTAGGTTGACAAGTAATGGAAATTAAAGATTATCAAAGAGTTGCCTAAGAGAGTTTAATTCAAACATTCTTATACATGCAGATACCCCATACGTTCTTGCATTTTCTTTACTAATGCTTCATACTGATGCATTTAATAAGAGTGTTAAACGTAAAATGACGAAGGAAGAATTTGTAAAGAATACACGTATTGATGGTGTACCATCTGAAATCTTAGAGGTATTTAGGGTAGCAAAATTTATGTTTTTTTTTTTTTAAAAAAAAAAAAAAAAAATAGTTGGTTAAATATGAACTTTCTTGGCAGATCCTCTATGATAATATTACATTTACACAATTCATATATGCCGATGATGATATTGACGTGAATGGTCAAACAATACTTGAATCGCCAGCAGATCATAAGCAATTAAGAATTTTTTCTTCTACAAAAGAACGACGTAAATCAATGCGTATAAAAAATGATCCTTACACAGTTATTCAGACTGTAAGCAATTTTTCAATAATAATGAGATAAATAAGTAGAGATACACACATTAAAATTATATGAATATGTATATATATATATATATATATATTTTTTTTTTTTTTTTAGAAAATCCCGACCGAATTTAAACCAGCTATAAGACATTTAATTCCTATAGAGAATCCTTATCTTTACACGGGAACACTTCCGTCATTAGATACTTCAAATTTGCATCGGGCATTTGCGAGTGCGCCTTCGGTTAGGGTTACAGGTGTTCAAACTCGACGTAATGGTGAAACTTTAAACCCTACAAATACTTCATTTCAACCTTTAGATGAAGAGGACGGAACTTTTGTCCTTAAAATAACCAAAGGTGGTAAATTGGGTAGAAAAGTGGATATGGTTGAAGGTAAAAGGAAAAGTGGGTTTGTAAGAAGTTGGAGGCAATACGGTGTGATATTAAGCGGAAGCCAGTTAATGTTCTTTAAAGATGAGGTTTGGTTTAATACTCAGATGGCCGAGATATATGATTCAAAGGTATTTATTATATTTGATTTATAATTATTTAAGTGAGTTGATTTAATATTTTGTTTCTTTTTCTTTGTTTATAAATATAATAGAAATCGAAAAAACCACCAATTCTAAGACCTGATGTTATTCTCATGACGACAGAATCAGTTGCTGTATATGATAAGACTTATACCAAGTACCCGCATGTTTTCCGACTTGTGTGTCCTAAAGGTCATCAATATCTTTTCCAAGCTGAAAGTGAAAACGAAATGAATGATTGGATTACAAAAATCAACTATGCCGCAACTTTTAAGACTATTGGTTTGAAAATAAGGAATATTAATGTCCGATCAAGAAAGGAAAAAAGGAATCCACAAAATTTATTTTTTAACAACAAACTTGGCGATCATATTTCAAATGAGGCTAATGGAAGAGCAAACGTGTTAAGGGTGTGTTTTAAAAAATTAACAAATAATTTTTAAAGTAAGATATATTAACATAATTTTTTTTTTCCCTTTATAGTCTAAACTTGATGAACTCCAAAATAAGATATCAGCGTTAACATCACAGCTCCAATTAGATGTGCGTTTCAGGAATAATTTATTCCTTATGATACCTTATAAAAATACAACACGAGATCGTATTATACAAGTTGCTCAGGTAGTAGCTCAAAAACTTAAACACACCTGCCTTGAGCTTAGTCGGCTAGTTTGCTATCATGAGATCTTGGAAAAAGAATTATGTGCCACTGTTATGGACGATGATAATTACTGGCAGAATAGGAGAAGTATGTACAGACTTGGCGAAAGCTCTATGGAATTTGAGCCGTTCGGTAAAGATACGGTAGAAGCAACTCTAAGATTTACGGAGAAACCCGAGACAATCGTACTAGATAATGACAAGAAAGAGAAATATAATACAATGACCTTACTACCAATGTCCTCAACATCATCATTGTCCACAATGCCATGCTTAACCCCAAGTTCTTCGATTACAGATTCTACACCTCCAAGATCACCAGATAACGAAAGAACTTTCAGCATCTCACAAACTGAAGAAGTTGAGTTGGAAATTAAACCTTCAGATGACGATAACAGAAGTATCTTTAGAGATGATTCATCTAGCATTATTAGTCTCAACTTTGAGGATGCTCAAGAAAATGTTGAATTCAATAGTGAAACAAATGAAAAAGAACAACGTGAGAAATTACAAACTAGTGTACCTACAGTAGTAATAGATCATGAATACGATGAAGATGATGACGATGACGATGATGTATTTGTAGATGCTGAAGATTGGTTGGAATAGTATAATCTAATCTAGGAATTCTTGGTGTGAGGGGGAAAGCAAAGTATTATAGTTAACCCTTTAATAAGAAAAAAAAAAAAAAAAAAAAAAAATGTTAATTATTTATTGTAAATTATATTGATAATTTTTTTTTATATACATATATTTTTGTGAACAAAAAAAAAGAAAAAAAAAGAAAAAAAAAAAATATTTAAAATGTAATTCTATTTTGTTTATGAATATTTTTTTTTTTTTTTTTTTTTTAATATTTATTAATTTATTATTTTGATTTAATGTAATTTAGATCTTTTTATTTATTAATGGAGAACTATCTAAGGAAAAGGGAGATTGAATTGGAATTGGGATCATTGAATAAAAAAGAAAAATAATGGTTAAAAACAATTGTATCGATTAAATTTTTATTTATTAGTGAATCATGTGATAAAAACGAAATATAACATTCTAGAACATTATTTTTTTTAACAATTCCCGAAGATCATTGTACGAAAAATGTGAATGAACATCGGGCCCTTGATCAATTCATAAGCTGCATCATTACGTAAGTATAACAAAAGACTCCGATTTTATTAAAGCGGAATAATTTATCTTTTGTGATGCAACTTGACGATCAAGTTTCTCTTTTTTAATTATTATCTCTGCTTGTTATTCTTTTTCCTTATATTTGAAATACATATTATAATAACCACCAAAATGGCTCTTAAACGCATTCAAAAGGTGAGAAAATGTTGAGATTGAAAATGTCGAAAGAGTTCTTGTTGGAAAAGAATATTTTAGATCATTTTCTACTTCTATTCGAAAATAGGAACTAAATGATATCTGCAAAAACCCTCCAGTTGGAATTAGTGCTGGACCTACTTCTGAGGATGATTTGTTCGGCTGGACAGGTAAACTTGTAAACGAAAGAATACTATTTCTACAACTTTTACGCTTAAACTTAACATCATTTTATACTTATTGCTAGGTACAATAATGGGACCTGTAAGTATAGCGGAATATTCAACATTTTGATTTAAATATTATTAATTGAAGACTGATTCATGCTTAAACAGAATAACAGTTGCTACAAAAGTGGGGTTTTCCGACTAAAAATCGACTTTTCTCAAGATTATCCATTTAAACCACCTTCAGTATGTACCTGTTTTATGTAATTTACACCTTATTTTTCACGTTTGAAAAACTAAATATGGTCGTTTCACTTGTTAGGTTAAATTCATCACTAGAATTTATCATCCTAACATTGACGATGATGGTTCTATTTGTGTAGATTTGTTAAAAACTGATGTTTGGAAGCCTGCAACGACGATCTCTCATGGTCAGTATAAAAATTTCATATTCCAAGGTTTTTTGTTTACTGATAAATATTTTCTTTCGAATATAAAGTACTTGAAGCTATTGCCGAGCTTCTTGAGAATCCAAATCCCGATGATGCTCTGGTTGCATCCGTTGCTGAGGTTTATAATACAAATAGAGCAAAGTTTACTAAAACAGCTAAAGAATATGTTAAAAAGGTATTGATTTCAGTGTCCTATTCTATTATTGTTTCCTTTGTAATATATTAATAACAATTCTTTACCCTTTCGCAATTATAAATAAAAGTATGCTTCCTCATAGATACTGTAGTTGTTGGAGATTTTCAAAATAGACTGACTTACATACTATATTTGTATACCAATTTAATTGTTTTTATTCCATTTGTTAAGATAGATTTTTTTTTTTTTTTAAGTAAAAAAAAAAAATTTCTACTTGTATCTAATTTTCCTTACATTTTAAATACTTATTACAATACAGTAAATCTTGAACTCTTATATTTTCATCATTGTCATTCCTAAACCATGCTAAAATTTGCTTCGGTTTAATTCCTATTTTAACAATTCCCAATTTTTGTTCCATTTCTATATTTTTTCCAAGAGCATGAAGGGGAAAGCTGGGAACTTTGCGATAAATAATTGTTAAGTTAGGCTGTGAAGTATGGTGTGAAGTTCATCTAAGAAAATAATTATTCTCGTGAAATCGGAAATCGATGACTTCCATATTAATCGAATGTGGAAAAGTTTAAAAATATTTATATTTCGATCGAAATTTGGTTTCTTTATCTGTTATATTAAGATGTGTTAATACTAAAAAAAACTCTCATATATAAATTTTCCTCGGATTATTTATTGTATTTCGAATACGCGAGAACCAAATCCTTATTTTAAACTATTCTGCCGTATAATCGTTGTATTTCTATACACGGAAATCGCGTTGACTGCGATAGTTCATTTCGGGTATTTTGATCGGCCTGATCATTTTAAAACGAACAACTGATTGGATGTTAGTTGAATGAGTAAAACCTTGTTCCTTGTTATTTAAGTTCCAAGTTCAAATTTATTGTCTTAAAAAATGGTAGGAATTTGTTTTAGGTTCAATAACATTAAAAATGGGTTATAAATTTTTATATTCTTGTAAAGGATTTTTTTATAGGAATTACGCTATATTTATCGGTTCTCTGTTTCTTTATTTTTGTGTTGTTAATGGGCCCGTCTTCACGCTTCAGGTACGTACTTTTTATATGAAACATTATAAATTTGTATTTGACTATATTTATTTTAATTTAGAAATGGCCCAATTGGAAAACTAAACAACTTTTTGACGGTAACATTATTTGGATGGATAAGGTGAGTTAACTGCGTTATCTTCGAATGTGTTTTTCGATTTTCCTAACTTTGTTAAAAATCTAGACAATCTTATCGAGGAATTTGCGGAAATCGTGCATCAGCGACTTGCGATGGGCTTTATAATTATTTTATGGAAGAAAAAAACCCTGTGTTAGTGGTAAGAATGTTTGGCATGGTTTTGAATTATTATTATATTGTATTATAACAAATAAATCGTTTTATATTTAGATAGTATACTTAACACTTCTAACAGGGTCAATTTTATTATTTTACATAACCGCATGGCCCAATATTCCCGGTCACTATCTTTCCGATGTGCACAAGTAAGTAGTGTACGTGTCAAGAAATAAAAATTCTTGTTAATAATAAGTTCAGACAGCGTACATGATGATTAACTATAAATAAACTACATTCTCAATTAGATACCTTGTTCCGATAGTTATAATCTTTACATATGCGTCATATATTATAGCATGTAAGAGTGATCCAGGCAAGATTACAAGAGATAATGTTATTACTGCTTGCAAAATGTTCGAATATGATTTCTTAATATTTGAGCCAAAAGAATGTAAAACATGTGTATTTCTAAAGTAAGTTTCCTGAATCTATCCTAAAATATATATTGGATTTATAACTCTTGATTAATGATTTTGAAATTAGACCTGCTCGTTCGAAACATTGTTCTCTATGTAAAATGTGTGTTGCGAAGTCTGATCATCACTGTGAGTTGATAAAAAAATTTAGTTATATATTATTTAAGCATAATCAACATATATAATTTAATATTTAGGTTCATGGATTAATAACTGTGTTGGTTTGAAGAATTATCGCTATTTCCTTCTCTTTCTATATGCTACTGTTCAAATTTGCTTTTATGGAGCATATTTGATTTATCACATATTTTTGGATATAGCCAAGAAAATGAATTTAGCCGAAGCCTGGATTACATCCATACAGACAGGAAGAAGAGTTAGGATTTCAACATATCAGGCTGCGCTGGTATGCTAAATAATATTAACATGTTATTAGGAAAGATTTTGATAAGCAGTAATTAAAATGATATTTTTTTATTATTATTAGTTTTTAATTCACCATGAAAGGGTTCTTGGTGCATTAGGTATTTTTGCACTTCTTGTTGGATTGGTCATATTAATTTTCTTTTGTTATCAACTTAGTTTGGTATATAATGGTACAACATCAAATGAAGCATTTAAATGGGAAGAAGTAGAAGAAATAATAATGACTGGAGATCTTTGGGTTTATGAAAAAGTAAATTATGAAGAATCTAAAAAGAGGAAAAAGAAAAATAAAGAGGTTTCAGAAGGTAAAGGTAGGACAACTGCTATTTATTGGATACAACCTGCTAGATTTCGAAAAAATAAGTCATCAGAAGGTGAAAGCGAAACTAATGGAGAGAATAGTAAACAACTCGGAAGGCAAGTCAAATCCGTATCTGAAGTGCGCAATATTTATGATAAAGGACTTTGGGGCAATTTTAAAGAAACGTTATTCCCACCTTCTTTATGATATTGACCAAATTGGTCGTTATAATTTATTATTTATATTTACTTATTAATGAGTCATTATATTTTTGAAGACTAAATAGAAACTATAAATATATAAACAAATGTATTGATTAAAGAAATTTGTCATGTGAATAAATAAGAGTGATATCGTGACTTCTTTTTATCGAATTAATCACAGTGTAATCTCGTGAGTATGGTGATCAAAAAGCCGACTTTTTTTGAAATTCTTTCGAAATTTATTGATAAGATATTTTGGTATGATACCATATCATAGATATAAACCTGGCGAGAAAATTTAGGTCGAGAGAATTGAACTAAATAGCTCGCGTGTTTAAAGACAATAAATTTTACTGTGAACTTTCATCAGACCAAAAGTTTTGACCATGACTACTGATACGACGGAGAAGTTTTTAGCCGAAGTGAATACTTTATATAATTCCCAAGATAAAGTAAGAAGAGAGCAAGCTGACTCTTGGTTGCAAGCTTTTCGGAAGACGGTAAATTATTGGCGATTGTTGATCTAAGTTAATGACAACAAGCTTTGTTAGATTTCTTCACAAGCATTATAAAGATTCCCACCTTTTCTTTTATAATGTCGTCAACTGCAGTCGGAAGCTTGGACGATAGCAAATCAAGTGTTAAGATCTCCCCAATTAACACCTCAATCGGAAGCGGCGCGTCATTTTGCGGCAGGGACTTTCCGGCAAAAGGTATTTCTTTTATAATTATTATTTGCTTTCTAGATCTTTGACGCGTTACTATTTAATTACTAATTTTTTTTTTTTTGGAATTAAACTACCACATATCGATTGTTAACAATGAAGATAACTCTCGACTTACATCAGCTTGACGCAACAGCTCGCAATAACCTCCGTGACTCTCTTTTAGAACTACTCTACCAATATCGTTCTGGTCCTCGATCGATTGTTACCCAATTATGTATTTCCCTAGCGTGCTTAGCACTTCAAATGCCTGAATGGCAAAATGTTTTACACCAATTCACAGAATTATATGGTAAGAACCCGGAAACAGTAACCTGTCTGCTCGAGTTTCTTAAAATATTGCCAGAAGAAATTAATACAAATAATCGAATACCTATATCGGTAAGTAGAAACCATCTTGTTCTTTAATTTAGATTTCATTATTATAATTCAATTAATATCTATAGGATGAAGATTATCGTGTGCGATCCAGACAATTGTTAACTGATAATGCCAATGAAGTTTTACAAATGCTTTTGATTTATTTACAAAATTCGGGTAATTGTGTTTATAAATTATTATCCACCTAAGTTACTATTATGATTTCCTAAATTTATTATTTGAATTTTTAGGTACAAATACTGATTATCAAAAAAAAGTTTTTGAATGTTTTCATAGTTGGTTACAGTCTGGAGAAATTGCAATTGGAGCTTTGGAAAAAAGTCCTTTTTTAAGTCTTTCATTTGATGCGTTGCAAGCGGATGAATTATATGATATTGCAGTGGATGTAGTATGTGAAATAATTTATGAAACGCGGGAAATTCCCGAATCAATGCCAATAATTGAGCAAATATATCCAAGATTATTGCCTTTAAGAGCGGCGTTAAAAAGAGCAATGGAAGAAGAAGACGACGACAAAGTACGAGGATATTGTAGAATATTCACAAATGCTGGTGAATCATATTTGGATCTTGTGGTTCAACATGCTGACGATTTTAGAAGTATTGTAGAAAGTATAGTTGAATGTACGGCTTATCAAGATACAGAAATAGTTAGGATAACATTTTATTTCTGGCATAATTTAGCTGAGACATTGTATCAACCACGTCACGCGAACATTAAAGATAAATTTAAGGATATATACTCCAATTTAGTTGATATCATGATCAAACACTTGCATTATCCAAAAGATCTTTCAACTTGGTCGGCCGAGAAACGCGATGAATTCCGTGAATTTCGGCATGTAATGGGTGACGTTCTTAAAGATAGCTGTTTGATTTCTGGATCTGCAGATTGCTTGTCTAAGCCATTTGCCACTTTATCAAGGCAAATTGCAAATTCAGCGAACGGAAATACTGTAGATTGGCAAGAAATTGAGGCACCGTTATTTTCCTTACGTGCTATGGGATCTGAAGTAGAAGACGAAGAAGACGTTTATCTGCCACAAATTATGCAACTTTTGCAACAACTGCCAGATCATCCAAAAATCCGTTACGCAGCTACTTTGGTGATTTCAAGATATTCTTATTGGACTAGGTTTCATCCACAATTCATTCCATATCAATTAAACTTTATTTCCTCTGGGTTTGATAACGAAGAAGTTTCTGCAGCGGCTGCATTAGCATTGAAATATTTGTGTAAAGATTGCAGTGAGGTATATAAATATTATTTCAATTTTCGTTACTTTAAAGTTAAATTAATTTTTTTCTTTTTTTTCTTTTTTATTATATAGTTGTTGATTGAATATCTTCCACAACTTCACCCTTTCTATCTCAACGTCACGAATACGCTTCATGGGATAGATGTGTTTGAAGTGACGGAGGCAGTTTCGCATGTTGTTGCAGCTGTTCGTCCAACAGAATTGTTAAAAGCATTACAAATGTTTTGTCTTCCAATCGCACAATGGCTACATGAGTTTGCTAATAAAGGTACTTCTGCGACCGAAAAGGAGATCAGAATTGCTTGTGGTGAGCAAAATCACTAAATAATTTATTATTGAATATTTTTAATTTTACTAAGGAAATATTAATATAATTTCAATCATCTTTTAAAGATAAACTCGAACAATTTTCAATAATTATTAAGGTAGTTGCTGACCCTAAAAAAGAAGCCAGCACCGCAGATGTGAATCCTGGCCTAGTTCATCCTTGTATTACTATTATACAAGAACTATGGCCTGTGTTTGATCTACTTTTGATGCATTTTGGTTCTGATTCTCATTTGTCGGAGAGTCTTTGTAAATGTTTTAGATACTGTGTTGTGTTTTATAGAATTCCTTTTAGGCCATTGCTACCTGACCTGATGGAGCGTTTAGTTACAGTATTTGGTCAAACATATTTGAGTTGCTATTTGTGGGTTGCAATTAAGTGTGTTCAGAAACATTGCGATGGAGAAGGAACTGAAATGACAATGGCAATGTTATCTTTTGCTGAAAGATTAAGTGTAACAATGTTTAGTCTTTTAAATGGAAAAAAACCTGCTGACATCCCTGATGGTATTTAAATGTATTTTTATTATCAGAGTAGTTTATAGTCCTCTATTTTAATATTTTTTTTTTTTTTTTTTTTTTTTTTACAGTAATTGAAGATTATTTCCGTCTTAACCTTGCGTTATTTGATGCGCCTATTACTTATTCACAATCGGCCATTTTCCCTTCAGTATTTCAAGCTGGAATTTCATGCTTATCAATAGAACAACCTGATGCGCTAATTGCCATTATTATGTATTTTAATAAGTTGCTTAATTTTAGAGAAAATCAAAACCAGCAACGACCACCTTCCGGTGTACAAACTACCGTTACTATTACACCCACGTCACCTACGGAAGTTTCTCTGAATGCAGCTCTAACGATCCATGATACTTTATGGAAGCAATACGGCACTTCATTCCTTGAAAACATATTCAAAGGCCTTATGTATACTTTTCCAAGAGACATTCAACACGAAGAGATTCATGAAATATTGTTAGATTTGTCTAAATTATATCCATTGGAATGTAAACAATGGATATCCGAAATTATTCAACAATTAGGAGATTCCAATTTGACATCAGAGGCAAAAAACAGCTTCATAAAAGATTACAATTTGTAAGTTAATATCTTATTCGATTATTTTTAAATTAAAAGATTTTTACATTAATATTTTACTTTAGAGCGATACAAGAACAAGATTGGAAAAAGCTACGACGCATCACCAATGACTTTATCGCCGTCTTTAGGCGGAGATATCTAGCTTCTAGGCAGCGCCGGGATAAAGAGTGAATTAATTGAATTTAGCTAAACAATTTAAAATTATAACATAATCAAATCATATAATATAGGATTCTCTAATAATTCATTTAGGTGAATATTGTACAATAGTTTTCATGATACAAAAGAAATATGCGAACTAAGATTATTTCATGTTAAGTTATTTTAAATTTGGCATTATGAAGTCTATTCATTTTGCTTTTTTATTAGTTAATTATTTTATTTCTATTTTTTTTTTTTTTTTTGAATGTGATTAATAAATCGTTCGAATAATTTTTAATTAATCGTTCGCTTCACTATATTTAAATACAAAACGTCTATTTAAAAAAATAGCTAAACTATATTAATTATAAAAAGAGGCAAAAACGCCATATGTCACGTGACGAATGCGTCATTGCTACAACTTTCCGTAATTTCCGTGAGAAATTCTATAAATTCTATAATTCCCTTTTCTCATTCATAAACTATTGCTTGTATTACAGAAAAATTGAAATAACGTTCTATTCGGATGGTTCTTATAAGATATTCCATATACAGTTACTGTATTTCGATAATGCCGGCATCTCTAATGATCCAAAAATTCCGATCAATAAAATTATATAAAGACTGAGAATTTGAACCTTTTCCTTATCACAATTTCTTTATTTTCCACATTTTTTTTTTTTTAATTAAAGATGTCGCTTACCTTATATATAGTGAGACATGGAGAACGTATGGATCATGTAGAACCAAGTTTTGTTTACACTTCACCTACGCCATTTGATCCGCCGTTGACTCCAAGAGGAAAACGACAAGCCAAACAAACGGGTTCTTATATTTATACGCTTCAACAAGAATCCATTTCTAACGATATAAAAAGGAATATAGAATTTATTATTATAACTAGTCCCTTTGCACGTACAACTGAAACGGGTATTGGTATTGCGGAAGGAATATCTACATCAGAACCAAATTCAAATATAAAATTTAGAATTGATTCGTCATTAGCAGAATGGCATACTTCAGCTTATTTTCCTCAAGCTGTACCAAATAGTATCATTAGCAAGAGATTTGAAGAGATACATGAGAAGAGTTGCAAAGAAGATAATAGTAATTATCCTTTTGAAGTTGATTTTTCTTATACACCAGTACTTAATGAACTTCCTAAATACCCTGAAGGAATACATGAAGTACTTAAAAGATGCCAAAGTGCTTTGGCAGGAATTTCATCTCCATTCGTTCAACAAATTAAACGAAGTAGATCATCTGAAAATAGTGAAAAGTTAGATACTGATGTAGTATTAATTATTGTTACTCATGGATGGTGTTTTAATGTTATTCAAGAAGCTTGTTCTAAATCTGCAGGCTGGAAGGAAGCCGGTTTCTGTGCCGTATCTAGAGCTAAATGGATACCAAAAGAAGATTCTGAAGGTATCGAAGGTGGTGGAATACCTGATATTACAGTTAGTGATGTTAACGATACTGATGATAGTGAAAAAACCGAAATAGAAAGGAAAAATGAAGAAGCTATTAATTCTTTAAATGCTGTAAATCCTGATGGAAAATGGATCATAGATGTCAGTGCTAATACTGATCATATAAAAGGAATTTAAAAATATTATACTTTATTTTTCTATGCATTTCATCGAGCATTGTTTTTATCTTATAGTTTATGTAAAATTGTATAATAAACATATCCAATAAATTTATGCTTTGTTCTTACTAAATGCCAGTGATCATCATTTACCGATCCAATCGTAATACAAATTTTGACCATCCTGTTTGATAGAAAAACACAAAATGTATTTTTGCAAAATTTTAGTAGTCTATACGAATATTCACAAAAAAACGAAAAATTTTTTATAGTAAACTTTATATTAATACAAAAAAAAGTTTCTTTTAACGAAAATATTTTTTTAATTTTTGATTTTAAAGCCTTAAGCCGGATTTCTCAATTTTGTATATCATTAGTGAATTTTAACTAACAAATAAATTTTTTCTAAACTCCAAGTTTTTATTAATAATATTTATTTCTTATTTAACCGACATTGATTCTCGTAATATGATCTTGGACTTGATTTCATTATTTATGATAGGATGAAACAACTAAAACATCGACTCTAATTTTGTGTTTAGAAGTGATTCGCAAATGGTAAAACTAATGATTTCACGTGATATTCGTTATTATTCAACTACCCCAAGAGCACCCCGAAAAATTCTGCGACACGTGATTTTTGGCCAGCGTTATGCGGAGTTATGCACTGACATGTGATAGTGCCAGATACGCTTGTGACAAATAGGGGCGTGACAAATATGTTTTTACCGGGCGTGAAAAAACTGTCCCTCAGATACTTATGAATAATGGAAGAGTGGAGGTGTGACGCGGGTGTGACAAAAATTTATATGATCACGTGATCGCAGAATTTTCTTGGGGTTAATTTATTATTCACTATAACGAATATAAATTTATAATGTAAATTTTAAAAATGCACTATATACAATATAGTAAGTTTACTATAATAGCCAGTAATTTAAAAACAGCAATAATATAATATTACATTAAATATTACATTTAGAGCTATATTTGATAACCTTAATACAGTACAGAAAAATCTACTAATTACACAATGGCATATTAAATACCAAATAATTATATAAACTTCTTATTTATTTTCTCTGAAATAAAAAAAAAAAAAAGAAAAAAGTTATTCATTTACTATAATATAATTTATAAATACATAATTTTATATTTCTTTCATTTTAAATAAATATTTTGTATATACCAATTATTTCATATATAACAATAATTAGCTACAGTAATTAATAAAAATGATTATATAAATATACTTTTTCTTAAAATATTTTTATACTTTACCATCTTTACATAAAATAATTCTCTTCATTTATAAAAATAATTTTATTTAATTTTTATTACTTGCTTTAATTAATATTTTATAATTATAAAAAATAAGGAATTTTTTTATTTTCAAATAATGTCTATTTTTTAATAAAAATTTTTTTACAAATATTTTAGTTTTCTTAAATAATATATATTTACAATATTTTAATAATAAAATTTTTTAAAGTAATTATATTAATCTTTTCTTAATGAATATATTTTTTTCAAATATTTTTTAATTTTTTAATCTTATTTTTAATTTTTAATTTTTATTTTATAATTTGAAATATGCTTTTTAATTATTTTTAATAATACTAATATATTTTTTATAAATTACTATAATAAAATCATATATTAACCAATGCCTTTAAAATTTAAAAAAAATTTTATAATATTTTAAAAACTAAAAGTAAATTGAATTAATCCTTTTAATAATAAAAATATTACTTTATAAAATAAAAAAAATTAATAAAATTCTAAAAAATAAAAATTTTACAATATTATATTACTTTTTTTATTTTATTATAATAAATAGTATATTTAATAATAATTATTAAAAAACAAAAACTATTATAAATTTAAAATATTATTATATAATTTTTATATATTATTAAGTATTAACATTTATAAATATATATAGTTCTTCATTTTACTCTAAATAATAATCAATATTTTTACTTAACTTATATATACAGTGGGCGTCAAAACAAACGCACCAAAATTTATAAATTACTAAATCATATGATTTTTGATCATTTAAAATTGTATCAACGTAATATTTACTAAATATTTAATATGTCATATGATCTTTATATTGTATTAATTTTAATAATAATTATTAAGCCGGATTTTTTATAATTACTTGATTTTTATTAAAATATTGGTGCGTTTTAATTTGCCGCTTTATTGTATATTACGAATTTATTAAAAAAATAAAAACAATTCAAATTAAATCTAATTAAAAATATATCCAAATATTTTTTACCATCGTGTATACCCCCCTTTTGCCTTAATTACATCATTGATTCATTCTGGCATTGTTTCTATTAACTTAGAACATGCTTCTAAAGCCGTTTCATTCCACACATTAGAAATTTGTTCCCATAACATGTCTTTACCTCTAATCTCAATATTCAAAGCCCTGAGATGACGATCAATATCATTTCACAGATGCTCTATTGGATTAAGGTCGGGAGATTGAGGCGGCCATGATAAAACTTCTATTTCATTATCTTCAAACCACTGCTTAGTACGAGTTGCAGTGTGTTTTGGGTCGTTGTCTTGCTGGAATATAATGTCATTAGTATCCAAATCATAGTAGTGAAGAGTACCCATAAGGTCTTCTTCCAATATTTTACAATATAATTCCGCATCCAATCCACCCTCCATTCTTACCAAGTATCCTACACCTGAAGAGGTGAAACATCCCCATACAAAAATACTACCACCTCCAAATTTAACGGTAGGTTTCACATGAGCGTCTTGAAGTGGGTCTTTCAGGCGTTTTCAGCAATATTGGTGGCCGTCTGAGCCAAATATTTGAAATTTTGACTCGTCAGATCACACCACTTTATTCCAGTCACTTACCGTCCAATCTTTATACCTCTTCGCAAAATTTAGATGTTTCTCACGGTATTTTTTTGACAATAGCAGTTTCTTACGCTTCACCCGAGCTGCTAAACCATTTCTCTTTAATGCCCTGCGTACTGTGCTTGCGCTCACTTTAATATCATCATTAACCTTTAATGATTTTTAAATTTGAACCGCGTTGGAACATTCTCTTGTCATTATGCTTCTTACAATATTACGTTCATCACGTTTATTTAGCTTACGTGGACAGCCTGGACAGGGCTTATTTTGAACTTTACCTGTTTCCTCATACTTCTTTTTTAGTCTTACGATAGTTGTATGACTTTTGCAACCAACTTTAGCGGCAATTTCCTCTTGTTGAATATCCTTTTTCAAGCATCATAATAGCTTGAGCTCTCTATTCAGTAGATAATTATGCCTTAAAAGTTATTAATAAAAAATATTTTTTTTTTAAACAAACATATGTAGGGAAAAGTGTTTTTGTAAAAATATTAATATAAAACATAAAAAAAAAAATTTTTTACGCTTTATTTTTACATTTTTTACAAAACGGCAAAACGAACGCACCATAGTTATGAGAAAAAAAATTACATAACGGTAAATTATGTAATACAAAATAGGGGTAATATTTATAATTTTAAAGATCAACACCTATATTACTTAATTCAAAAATATTAAATTAATTCAGTTTATTTTGATCGACAGGCACGTGATTTTATAATTATTAAATTTTGGTATGTTCGTTTTGACACCCACTGTATATTTATATTAAATAAAATAAATTATTATATTATTATATTAATAAAATTTAAAATTGCTTAATTAAATTTATAACAAAAATCTAAACTTTAGTTAATAATAATTTAAACTATAATTTAAGTTTTTATAATAATTAAATATTTAAATTATATTTAAATTTATTAATAATTAATAAAATTTTTAACTTTAAATAAAATAAAAAAAAAAAAAAAAATTTTTAATTTATTATTCAAACTAATTTAAAATACTACTTACAAAAATTTTTTTCATAAAATTTGATGATTTTTAAATTAATTTATTATTTAATAAATCTATTAAATAATCAAATTATATAATAAAATCTGATTAAGTTACTTTTATAATACAAATTATTACAAAATATTTTTTTTTATTTTAATTTTATTTTTAATAATATCATAGTAGATTGCTAAATAAAAAAAAAATTATTAAATACAACCAAAACTTTTATATCATCAAATAAAATTACCTGTTAAAACTTATTTAATCCAAATTATCTAATATTAAAACTAAAATTTTTTATATAGTATTAAAACTATTAAAACATTAAAATATTAAAATTTATCAAAATCTATCAAAATTATTAAAACTTGACAAAGTTATTTTGATATTCAGCATAATTTTGGCATAAGTAATACTAATATTATTGATATAATATTAACTTTTAATACTTTAATATTAAGAATTTAATAATCTAAGATAAAACAAATAAGAAATATTAGTATATTTCTTTAATGTTAAAAAAATTTACTTCTTTTCTCTTCACTTATTTCTTACATTCTAAGTTCAGATTTATCCAAAAAGTTTAGCAATTTAAAAAACAAAAAAAAACATAAATATGTTTCTTTAATATTAAAGAATCCTTTCTTTCTATTTCTTATATTTCAAATTTCAAATTTATCTAAATAATTTAATAACTTATAAAAAAAAAATATTAAAAATATTTTTATTAATAACAAAGTAAAATTTTTTTCCTTTCATTTACCTCAATTTTAAAATTTAATTTGTAATATTCATCTAGTGATTTACAAAAAAAAATATTAAAAACATTTTTATTAATAATAAAGTAAAACTCTTTCTCTTATTTACTAGTATTTATTTAGCAATTTATATAAGAAAAAATAAAAAATATTAAAAATATTTCTATTAATAATAAAGAATATTTTAATAAATTAAAAAGCTAAAATTAAAATGTTAAATAGTTTTAATAATTTTGATATATTAAAATTTTTTAGTTTTAGCAAATAACTTTACTATTAAATAAAAAAAAATTATTATATTTACTAAAATATTTTAATTTAAATAGTAATATAATTAAGTATTAAGTTAAAGAAAGTAAAAATTAAAAAGCTAAGATAAATTAGAATAATAAATAAATTGGTTTTAAGAAAAAAGTTTTTTACTTTGAAACTGAAATAAAATTATATAATTAGTTTATAAAGTAAAGAAAATAAAATTTAGTAATAATATAATATATAAAATTTTATAGATTATAATATTAGATTTTTTAAAAAAAACAAAATGCAATAATTATTTATAGTAATATAATAAAAAATTTTAAAATATTAAATTATTAAATATTGGCATTTATGAAAAAATATAAATTGGTTTAATAATGATATATAAAAATTTAATAAAAATTTTCTATAGAAATTTAAAAATTACTGAAAAATTTTTATTAATTTATTATTTATTTTAAAATTAATAAATACTTTAATCTGTATAATATTATTAAGAAAAAAATTAGAAATTATATTTAATAAAAAAAAATAAAAAAATTTTATTGAATATATTTATAAATAATAATTTTATAATTTAGTAAATTTTATATATAGTATAAAATTATAAAAAAAAAAAGAAATTACTGAAACTTTATATTTATATTTAAACATATAATTTCTAATTCTTTTTATTATTAATAAGATTTTTATATAGTTTAATATATCATATAATACTACTAAAGTTTTGAATTTTTGATTTAATCCTGTTTTTAATTTTGATTTAACTTTTTAAAATAAAATTTTACCAAAAGTGTTTTTTAGTCAAAAATTTTTACTGAAAAATATTTTCAGATTATACTTTTAACTGAAAATATTTTTAGTTAAAAAATCCTATTAAAAATATGTTTTTAGTTTAAAAAATTAATTCTAATTTCATTTTCAAATTAGAAAATTGAAATGAAATTATTTTTTAAAAATACTTTAAACTGAAAATGTTTTCAAATGAAGTTTTTTGACTACAAAATATTTTTCAATTAAAAAATGATTTTGAAATGTTTTTTAATAAAGAAAAACTCTTTCTAATTGATCTGTATATTAAATTTTTATAAAAAGAAAAATATTTTATTTTATTTATAGTATACTACTTTTATTAATAAACTCTGCAAATAAACAACAGAAATGGACTCTTCAACCTAACAAATACTACACATTAATCTGAAGTAATTTTTTTTTTTTTTTTTTTTTATTCTTTTGTTGCCACACTATTAACCTCTATGATAAGACAGCTAACGACTAAAAAATCATCAATATGCTATCTTTCAGCAAAGTACTTAAGATACAATGACATTTTCCTCATGGGACATTATGACCCTTTGTTAAAATATGCAGCCGTATTGTACATACTAATTCATCATAGTGCAATCCCATTGAAGAGGGAATAATGCATACTAGACCTCTCAGTCTGCCTGGAAGCACCCTCATGCAAACCCCATCCTTTTAAAATTAACCAATAAAAAATTTGTGTAATAAAAAAATAAACAAAAAAAAAATACAAACGAAACCTTTAGGGTAAACTAAAAGAAAGAACACCCTGTACTTCTAAAATAAAACAGCTTAAAAATAGGCAGTGCAAAACATAACTGCAACTGTACTATGTTACATAAAAGAAGGACTATGCTATTAATAAAACCCAGTGGGAAAAAATTAAAAGCTTTGATAATATTCTAAAATATACTTTATGTCAAAAAATCCTAGTAAGTACTACAACTAGAACTTGTTTCTTATTACTTAGACAACTCTCTTTGCTTATTTCCTATATACTTATTAAACAGTAAGAACTTCTGTAGACGTTTTAATCTTTGAACCCATCATCAGCACCCTTTTTGTGACGTTCGTGAGCAAAGAATCTTCAGTTTCATCTGTTTTTTACTATTCTTGTTTCTAAAATTTGTTTCTGTCAAGTAGCTAGATAAATATGTAAACAAAAAAGTTGTTTTCCATACTTTGTTTACTGTTTTTTACCTGTTTTTCAAAATTATTTTTGAAAAAATTTTTTCTGAAAAATAGGCGTAATGATCAGCAGGGAGAGTTCTCCCATTAATCTGAAGTAATATTTTAAAAACTGTAAAGAATACATAAAGTAACATATTACATTTATAGTTTGAGACATAATTATTCAGAATAAGGATTTCTTCAAGCAGACAGAAATAGATAAAACGCTATTGAAAAGATTTTTTAACACAAATAAAAATATTATACAACTAATAGAGACTTCAAAATTTATAGATATAATACTGAAGTTTCTTTTTTTACCTTCTTTTCTAGTGACTATTATAGGTCATTTTGTCAAAAATAATTGCTATTACAACTGGAAGCTTGCATAGTAAATTTGGAAACTCAGCCCTGTACAATAATAACAAATAACTTTTGATATAGCAACTTCTTAAAATTCTGCAATACCAATTAAAGTTGATGATTCTGGATGACTTAAAAGATGACATAAGCAGTAAGGTATCCAGTATTATGTACTGTTCCAATTCAATCACACCATCTATTATATCTTTATCAGGGGTTCAGAAAAAAACTGCCAAGAAGAAGCTAAAGAAACTTTAATAACAGCAATCTTCAAATGAAAATTTTTTTATAATTTCTAGTGGCTAGTTACCTGAACAGACACTCTTTAGATTGAAAATAGTTAGCAATGTTTTCTCTCAACTTTTAACTCTTTTGAAAAGTAGTGATGATAATAAACCTTTGGAATAACTAACAAATTCTAAAGATAAAAAGAGAAAACAGAAATATTTAGCAGATAATTTTAAAAATTTTAATCTTATTTTTACTGGTTATCATCCTGCAGGAGAAGAACAGGCATAGCTGTTGGACTTAATAGTCTATAACATACCAGTTAAGTGGAATAATTATACTCTTCTTGGGAACTTAAGTTTCTGGAAAAAGATAGTATTAATCAATACAAGGGTACATAAAAAGTATCTCTCAGTAAGGGTTTAATTGATACCAAATCATAAATACCTAGTAAAAGCTTATAATGGAAGCAAGTAAACTGTCAAACTAGGGGTATTTCAGTTAGATAGTTATCAGCATCATGGAATTTTTCAAAAAGAAAATAATGAGAAAAATTTTAAACAATCATATTTGATATACTGTCTGATATGATAGAATCCTCCTTATATTCTAACTGCATTTCCAGTAAGTTTTTAACTAACTGTAAAGCTAAATTGTTCAAAATTATTAAAGAAGCTTTAGGACAGAGAAAATTAATTGGATACTTCACAACATAGGATCAAGCTTTAAAATGTATAAGTACTCCACAACTTTGGAATGATATTAGTCTTTTATGGTATTATTATTTTACTCTAAAACTCAGCTCCTCCAGTTAAATTTGGCAATATTGGCAAAAATACCAGGTAACATATACTTCCTCATCATCAGGATACTAATTTTCAATTTTCAGGCAACTATAGATTTCATAACCAGAACAAAAAAGGTAATCTCATACTGAATTCTGATTCGACTAACAAGAAGAATTCTTACAAGCAGTTTAATCAATCCAGAAGACCTGATGTGATTCACTTAATTACAGAACTGAAGGTTCTCTTGAAATAATTATGTAATTTTATAGCATAAGTCTAATGATTTAGTACATGAAAATCTTTAGATTTGTTGCATAAATATTACTTTTTTTTTTCTTTTTATTTATCTTTTTAGTATATTTTTTTTGTTTTTCATTTTCTTTATCCTTTTTAAATCTATATTAAATTTCCTATTATCCTTTTTGAGAAGCGGCTAATATAGTAGGTCATGACATGTACTTGTCAATTGTGGCTGTGGCACTTTTAGATGAGATGGTATAACTTTTATTCATATTTGTATTTTTAGATTTATTTCAAATAAAATTATACATATGTTTTAATCAAAAAAAAAAAGTATTCAATAAGAAACCAAATTTTAAAAACTGAACCAGAAATTTAAAGTTTTAAGTATTATATAGTACTTCTTAAAATAACACTTCTTTTTTTTTAATAAGTGATTTATATTTCAATTTTATAATTAATAGTACAATCTTTTTATTGAGTTTAATACATCTAATAATAAGATATATATACAGTATATCAGTAATGATTATTAATATTATTCTCTCATTTCTTAATATTTGAAAAGTATTATTTAATTTAGATTAGCTTTTTTAAATAATACTGGAGGTTTTATATGCAGAATTATATAATAGCTAATAATTTTATTATTAATCAGAAAAGAGATAAAATAATTTATATTTATAGTATTAGTAATAAAAAAAACTGATTTACAATTATCTTACTTCTAAATTATTTATTTTTTTTTAATTTCTTGTAAAATACTATAAATATTGAAAAATAAAATAAGTTTTTAATAATTTTTATAATAATATTAAAAATAGAAATAATTTATTTAACGCACCTCTGCATTATAACGCACCCCTTATTATGTGTTTAATTATTTTATTTATTTATCAAATAATCAAAATAATCTTAAGCCGTTGCAACTTTTTATTTTATTTTTAATAAATTAAGGTCTTCTTATTATTTTATTATTCTCTATTGCTTTTTTCATTTTCTTTCATCTCCAGGAATTCATTTTGTCTCTAAGAAACGTTCCTATAAAAAAAACCAATAAAAAAACATTAGAAATGTTCTTAAAATTAACAAAAAAAAAAAATAAACCTTACCTTTTTGTCTTCAGAAGTCTCCAGGGAATGCTTCTATAAAAAAAAGACAATAGAGGAATATTAAGGAATGTTCTTAAATGAGATTAACAAAAAAAAAGAAACAACCCTTATCTTTTCATTTCCAGATGTCTCCAGTTATGGCATTTTTTTCTTATTTTTTTTCAATTTCATTTCATATTTCATTTTTATTAACTATTTTTTCTTCTTTTTATGGTTTATCTTTCATTAATTTATTCCCCTTTCTTTTCGTTTTCATTCACTTTCTTCTTTTTCATTATCGCTTATTCGCTTCTTTTTCCTTTTATTCTCATGATCATTTCATCCTTATCACCATTTTATTCTCATCATTATTTCATCCTCATCAATCATCATTTCGTCTTTATCATCAATTATCATTTCGCTCTTATCATCAATTATTATTTTATTTGTCCTTATCATTGATTATTATTTCATACATCCGTCCTCATCACCAATTATCATTTCATCTTCATCATTAATTATTATTTCATCTTCATCATCAATTTTATTTTATCATCGTCATTTCACTTCCTTTTTTTAGGACTTAGTTTTGTGAACAAGGTATGGCATTTTTTCTTATTTTTTTTCAATTTTGTTTTCATATTTCATTTTTACTAACTATTTTTTCTTCTTTTTATGGTTTATCTTTTGTTAATTTATTCTCTTTTTCTTTTTGTTTTCATTTACTTTCTTCTTTTTCATTATCGCTCCTTTTTCCTTTTATTCTCATGATCATTTCATCCTTATCACCATTTTGTTCTCATCATTGTTTCATCCTCATCAATCATTGTTTTGTCTTCATCATCAATTATCATTTTGTCTGTCCTTATCATTGATTATTGTTTCATCTGTCCTTATCACCAATTATTATTTTGTTTTCACCATCAATTATCATTTTATTCTCATCATCAATTATCATTTCATTCTCATTATTTTGTTCTTATCATTGATTTGTTTTTATCATCATTTTATTTTATCATCTTTTTATTTCTCCTCATCATCTTTTCATTTTTTCATTCCTTTTTTATCGTCACTTTGTTTTTCATTATCCTTTCATTTTATTCATCTTAAAAAATATAGCAAAATATTTTCTTAATTAAATAATATTAAAAAATATTTTCTGTAATATTTTTTATTAAAGTTATTAGTAAAAAATATTTTCTGTATTATTTTTTATTAAAGTTATTAATAAAAAATATTTTCTGTATTATTTTTTATTAAAGTTATTAATAAAAAATATTTCTGTATTATTTTTTATTAAAGTTATTAATAAAAAATATTTTCTGTATTATTTTTTATTAAAGTTATTAATAAAAAATATTTTCTGTATTATTTTTTATTAAAGTTATTAATAAAAAATATTTTCTGTATTATTTTTTATTAAAGTTATTAATAAAAAATATTTTCTGTATTATTTTTTATTAAAGTTATTAAAAAATATTATAAAACATTTTTTTTAATTAAAATAATACTAAAAATATTTTGCAATATTTTTTATTAAAGTTATTAAGAAATATTTTTTTTAATTACTAAAAAACATTTTGCAAATTTTTTATTAAAAATAATTAAAAACTATTATAAAATGTTTTTTTAATTAAATAATGCTAGAAAATATTTTTCATATTTTTATTAAAATTATTAAAAAATAATATAAAATAATTTTAATATTAAATATATTTTTTTAATTAAATTATCACTGTTTTCGAATTGCTGTGATCAGGTGATTTATCGATCAATTAAAAAAAAATACCAAAAATAGCTGAAAACAACTGAAAACAATCAATTTATCAAAAATACTCTTATTAAACACATACAAAAAACACTTTTTATAAATATTTTTCTTAAAAAACACTAAACTTGACGCCTTTAATATTCTTTATTATGTTTATAAGATGTTTTACAATATGTTTTTTTATTTATTAAAAATTAAAGATCTAAATAAAAAAAAATAGTTAGAAATAAAAAAAAGGAAAAAAACAAAAAAAAAGAAAAAAAAACTAAGAAAATAAAAAAATATTACCTGTTACTTAGTAGTGAACTTTTAGAATCATTAGGAATTGGTTTTTAGGAATTGGTTTTTAGGAATCTGTTTTTAGGAATCAGTCTTTAGGAATCGGAGGAATCAGTTTATAAGCTATTATGATAAAAAAGCATGAACAATAAAAAAAATATTAGTAAAGTTTGTATAATGGTGGCTTAGCATTACACAGATTAAATGATGTCCGTGATATTTATAGTAAAAAGTGATTTTAATTTGTGTAATCTAAAATCAATTTTTATTTATATAAAAAAAAGCCGCTGATCACAGTAATTCGAAAACGGTGATAAAAGTTCATAAATAAGAAATTTAAAATTTATTTATAGATTTTATTAATTAAAAGTTAGGAATTAAGAATTTAGAAAAATAGAAAGTATTTTTAAATAGTTGTTTTAATCAATGATATCATGCCAAATATGATGAATTAACTAATAATTTAAATTTGTTAATTGAAAAAGAAATATTATTATGAATTTTTAATTTACAGTATATAATTTCATATTTTATATAGTATATAATTCTTAATTTATAGTATATTTTTCATATTTTATATACATAATTCTTTAATTTATAGTATATAATTTTATATTTTATATATATTATTTTTAATTTATAGAGTATAATTTTATAATATTTTTACTTTATTTTTATTTTTTATAGTTATGAAATTAATAATTTAATAAAATAGTATTTTGTATAAAAAACTTGATTTTTAATTAGGTTTTAACATCAATCAAAATAATCAATATGTATTAAATAATAAAAAAGCAGAAATAATTTTTAATTTATTTAAAAATTGATTCTGTAAAAATCAATGATTTTTAATTATGTTAATAAAAATTTATTAGAATTATGAGAGTAAAATGCTTAAGATTTAATTGTAAATGACTATTTTATTATAATTTTATTATTAATTTTGATTATAGAATATTTAATTAAATAAGAAATATTATAAATTATAAATATCTGTTAATATTTATTTATTGATATTTATATTAAATTAAGTTAATTGTAATATTAGTAATATTTGATTTATTTCTAGTTATGTTTATTTATTGTTAGAAAATTGATATAAATCATATAACACTTAGTAATGAACAGTTTTTCTTAACAACATGTGAATTTTATTATTTAGCCAATTAAAATTAAACTGGGTTATATAATTATAAAAAGTACATTTATATATGAGGGTGTATAAATTTAAACCCATAAATAAATATGTTATATTTTTTACAGTTTTACTAATTTGATAATTTGATAATTTTATAAATTTTTAAAATATTTTAACTAATTTCAATTTTAATAATTATTTAAATTATCTAATTTTGCTTAATAATCTTAATAGTTTACTAAATAATTTTTGAAAACCAGTTTTATAAAAATAATTTATTTTAATTAATAATTTTTACTTATATATAATTTTTATAACATTTGAATTTTTAATTAAATTGATTATTTTGTATATAATATTTATTTTAAGAAAAAAAATAAAAATAAAAATAAAAGAAAGAAAAACAATAATAATCTTTTATAAAGTAATATATAAAATAAAATCAATTTGATATTTTTAAAAAATAATTGCTCATTCATATATGCAGTTGATTTTTAATTTATTTATAGTTATAATTTTAACTTTTTCATAAAGTAAAACAGTTTTTTGAAAATTAAGTAAGTTATAAAATTATTTAAACAATTAATTTTTATTAAACAAACTTAAATATTTATAAAGAAATTAGGATTTTTTTTTTATTTGAAAAGTATTTTTTATTTTCTTTAAAAATAATGTTTATTTAAATTCAATTAAAATGTAAATAAATTAATTTATATTATTTAATGATTCTAATATTATTAAATTTGCAAATTACATCATTTACCATTGATTTTTAGTAGAAGTAATAATATACTACTTGGTAAATATTTCAGTTAAATTTTATGACGCTTTAAAAAAAAACAATTACGGTAAATTTAAATATTCTTTGTCTTAAAATATTGTTTTTCCAATGTATAATTGTGCATACCCCTGTAATTTTAATGTTTGTTTTGTTTTATACGACATATCATTAAAGTTGCTTTAAAACTATGTATCAACATGGCACCACCTTACAAAGTCTCGCAGTAGAACTTAATTGCAATTACTGTACAGTTTATTGGTAAATAGAATCTAAAGTGCATAATAAATTCACAAAATAGTAATTTCTAATAAACTACATTTCGCCCAAAGGGTCACAGGACCACAAAATAATTCAAAAAATAAACATTCATTATCCATAAAATAAACTGTATATTGGAAACCGGTTCTTTTTAAGGAATGTTAAACGATGCTAACTTATTAATCACCAACTTTTTTCATCCATACGTAAAAATTGTTACTAATTGAAATGCATCACGATTGGGTACTTGAATGTGTTCCAAAAACATATCGGCAGAATAGTATTAATCAAATTAGGAAAAGAGGAAAATTATTGATAAAAAGGAAAAAAAGGGTGTTTACAAAAAGAAATCATATAGATTTTGACTTGCCAACTATAGAAAATCATGCGTTTTGTTAATATGAATGCAAAATGAAATCTTTGTTGCATAATTTTTCATAATTTTACTTTTTTTGTATGATATAAAAAAAATTTGACAAAAAAAAAAAGAAAAAATGTGAAAACAAGTGTAATTTACTTCATTGAATAATATAAATTGAGAAATTCCTTTCGATTTTCCAGACGGAATGACGATTTATAAATAATAAAGAAGGCGTTTTTTTTAATTATCCAAGAAATTAGTATGAGCATTATGATGATTGATCAACATTTCATAAAATCTAAATTAAATTTCATCAGCCCCCTCCCCAAAAAAAGATGGCTTTTTGTACTAATAATAGGTAGATATCGAGAAGATTCTTTCCCGAATGTAGTCGAATAAAACAATAATTAAACTTGTGGTTGATGTCATTTATTTTGTGAGAAAATGTTTTAATTCATAAAAAAATTTTGAATAACCATGACATTTAATGATTGGTAAACAAAGACTGATGAATTTTGTAATGAACTACTTTTTAATTATTTTTGTTTAAGATTAAATAAATAAAAATTTTACTGTATAGAAATGTTATGTAACATTTAGAAACTAACATGCTTTAAGCAAACATTACATTAAAGGGAAAAATGTTCGCCAAGAAATTCAAAATATTAAAAAAGGTGTCTTTATTCCTCGTGTAACTACATGTTTATGATAGAGAGGATCAAAATTTTGGTTGTAAATTCCTTAAAAAGGTAATAAAAAAAAAAATTTCATTTATGTTATTTACGATGCAAACAAATAAAAGAAAAAATTTCATTCGTTAAGAAACTTTAAATTAAGAATACGAAAAAGGATTGAATTGTCTTAAAAAATCAATCCAGATAATTAAAGGCCGAAATTTATAGTTGGCGATTTTTCAATGAGAAGGGGGCTGACGTTTTTAATTTGAATACAAAATTAAATTAGGGTTATTATTTAAACTTTTTATTTTACATTTTTTCAAGTTTACACAAATCTAGACTCACAACAGAATACATCTAACCAATCCTTTCGTACGTCGTTCAAAAAAAAAAAAAAGAATGCAGTTTAACCAAATATCAATGAATATAAATTAAATTCCTTTGTTATGTAAAGTAAATCAAAAATAGTAAACATTGAATTTATTAAATTTGATATTTAGAACCGAAGGTAATTCATTTATAACTTGGTTTAGTAAATATTCAAATTAAATAAATAATCGACCACAAGTGAAAATCATGGGATGGCTAAATATTCTAAATTTGTGTGTGTTTAAGGAGAAATGTAGTTTGTAACACGTCTCATATTTTTTTTGTCTAAAAAAAAATTATTTTATTTTGTTTCATTGTAAATCATAATAAAATAATGAAAAAAATATAGAAAAAATTTCGTTATAAATTCTCCAATTTTTCCTGTTCATCCCATCTCAAATATCTCATTTCTTTTTGAAATATTTAACGAATTTTATATTAAATAATAATAATAATCATCCTCTTTTTTTTCACGAAATTTAAATCTTCTTATTATTATTTTATATTAAAATATATAAAACAATGTCATCTCTTGAAGACGGAAAACTTGGTGAAGCTAAATACACTTCCCCAAAAATCGCCAATCCTGCTCCTCTTGGTATGTTCTTCATTATTTATATCCTCAATTCTGATTTTTCAATTCTAATTTCTCATTTTTATTATAGGATTATGCGGTTTCGCTTTGACCACATTTGTATTGTCAATTCATAATTCTGGATCCGTAAATTTACCGGCTCCAGATGTTGTATTAGGATTGGCCTTATTTTATGGTGGTTTGGCACAATTATTAGCAGGAATGTGGGAATTTAAAGCTGGAAATACTTTTGGTGCTACTGCCTTTTCTTCTTATGGTGCTTTCTGGCTCTCTTTTGCTTCCCTTCTTCTTTTTAAACCCGCTGCTCCTGTTGATCCTGCTGTCGCTGCACATGCTGGTATGTGGCTTTCTTACCCATTTTTAACTATCATGATTTTTTTAATTTATTTGCTAAAAAAAAAAAAATAATAATTTTCATTCAAATTTAGCCGGAATATTTTTATTGGGATGGACAATCTGTAAGTATTATATTTATATACAAAGAACTTTCATCCGTTTCTTATTTCATTAATTAACTGTGAATTCTTCTTTTCTTTATAGTTACTTTCATCTTATTCTTGGCAACATTCCGATCAAACGTTGGAATCATGTCATTATTCTTTTTCTTAACAGTGACTTTCCTATTTCTTACATTAGGAAAATTCTTCCAACTTGATCAAACTCCAATAAATGGATTAACGAAAGCTGGTGGTGTATTTGGTATAATTACCGCTTTGATCGCTTGGTATAACGCTTTGGCTGGTTTACTCACCCCTGAAACATCATATTTCACTTTACCCACAATTGACTTAAGCCGTAAAAATAACTAGAGAAAAAAAAAAAATTTTAGAATGTAATATTATATAATAATAATAATTTTTTGTTATAAATAATTTTTGTGTAGCAGCGTTTTTTTTTTTTAGTTTTTAGGGCTGTTATTGTATCTCATAGTGCTATGTTTGTGGTTTTTTTTTATAAATATATAATATATATACATATGTAATACTTTATATAATATATGATTAATGTATAACAACAACACACTCTCATAAATTTATCCAAATCAAATAAACAAAGAAAAGAGTTAATATCATAAAAAAAAAAAAATTTTATTTTTGATTTTTATTTTTTGAAACAATCAAACAATTGATTATGCACATACATTTTTTTTTTAAAAAAAATTTTTTTACGCATATTTTTTTTTTTTTTTTTTTTTTTTTCTTTTGAGAGACATTTTTGAGCAACAAAAAGTGTTTGTTTCATCCCTAGAAAGTTCTTTGTTCCCATTGTGAACCTTAAAAAATTATTTAATAAACCGTAAGAAATCCCATGGGACTAAAATGAAAAAAAAAAACTTTTTTTTTTTTTTTTTTTTTTTGCGCCAAAAAAAAAAGTTTTTTTTTTTTTCTAATTTTAGAATTATTTTAACTTCTTTTGGTTAAAAAAATTAATTTTTCAACGTGATTCTCTAATTATGAATAGAATATTTTAAGTAAACGTAATTTAAATAATGCATCATCGTTTTTTTTTTTCTTTGAAAAAAAAATTATCTAATTATTGTACTGCAAACAAGAGACTATTTATGCATTTGGTATAAAATGTGTGTAATCCCGAAACGGGTCTTTGGTAAAAAGGCAAAAAAAAAAAAAATTAAAAAAATAATTAAAAATAATTTTTTAAATATTAAATATTAAATCATATTACAGAATTTTTATTCCCATTTTTAAATATTCTAATGAATTGGTACGAATTAATTTTTTTGCAAAACATTGCAAAAACATTACAAAAGAAAAAAAAAAAAAAAAAGACAATAAGTTACAAAATTTGCCCCTTTTAATTTCTGCAAATCTATTTGATAGACGAACTTTTTTTGTAATTTTCCCAATGTCACAAAGGACAAAATGGATAATTCGTTTTTGTTTGGTTCAAATTTTTTATTGATACTTATCTTTATCCGGTTTCGTCAAACAAATTTTTTAATTAAACACGTAAATAACGTTTTTATTTTTAATTCCCTTAAACTCCGATCATCATCCGATCTCCATTCTCCAATGATCAGTTGACCACATCGTTTCATGTATCTTTCCATTATGAGAGGACGTTGATTTACTATGAATTTACAAAAAATATTAACCATAGCAATAGTAAGCATTAACCATAGCGATATTAAATATTAGCCGCGGCAATATTATTAATATATTAAGGTGTTAATCTTTAGTATTAACCGCAGCAACATTAAAAAAAAATCACGCGTTTGATTTTACAAACACATTAATATTTATATGAATAATATTTTTTTTATATATTAAAAAATTAATTAATTATTCTAAACGTATTTCTACGGTTACAGTTATTAAGATAGTAATAAATTAATTATTTTTTTTTTTTTTTTTTGATGTAAGATGTCAATATATTGATAATGTTAAAAGGTTTGAATTATATTTCGGAAAACGTGCAAAGTATTTATCATTATTTGCAAAAAAAAAAAAAAAAAAAAAATAATAATAACTACAGTACATAATACTTTCCGACAAAAGTAAAAAAAAAGTAAATTTTCACTAAATTCAAACATCTATAAAGTCCTAGATCTTTTAGTAGTAATTTTATAATATATCAAAATTTTAGATGATAATAGTAATGAATTTAATGGATGATGCAAAAGAAAAAAGAATAAATAATAAATAATAATAATTTAAAAATACAAAAAAAAAATTATGTTACACGAAAAACATGATTAGAAGGAAATATACGTGCTGAATTATATGATGTTGGATAAACTTTTATAGGAATAGCGCAGTCAAATGTTTCAACATTTGTATTTTCAATAGCTTGATAATATTGATGACGTTCATCTGCATTAAGCGGCATTAAAGGTGATTGACCTTTGGGTCCTGTGATGAATTCTAATCGTAAACACCACTGAAGTTTTACTAAAAAAAAAATCACAAATTATTTAAATTATAAATATGAATTGATACCAAAATAATTGGATTGATTAATTATTAGTTACCGCCAGTCGTTTGAAAGTCTGGTGTGCTACTTGTAGGTATTGATATTGAAAAACCGATACGTCCTGCATTAAGACAAAATTCGTGATGCTCTCCATGAATTTTTCGTGTCGCTCGAGCAATTTGTTGTGGTGGACGATTCGCGATGGAGGGTTCAACAACTTCGCTACTTTCTAATGTTATTGACACCTACCAAAAGATCCTGCTTATTGAATACAAAATAATCCATAATTACAAAAAAAAAAAAAATCCTATTTGATAATCAATACCTGATAACTGGGTATAACAGCATCATTAAAATTTATTGTTCCTGTAACAATATCTCCAAGTCGATAAGATGTTTTTAAAAGACACAATTGCGCTACGCGTTGATTATTTTTACAAATATCAAAATTCGCTAAAAAAAAAAAAACAACCAATTAAATCCAATAAATTGGATGTTCGTAGGGCTTCCCTTAAACTTGGTTTGTACAGAAATTAAATAAAAAAAAAAAATTTTTTATCGTACCTTTACGCATATTTTTTGATAAAATTGTTGCCGTATTTGCTACAGAATTTTCTTCTTTTTCTACGAAAACATATGTGTCACTATCTTTACTGTCATCATTTTCATCAGCAATTGATGATATTTCATATTCGGAGTTTTGAACCAACTTTTCCAGGTAATCCAAAAATTCTTCCTTCTTATTATCTAGACATTAATAAAACAAAAATATCATTAGTACAGAAATTTTTAGATCAGAACAAAAGTCTTACATAAATTATAAACACCTCTTTTCTTTGTCGGTTTCGGCTTTGGAGTTTCTTCTTTACATGTTATTACAGCTTCATCTTTATAAATTACTACGGGATTCATCAAGTCATATATAGGTCGAGAACCATCATCTAAATGAAAATTCTATACAATTAATAAAGTATTCATATACTCGTGTTTTTTTTTAAAAAAAAAAAAAAAAGCATAAATATTTATAGTGTACTTACCTGAAACGTAGTTAAATACGCGAAAAGGCATCTGTACCACATTTGATTGATGATTCATTCCTCCTCGATGTGTTCCTATTATTAAGTAATATAGAAACCGAATCGCTTTACCCCTATGTGATGGTGGTAAATCATTAGGCAATCTAGTCTCATATGTATCTATAATGAATTAATAAATCATATTGATCTTTAGCATTATTAAATTGTAACAAATAAACAATATGAATTAGTTATTACATGTTCGTAATTCACCAGGTGCCAAATGTAAATCACAAAATAAAATTGAGGGAGGAGTCGAAAATACCGGTATCGATTTACTATCTAAGTAGTAAATTAATAGATAAATAAAAATAAAAATAAATAATAGAATATTTTTTTAACGAACTTGAAACTCACCTGCCCGTTCTTGTAGGTCAGCTAAACTTGAATGGCTTAAAGTATTACTGGAAAAAATTCCCAAAGTTCCTCCACCAACAGCACCTCCAGCTCCACTCCCACTGGCTGGTCGATACATGGTTTTTGTTTTCAATGGCTCAAATTCGATAGACTTTACTAGCGAATTATCTATTATAAAATGTCCTACTATTTGAACAAAACCCCATAATAATGTTTCATATTTTTGACTGAGAGACGGTGAAGAACTGCACCGTGTTGCTGTAGAAGATCTTCTACTAGAAGAATATCTTTTATAGTCAGCTAACGATTCACTCCAAGTATTACTTCCTCTTTCGGATTGTCCAATACCATAAAAATCTGCCGAACTTCTCGGAGTTGTTGATTCAGACGTATCTAAATCACTAATAGAAACATTATCGTTGACACCTGCTTGTTGCAAATTAATTAATCCAATATCATCATCCGTTTCCTCATCCGTAAAATGGATAGGTTCAGAGATTAAAACAGACTTGTCTTAAAAATATATGATTATGTAAATTATAAAAATTTTATATAAATGAAAGTAATCAAAAATACAATATATAAAATACCATCGATTTTCTCTACATGTTCTAAATCGTGTTCCTCTGTATGTTCTGGATGTGAATTTTGAACGGTCGATTGAGAAATTGAAGAAGGTTGAGAATCACCACTACTTCCAGCTAGCAGCGAAAAAGTCGAAGAAGCAATAGAAGTCAACGATGCTGACCTCTTTACAAAATTACGGAACCCAAACATTCCGGAATCACCTAAATCTCCTGCAAGACTATTATGAATGGACGGGTTTTCGACAATGGCAGACAAGGAACTTCCATTTGATATTTGTTTTATCGAGGGTTTTTTTCCGTGTGACTTTGATTCACTGGAAGTTCTTGCATGGTTCAAATATCCGTTTTTAGTCGAAGTGCCTTGCGATTTATCTTCCGAGGAAAGATTATCTACATTGGAAGGCTGACAACTAAAAGTAATCTCACAGCGAAATTTTTCTCCAGCAAAGAATACTGCGTTCTGAGGAATTTTTGCGTTTACGATTACAACTGACATTTCTTTTCGCGATCTTTGATAAAATCTACCTAATTAATTCTTGTAAAATAATTTATGTTTTTGTATTCTTCGTTTTATATCATTTAAAACCTCCATCAGTTTTTTTGCATTAGTTCCTCATTAGTTGATAATCCTAGTGCTCGAGGGGTTTAAAAAAAAAGTTTTTTTGAATTGTGTCTCAAGCCACCCAGATGAGTTTAATGATCTACAATGGAAATTTCTTTTTTTTTATTCCGTATGTATCGAATAATTTGGTAATACATATTTAAAATTTTTAATTTTCCTTTTGTACGTTTATATTTTTCCACCCTTTTTTTCTCTCTTGATCGTTTGATTTTTTTCTTTTCTTTTTTTCTTTTTTGATAATTAATTAAATGTATATTGAGATTTAATTAATCTAAGAAACAAGTAACATAATTATAATAATTAATATAAAAAAATAAAATTAATTAACAAAAAAAAAAAAAATGCCTTCTCCATTGGGTACTCATGTTACGCATATACTGTTGGCAGAATTCGATATTGATAGAGGGTCTTCATTAGCGCATCAATATCCTGAAGCTACTGGTACAGATGAAGGGTAAATAATCGTTAAATTCTTCTAAATTTAAATGATTTACAGTTTTTAATATATCAACTTTGATAAATATGTATAGTTTATTAGCAGAGTTAATGTTACCGGATGGTGCACATTTACGTACAGAGGATTGGACAGTATTTTTTTTAAATCAATCAATTCCTGATCCTGATAAAATATCAACCGCTAAAAGTGGATTTGATGATGATTATAATAACAATACACCTTTATTATATGCGCTAAATTTAGTTAGAACTAAACATGATAAAGAAGCCAGAAGGTAATATTTAATATTTAATAATTTTAAATATTATTTAGATTAAAAAAAGAGTTAATTTAAATTTATAGAGGTGCTATTGTAAAAGCTATGGCTATTTGTACAAGACATCAATATTTACATATTTATAAGGTAAAATAATATTTGAATAATTCTTTACAATTTTTTTTTTTTTATTATTATTTTATTTTTATTTAACTATCTTCTCATGAAATTTTCTCTAAAAATATTTAGCCAATTTTATTATTAGCATTAGATAAATATTTTCAAGATCCATCAGTAAAATGTTTAGCATCATTATATGAGGCAGTAAATTCTATGGATGTAACATATATGCCTAGATTCTCAGCACATGAAAAAGCTATACTGCGTGCTTCAGAGAATAAAGATATGTTTGAAGAAAAGTTTATCGCTTATGAAAATAGTAAGAAACAACAAGATACGGCAACTCAATCACTAAAAGATGATAGTTCAGGAAAAGGATTAGTGATAAATGATGGTGGTGATGGTGGAACGGATAATTCTTGTGAAGAATCAAATTGTAAAAAGGCATCTTATACGGATTTAATGCCAAATTTGAGTAAAAATAAGGATAGACATTTTTATGAAACTAAAGTTGTATATAGTGGAATAAAATTACCAATCCGTGTACCATTAACTGTTAATCCAGAAGAAGTTGGTGACGTAAGTGCTTTTTTTTTTAATTGAGGAAGAAAAAAATTTTTGAAAAAAAAAAAAATCAACAAAAAAAGGAAATAATTGTTTCTTTTCTTTTCTTTATAGTTTTCTTTGATTAAATTGATTACAACGTTCTCACCATCATCACCACATCCATTCAATCATGCATTTCATCCACATTTGGATTCAAGTGGTAATCAAACTCATCCAATAATTTTATTATTGAATGCATTATTGACGCAAAAACGTATAATATTTTTGGGTCATGGACATCCTTCAGGGGATGTGGCGAATTATGTGTTATCAGCTTGTGCTATGGGGAGTGGTAGTGGTGGTGTATTGAGAGGATTTACGGAACGTGCATTTCCGTATACTAACTTAACAAATGTTGAAGATTTATTAAAAGTGTAAGTTTGGGAATGCTATTCGTATTATTGGAATTTTCTTAATTTTCTTTAAAAAAATTCATAATTATTCAAATTTTTTTATTTTCTACTTTTTATTTAGTCCTGGATTTATTGCAGGAGTAACAAATAGAATTTTTGAGGATCATAGTTCATGGTGGGATGTGTTATGTAACATTGATACAGGAAAGATTACAGTTAGCAAAGATATTGCAACACCTTCATATGGTACAAAACCTGATGAAAGGTCAGAAGAAGGTACAAGATCTCCATCTGCAAGTAAAACGGAATCATGGGGAAGAGAAAAATGGGATACAACCGATAATGAATTCATGGCTGAGGTTAGTACTTACTTGGTAATGAAGTAATGAATTTAAAAAAATTTAAAAGGTTAAAGTGATTTTCATTAATTGAATAGGTGATGCATGCAATTCAACATCATTACGGGGAAACTTCCATAAGAGGAAAATTTCAAGACTATGTACAAAGATTTGTTAGATTAACAGCTCTGTATGAGATCGAAACTTTTGGATCAACAAAAATTGGAATGATGCCAGAAGATACAGATCATGGAAATATATTAGGCACTGGATTAGCATTTCAAGATGAGAATTCAAAATTACGTGAAGTGGCTGCTAATGTGAATAGGATTGAAGGTTGGAGGCAAACTATTTCGTATAAATATTATCAGCTGGTAAGAGAAATGAACAAGTGAATGTACAACTTTTTTGTTAAAGAAATTAAAATTTTAATATTATTTCCTTATATTTTATTAATTTTATTTTATAGGATTTTCAATATTATTTAAAAAGTAGAAGTATCAAAGCTATAGATGTTTATCATCAAGTAGCTAAATTAAAAAATCTAAAAAACATGCCAGAAGAAGAAGTTGAATGTTTATATAAGGCTTTGGTTGATAATGTTGTGACTGATGAACAAATAATTGAGGTATATAAGTAGATTTATTTAAAGTTGATTTAAAGTTATTATGAGTTAGTATTAGTTAGTGTGTATATTCATATTCATATTAATATTTCTTGTTATATTTCTTTCTTTTTTTCTTTTATAGTTTTTGTCATATTTGCCACAAAATCAAGGGGGATTATTTCCAATTGGGTTAGGATTATTTTATCCACTTAAAACTGTTAGAAATTATACTATAGAACTATTTAATAGAATCAATAATCATACAGTAAGTATAATATCTTTGTTAATTATGTTTCAGTTATATCAGTTATATCAGTTATATCAGTTATCAAAATTTTTACAATTTATTTTCATTTTATTTATTCATTTTAGACTGGAAGTAAATTTATTCAGAGTTTAAATTTATTTCAAAAACATGCTTATGAAAGGCAATTAGCTGATCAAAAAGAAAAAGAACAAAAGAATAAGTTAGCGATGCAAAATCATGAACAATTACAAGATGAAAATAATAGTAATAATAGTAGTGATAATTATAATGATGATTCTAATGAAAGTGATATTGGTGTGGCTATTACCACTAATTAATTAATTAATTTGTGTTTAAGAATGTAAATATTTTAATTTTAATAAGTGAATCAATTTTTTTTTTTTTTAATATTGGGAAGTTGGGATGATTATTTAATTGAAGCGTTTCAAGATCCTTTTAAAATTTGAATCAACTAATTGTATTATAGAGAATTATTTGTTTTCTTTATAGAACTATTTTCTTATCAATTATTTATTTGTATATTTATTTTATTAGCATATATTTTTTGATTATTTTTTTTTTTTTTTTTAAAAAAAAATAATTAATATCCATAATATTAAAATTTATAACATCAAAAAGAAAAGTAATTTCAATAAATAAATTATTTAAAACGGAAAACTTTACTTCGGATTTACCAAATTCGTAAAGTTAAAATCAGTATTTCAAATTAAGAATCTCTTTATTAAAAGTGGTCCGAACACGCGTATCATTTAATTTTAAAAATGCGCAAATATGGTAAAATACATGAATTTGCCATCCATTAACTAGTTTTTACTATTAAACTTTATTGAATATTTTATTGAAATGTAAGAATTATAGAGCAGGTTCTAAATTTTTGAAAATCTTTGGACCAAAAAATTCCAATACTTATACTTTTCCATTAGATGAGTGACATTTATCTGAAACACTTAGTAAAATAGTATCTTTTTTCTACGTGAATTTTCATTCTTCAGGCTCATGGTACGAAATTAATTAATTTAATTAAATAACTTGTTTCATATAAGATTTATTAAATGAACTTCAATTCTAATTTATAAGATGACATTGCTTCATATTTTATCAATTTTTCTTATACATTAAATATTTAATTTTGTTTTAAAAAAAAAAATAGCCTTCAAAAAATGAGGGATTATAACTTTAAAAAAATTGAATAAATTATTCATTGATGCATTTTCAAATTACAGAACTGTGCTATTGTTTGGAGAGACACTAGAGAGACTGCATTGTGTTCACTCAGTAGCTTGTTAGGAACCTTTACACCTGTTCTGGGCTGCTGTTGTTTGACAAATTGTCTTACTTAACCATTTTCTCATATAATTTATTATTTTGATATTCGATACTGATAGAACTCTGGCCATTGCATATACTCTAATTATTCATCTTAGGCATTGTTTTCATTGTTTCAACATAAATAAATTTTCACCGGTTTAAATATTTATTCTCAAGTCATCAAAAGTTTTGTTGATCAAGGAATCCCTAGCATTAAACTTCATTAAAACTTTGTTATTGAAGTCTTTAGTAAAGAATAAATGGATGCACGAGGTTCTATTGTATGCCTGTTTATTATAGTTTAATATATATAATAAAATTTTAATTTCTCTCGTTGTTTTAACAAGTACTTCCAAAAAGACATTTTCTCATAAACCTTCCTTTTCATTAATTTTCCTCCTTTATCAAAATCTCTCTACAACTTTACATACTAGTAGTTTGTCAATGTATTTTAATAGCGGAATTTGTGTTGATTATTCATTCTGGCCTTGTTTTGTATTTTGGAAGAAAGAGAACTAAGCCAATTGTAAGAATAAAAGCAATATTCAGAATAATGATCTTTAACTCTTTACTAATTTTGTTCTTGTTATCCTGTGTTCATATGATTAACATATTTAATTAAAATTTTATTGTTGTTTTGTCCAAATACACTGTTTCTATTGTTTCTATCTTTGATTTTTCAACTTTGTTTTTGAACAAGCTAGAACTTCAAAATTTTACTGAAGAATCCACTGTGATAATTATCTCAACTTTTCATATAATCAGGACTTTACAACTCCATATTTCAAAAATTTCAAATCAACCTTTTACAAGAGTCCAGACATGTCAAGTGCCATAAATAGAATTGGTGTCAATGAAAAACAATCCCAAATATTCCAAAATATTAAAATATTTGATTCAGAACATTTGCAGATAGATAGATAAACCGGTACTACAATAAACTGGTACTACAATCAATGTTTCGATAGGTAATTAGATAATGTCGTTTCCAACCAATCGTATTTAATTCAAATTTTTTGATTATCAAAAAAAAAAAAAAAAAAAAAATTTTTTTCTTGCTTAACTCAAAAATGAACTTTTCAATAATATGTCGAACAAAACAAAATATCAACTATTTTCAAATGTATGTTTATTTCTTCTAGTTAAAAGTTTAATAAAAAAAAAACCTTTAATCATTTTATTCTTATTGTTAATAGCGCAAGAATACAATACTCAAACATATTAACTAATAAGGTGGATATCATATATGTAATTCAAAATAAAATTTATATATATATATTTTTTTTTTAATAATGTATTCTATTTTTATTAAAAGTTTTCAACAAAAGTGAATAGTATCAGGTTATTTAAAAATCATGGTTTATTTACACAAAAAAAAACCTCTTCATATAACAATAGATCATCAAATTTTGATAAAATAAATTTATATCAATCGTTCACGATAAATAAATTGTGTCGAAATATAACAACGACTCAAAATAATGATACAGGTGAAGTAGAAGCATCTTCATCAACTTTACCACAAGATGGTATTACCGAAAATGTTGATTCAGCAGCCAACTTCACAAATATAATTGAACCAATAACATCGAATGATATAGCTGAAACGGCATTAAAAATTGGGGACTTGAAAGCAATGGGACTTGTTAACTTTACACCAGTTGGACTTATAGAGGAATGTTTTGAAATCTTACACGTTTCAACAGGATTACCTTGGTGGGGTACAATTACGTTGGCAACATTAATTTTACGTATAGGACTTTTTCCATTATTAATAAAAAGTCAATTAAACGTTGCTAAATTAACGAAAATTCAGCCGAAATCTCAAAAATTAATGGAAGAAATTAAAAGAGCGAGAGTTGAAGGGGATCAACAAACGGTTATGGCTAAATCTGTAGAATTAAAACAATTATATTTAGATAATAATATAAGTGTATTGTCACCACTTTTACCATTGATTCAAATGCCTATTTTTGTAAGTTTTTTTTTTGCTTTAAGAAAGATGGCTGAATTACCCGTACCTGGTTTTGAACAAGATGGTATTTTATGGTTTAAAGATTTATCTGTACCCGATCCACAATCTATTTTACCCTTTCTTGTTAGTGGCAGTTTCATTTTATTGTTGGAGGTAAAAATTTTATTGTATTCAATTTTTTTTTATTATTGAGTTATTATTTTTATCCTAATTTAAAATTATTTATAGTCAAATATCGAATCTAGTGGAACCCCGAAGAGCTCTCAGACAACGGGTATAAAATGGCTTTTTCGTGTTCTCGGCGTAACTTCAATTTTTTTCACCATGCATTTACCTTCAGTATGTATCTATTTTTTCAGTGAGAGAATTTTTAAGGAATAATTTATTAAATATGATTATTATGTTAAAATTACAGGCAATACTTTATCACTTTGTTTGTGCAAATTCAATTTCTTTTGTACAAAGTCAAGCTCTAAAAAATAAGAAAGTTCGAAAGTATTTTGGATTACCAGCTATTGTGGGACCTAAAATAAACGAATCAGTGAAAAAAAAACCATTAATAGAACAATGGAAAGATTGGAATACAGCAGCCTTAGCCGAGAATAAAAAAAATCAAAGTAAAAAACGTAAATCAATTGATAAATGAATTTAAGGTGAATATTAAATTTTTTATAAACGATGTAAATGAAATATTTATTTATCGCTCTAGTGTTGCTCTATATTACATAAACCGATTGATACTAGAGTGTCAAGATAGAGCGTATACCAAAATTTATGAACAGAGATTTATTGATAATTTTAGATATATAATAAGTTATCTGATATTGATTGGTCATTACATTATTGACAATTTTTATTTTATTTGTGTTTATTAGGAAATTAAACGAGATGAACAATAATTAAAGCTGATTAATATTTAAAATCAATAAAAGAAAAGGATTATGTTTTAGATTTAAATTAAATTAAGCCTTTCCAACGATACTTCAAAAGAAATCATGCAAAGTAAACTAATATAAATTAACATGAAATAAAACCAAATAGTGAGGGATTCAAGTCCATATTCCATTCTCCAGAATAAATCGGCATGTTTATTCTGAATTAACAACATGATGATCAGAATAATATAAAATGTATGCAGAACAGGTTTAGAAAAATCACATAATTCTAAAAGGAATAAGTGTACAATAGAAATATGTGTTGGAGAGAAATATAGAAACAAATCTTAATTCGTGCATAAAATTAGGAGAAAAAAAAGAATGTTAGATTATGTCGATATAATTTAAAAAAATACAGTAATTACCGTATGTCCGATCCCAGCGATTCCGATAATATGAAGCCAAATAAAAGATCCAAATAATAACAAATATTGGTACATAAAATAGAAAAATTAATGAATCAAATGACCCTTCCGTAATAAATTTCTATATGATAAAAAACGAATTAAAATTTTGTAAATAAATAACTTGAAAGAAAATTTTTATTATTTCTTATATTTACAAGTTTTACAAATTCATTTAATAAATTCATTATGAGTTTTAATAAAGTTCATTTCTAAGATACAATCATGATTTCAATGTACCTTTATATGATTATCAACAAAATTTTAATTTAGGCACGTGAATTGCATCGCTCTATATATATATATATATATATATGAGTTCTGACTCAATTTTTAATGACCGCCATATACAATCATAATTTCATAATTTAATATGTTTTGTGTAAATTTACTAAAATAACTTAAATTGTTATATTATAAATTTGGATAGGATAAAATTGATCAATTGATATATTTGATATATCTGATATACAAATCCCATGGAATTTTATTGTTTCACCATTAATACGTGCCATAATTTGAATCTCAAGAAAATTATCACATAAAATTATATAAAAATTCAATTTACATAACTAATAATGAATATACAAATGAAAATACTCTTTAGTTATGATAAGGTCTACAATCATACTTTACTACGACTTGTGACCAATTCTCGGAAGAAGAATTCTTCATTTTCCATCTAAGAGAATTTAAATTATTACTCATCTCTACAGTTACGGTCCTGAAGGTGCTCCCACGATATATTGCTTCTCTGAACGCATAGAGACGTCGATTGTCTAATGAGTGCATTGTGCCATCTGGTAAAATGCATACTCTCATAAGTGGAATGTCTTCCGGTGATAATGTTCCATTCACAAGTCCGGTAATAGTGTCCTCGACAGTTTTGCCATCTTTGAAGAAGGGCTTGACACAACATTGAGAATAGAGAACTTGTCGTGGGTCTACTTGAAATACTAACTTTTAATTATAAAGTAATCGAGCATCGATATTAATTTTTTTTTTTTTTTTGCACAATAAGTCAATAACAAAAAATAGTCATAATCTAAGAGCCTCACCGCCATTAGAGAAATATGATTTTTAAAATTCATTAACTGGAAGCATATTCTTTTAAATGATATAATTTTAATATTTGTCGTACTTAGTGCATAAATTTGCAAAACAAAAGATGATACATGGGATAATACGCGGATGATCATGACCATTCTCTTCACCCGAAGGAACGATATTACCTTATTAATGAAAGTCAACTTATTTAAAGTTAAGGGATTCTATGATTCAAATCCGAATAAGTTTCTTTTCTGGGAAAATTTTATATTGTTTGACGCTTAATATTATTTACAAAATTTTCTAAAAAGAACCATTAATATTGGAGTTTCACGTAATTGTTTACGTATAAGGAAACTATGAATTTCCTATATCAGATAACAGATTTGTTCAGATAATAAGAGATTATTTATAAGTTATGTGGCACAATGTGCTAAGTTTTAACTTCTCAATTCAGTGATTACAATTAAAATCAATTTTATTTCTGGGAATTCAACTTTAAATTGTATATTACTATACATTTCTATTTATATTTGACAAATAATAATGTAATTTCCGTAATCTCATTGGGCCCTGACCAAACCAATCTATCAACTTAACAAAAAATTTTATAGGAGTGGAGGAGTCAGAATTCGATATACTGGTAATTAATTATGTTATAACCGAAATTTTTTTATAATTTCGGTATATCAAAATTTCTTAATATTTCGAATTTAATTCTGGCCTGAATCAAGACTCTATATTTCTAATTTCAAATTGGTCAAGGGGCATTATCATATTTCATATTTTGCTCCGCTGACTCCGCTGATGTTAAACTGCTAAAATCCTACCTTGGAAAACAAAATTATAATTAATTAAGCTGCTCACTTAGATATTTCAATAACTTATTAGTATGAAATGCAAATGTATAATCAATATAATCAATTGAAAAGCTTGCAAATATATTATGAGTTTAGAGGTATCATCAATTCGATTACAAGCCGACGTTCATGTTGGTAATGAATTAATTTGATTGGCGTTAAATAGTTTTAAATTCAAGTTCAATTTGTTATATTCTATCAAAGTACTTCTCCATATTTAGTTTTTCATTCAGAGAGATGAAATTTGTTTTTTATCAATTATCAAAATGTCTTGCCATATTCTATATTTAATGCATTTTTTATTTTCCTTCTCAAATGCCTTGCTATATTTAGTTTTTATTAAGAGAAAAAATAATTCTTACATATGCACCAATGTATTTGGCAGATCAGTTTCTTTATTGATCTTGCTTCCATATCGTGTGTGTGTAATAATCTAAATTAGCAATTCAAACACATTCTTTATTAAGGAAAAAAATTTTTTTTTTTTTATTGATTCCTTTATAATCAGTTATATAGTAGTTATATCGTAACAATACAAAAAATTTAAGATGTAATGAAAATCTGACCGATGATATTAAGAGACTTGTTATTGGCCAATTTGTTTGTGTGGATATAAATTTACATTTGAGGTTTATCAGATTGTCAATATTACGGTATATTTCTCCATCTGGAGAAAGGTTATTGTCTAATACATTTGAAGTGTCTTTAAGGGCTTTAAGGGCTTTAAAGATATCAATCAAAAAAGAAAAGGAAAGAGAATAGCAATTTTTTATGGTTATAATGATCATTCTAACCAAAAAATTTTGTATAATAGACACAAAATATAAAAAAACGCGTGTACACGTTTAAGAGGATAACATAGCAGCCAATGCTATATAATAGAAGAAAAAATATCATAGTTAGTTAAAAATTTCAATATCTTAAAGGATGTAAATAAAATGAATAGTTAATTACCAGCGCCAACACCAGAACCATCAGGTGCTACCTCAAGTTCAATTTTATCAGCACTTGGACCAAAGAATTCTCTAAGAGCACTCTTAATACGTTCTTTAAAAAAAGGATAATATACAAATAAAGAACCATCGATACCAACATTACAACCAGATTCTATTGCGTTACAATGAGATATAACAGCAGATAAAGCGGCGGAAGATAATCTAGCTGCACGTAATCCGACCATTTGACAAATTCTCTTTACGATTTGACGATCTGTTAATGTTGTAGAGGGTAAGTTTAATGATTCTTCCAAGATCCGTTTTGTTTTTTCAAGTGTACTAGTATCATCCGATTCTATATTTGACATATATTCTGTCTCAAAAAAATATTGATTATTGAGATCTTTCGAAGAATATCCATTAAAAAGTAATGTTCTATCAATAAGATTTAATAAAACATTTCTTGTTATTTCTCCGAGATACATTCCAGATATCAACTTTTCAAATGCTTGCTTCCGAGGATTATTTGATTTTCGATCAACTTTATTATCAAACATATTTAAAGGAAGCACTCTTCTCTATTAGAAGAGAGTAAAAAATTAAACTTTATCACGTGAAATAAAATTATAAATATCACGTAACATACCTCATTATCAAAAGCGCCCCATTCCATGTTGATGATCATATGATCAGCTTTCGAAGAAAAAGATCGCAATTTTTTGATATTTGAAATCTTATCGAAATAAGCACCATTTGTTCCAGTTCCAAATATAACTCCAAGAAGAGTATTAGGATATTTATAAGCATGAGCCAAAAGAGTCCCAACAGTATCGTTAACTAAAGCATTTACTTTGACAGGAACTCCTTTGCGATTTAAAGAATCTTGTAATAGATATACAATATCTTTGCCAACGGCACCGGAAGCGGTATAGCCCTTTGTCCAAGAGACCAAATTTCCTTTGTCGATAGCAGTTTGATCAACAGGAAATGAAAATGTAAACCCCAAATCTAATTTTTCCCCCGTACTACTACCAATATTAAATTCAACTAAAAATTTATCAACACAATCTGCGATATAATCAAATAATTGGCGTGCTTCTCCATTTTTTAGTGGTTCTGATATTTTGTATTTTTGTTGTTTTAAGGTTACATTTCCATGGCCTTCCAAATTTACTTGACATACACGTAAATTTGTACCTCCAAGGTCGAGTGCAAGAAATGTTCCTGTTTCTTTACCAGTTGGGATTCCGGTAACTATATGTATAAAATTAAAGGTATGAATCAGATGATAAATAAAAATTCGAAAGAAACGTTTGATTACCATAACTGGGAACCATGGGAACAGTTTGTCCATGACTTGCAAGCCCTTTATTCATTTCATTACGAAAACTCTCAATAATTTCTTTAAGTTTTTCAGTGTTTATTTCAAATCCTTTTGCGATTTCGTCAATCGCGGATTTTTGCGATTCTGAACAATCATTAATTTCTTGAAATTCGTCAGTGAAAGTTAACGGAGTTGGCATTTTTTTTTTCTTCCCACGAACTTAAAAGCAAAGAATAAGCAATATATTTATAGATATAATGTTACACCATAATCATACTTTATTAATTGGTGATCCCGGCACTATTTTCATATTAAAATTTGGGGCAACGTTTCGCAACTGTTTGGCAATAAATAAGTAAACACAAATTATTTTATTTTATCTGGAATTTGTAAAAAATACTCAAGGAAAAAGAACAAGCTAAAAAAAAAATCATATGTTTAGTATTGCAAAAAGTGTTTACATTGTATATACTTCAATTTTTGCCTTTTTTCTTACTTTTTTGCATGATTGGTTAACACTAAAATTATAAAAACTCATTTGGGTGTTTATTGTCAAAAAAAAATTATGCTTCATATAGCAAAACGTTTATGTTACACAAATAATTGACGAGAAATACAGTTTCGAAATTTATTATTATAGAGTAAAAAATTAAGTCATACATGCAATAAACCTCAAGGAAGAATAAGGTAAAAAAAAAAATATACATTTATTAATGGGAAAAAAGAGTTTATACTAAAAAATTATACATTATTGAAAAAAAAGTGTTTGCATTACACGCACGTCAGATTCCACAATTTTTTCACACTAAAATTATGAAATCCAATTTCTATGCTGTAAAAATAATATCCTATATGCAAAAAAAAATTCAAGGAAACGGAATAAGCAAAAAAAAGTTATATATTATTACATATTGTAAAAAAATAAGTTTATATTTTACAATCATCCAATTTTATGAGTGTGCCGAAGAGTGCCGATCTTATCAATTAATAGTCTGATCTAGATCTATAGTATTACTGATTACATATACATATATAGATTACATAATGTCTGATATATTGACTTGATCACTTTTTTTTATTCTCGAGTTCTTGTTTAATTGCATCTTTAATTATATTCGCTTCTTGATGAGCGTGTTTTTCTGCTCTTTGATCATGCATACGTTCTTGACGAGCTTTTTCTTCGGCTTCTTTTGCTTCTTCGACTGATGTATGAACTTCTGGTAGAATAATTAAAGCTTTTTCGTTCTATTGAATCAAATGGAAAATTAATAAATGATGATAAATTGTAAATGAAATAAAATTTTTTTTTTTTTACTTACTATATTTTTCTTTGAATCCATTTTTTTTTTCTTTCCTTATGTGTAATAAAATTTTTTTGTTTTGAATAACTACTTCTCGCAACGTATATTTATAATAAAAAATTCTTTACAATTAAATAATCACGTCATTTTTAAATCATTCGATTTCACCATGATGAATATATGCTATCATCGATCATATGACATTACCATTACGTCATGACTTGTGTATAGTATAGTATGATTGATCATACGTACACCGTACATTTTTTGATCACGTTGCTTTTTGACAACGATCACATTAAGCTTCTTGATAAAGGGTTTTTAGATGGTTTATTTTTCTTTGATGAGGTCTTTTGATAAGTTTACCTTCTTTGATAAAGATTTTTACGTTGCCTTTTTTGATAAAGGCTTTTATTTGTTTTTCCTTCTTTAATAAGGATTTTTATGTTGCTTTCTTTTGATAAAAGCTTTTCTCTCTCTGATAAGATTCTTACGTTGCCCTTTTTTGATAAAGGCTTTATTTGTTTTTCCTTCTTTGATAAGGATTTTCACGTTGCCTTTTTTTTTTTGATAAAGGTTTTTAATTTTTTTTTTCTTTTCTTTTGGTAAAGATATTTTTTTTTTGACTTTCCTTAAAATACTTTTTTATTGTTAATTTATCATTTTATTAGTACTTGGGATAAACGTTATTTATTTTTAGGTCATGGGAAAAAACTATTTTATTAGAAAATTGTTAATTTTAAAATAATTTTGAAGCCAATACAGCCATGATACAAGAATTTATAATTTTTTTTTAAAAAAAAAAATTTAAACAGAAACAATGACATGTCTATGAATTTAAAATTTTTACAACTAAATAAAAAAATTTTTTTTTTAATATTGGTTAAACAGAATTAATGATATATATATAAATTTAAATTTCTAATAATAAAACTAATCATAAAACATATTTTCAAAGTATATCGTTGTTGTTACTAACACATAACTAACATGTATTTTTTCGATTTATCAATTTATCATTATGTGCATATCACAATTGACGAATATTTTAATCAATTATGATCGTATACCAGATTATGAATAAGAGATTTGACAATAAAATCATTAGAGTACATATATTATTTCGGGAACCACAAACGGAAAATTTCGTAACACGTATTTCTCATTTAAGTTTCCATTGCTTCGTCATCATCTTCACTATCTTCTGCTCCTTCTTGTACTTTGATTGGTAAATCAAATTCTTGATCACATCCCGAATAAGAATCTGACATAAAGAATATTTTTAATGAATGTTCGCCAGCTTCTGATGGACAAGTGAAGTCTAGTTTTACACTAAGAGATTTGTTTAAAGTAACACGTTTAATTCCAAGTAATGAATTCTTTTCTGTGTCACCAATAACAATCCACCATCCTTCATCTTTTTTATGTGGGAAAAATGGAGCAATTACTGGACCTACAACTTCATCATCTTCATCATCAACTTCACGAATAAGTTTCAAGTCAAGAGCACCTTGAGAGCCTGCAACAAGTTCATCTTCATCCCTTACACCAAACTTGACATCGATACTGGGATATCGGTTAACATAGCGAGCAACTTCATATAATTGTCTCCCATCCATTTGAAGTACTTCATTTCGTTCATCGTCTTCAAGTTCCATAATGCCAAAAACTGAATCAATTTCTCTTTCTTCACAACGTTTAATAACGTCTGTTGTGAAATAAGGTATTTGTTTTAATGGTGATTCACTATCCCATAGAGCCTGAACACACATCTGTGCTAATTCCATAGCAGCTAATGCAGGTTTTAACCATCCATTGGAACTTATTACGTCGACTATCGATTGAATCAAAGGAATAACTTTACTCAATACATTTGTTTGATCAGATTGCAAATCTGGAGGTAATTGTGTTCTTGAAAAATGAGATTGTAGTAAAATGTTGGTTTTGATATGTGGAGAATTAAATTTCGGATTTCCAAGTTTAACCGGTAGTCGATCATATATCTTTTTAAGAACAGTATCTTCATGATGACGAACAGGAATAGATTCAAATTCAGTCGCTGAAGATAAGATTTCCAAAAGCCCTTTGAGTTTAGTCTTCTCGTTCAAACTCATACTGAACATCTCAACAGTGGTATAACTAACATTATAATACGCAGCAATCATGCCTAAATTAAGTGGGGATACATCTAATTCGTCTTCTAAAGCAATACATTTTGAAGCAGCCAGATCGTTGACAGTTGTTTCGACTAATTCAGATAAGTGGTCTGATAAATGCCTATGATCCGAACCTTGCATACCATAATAATTCGGATTTTCTACCATACGACGGTATAAAAATGTCCAAGTTAGATAATCAACAGCATCTTGCTTATTCTCAATAGTTTTCGTGACAGTCTCAGCATTGAAATGGTCGTGTAAGAAATGATCCAAATGCGACTCTACAGGTAATGCTTCGTACAAGAATTTTTTATAGAAGTCTTTTTTAATTGCTTGGCACATCAATACACAACGACCAGTATCATCATGTTGTGGTCGACAAGCCCTACCCATCATTTGGAGAACATCAGTTATTGGATAATCAGCATATCTATGCTCTTTACCTTCAAAGAATTGAGTTCCCATGACAATAACCATATGACAACTCAAATTTATACCCCAGCATGTATCACGTGAAGCTACTACAATTTGGATTGCCCCGCTTTCAAATAATTCTTCTACAATTCGTTTATCTTGCTTACTCAAAGCTTCGTGATAAAATCCAACTCCATGTTGTACGGTTTCAGCCAAAGCTTTATCACTTATCTGCTTCAAATGATTTTCAATATCACTCGCGTGTGCATGAAGAAAACGATCCGTTGTTCCATCAGCTGCACAGAAAGTGAGCAAGTCCACAGCAGTAAGTCTACATTGCTTACGTGATGGCACAAATACAATTGCTGGTCTATCGGACGAATAATTCGTAATGGCAACATAAGTTGGTTTAGCCATAGCCATCATGAGTGAAGCAAAATGGGGAATGCTGTAACTCTGAATATGAATTTCTAATGGCACAGGGCGAACGCTAGGGTGAAAATTAAAAATGGTATGAGGTGTAGCACCGATCCATTCTCCGAGGTCCTGAGCGTTAGCTAGAGAGGTACTTAAACATACGATACGAATTGGATTCTTTGTTTGATGGGCAATATAACGCATTCGTGAAACGATAATTTCGTACGTTGGTCCAACGTCACTACCAATCAAATGTAATTCATCTGCTATGAATAATGCTACAGTTTGAACGTTTTTACGTTGCTTCCATCGGCGGGACATTACATCCCATTGTGTTGGTGTAGCAAAAATAACATCACCACTTTCAAGTAAACGGAGGTCCGCACTTGTTTCACCAGTAAGTGCTACTATGTTTTTTCCACCTTGTATTTTACCAAATTTTCGTCTCCATTGTGCAACTTGGAGATCAACAACTTCTTGGAATGGCGCGATATATACACAGCGTCCGTGGTCCGGCTTAGACCATAATCGAAGGAGCGCGAATTCAGCGCAAACAGTTTTCCCGCTTCCTGTGGGAGCTCCAACGAAAACATTATCGCTCATGTTATATAAGGCATTGAATACCTGAGTTTGAATAGGATTAAATTTGTCAACCCATCCATTATATACAACTTCATATTCAGGATTGCGTAACGCTGATACAGGTAAAGGCTGCATATCAAGCAACTCTGTATGTGGTGGATACTTCTTCGGAAGTATTAAGTGTCTGAATGACATAGGTAATTTGGTCTCACAATGTAACCAACGATCTGAGATGATGGAAATAAAATAATTTGGTGGAAGAGGTTCGAACAGCGGCACAGTAAATGTTATAACATGATCCTCTTCGGCATATTTTTGTTTGAGTATAAATGAATCATGATATAATATAACTTCCCCGTCAACGTCTTCAACTACAACCCAAAAAGCTTCGGCTGTACCATGAACTTTTTCATCCCACATGAAATCAGGAGTAATTTTAAGTTCAACTCGTAGTAATGATCTAGTGATTGGCTGGACGTAAGTAACGAGTTCCAATTTTGGAAACTGATGAATAAATTTATGAATCAACTTTCCAACTTTAGGTATTCCAACAAGTTCACCAATCTCTTGTGGATTCAAATCAAAGTATCTTTCCCAAGGGAAATCTTTCTTTTCGATTTTTTTAACCACCTCCATAGGCATTTGTTTAAATTGACGTAATGGTGACATTGAAAGCCACATACGCCTTTCTACCATTTTACAGAGATCTAGAGCCCTTCTAGATAATTGAGACCAACCTCGCTTAAGGCATATTTCAAACATCGCCCGAAGGATTCTACTTGCCGACTGCGTAATATAAACCATATCAGAAACAAGAGCAAATCCTTCAAGCTTAAGTTGTGAAATGTAGGCTTGTAAAAGGACATTAATTTTGGAAGTTGGCTCTTCAATGCCTTCTTTTACAGGTATAGGTACACGTTCGAGTAATTTAGATAATTCAAGTTTTTCCTCCTCACGAACAGGAATATATTTGAATTCATCAGAAAGTGCGAATACACGAAATAATTCAATATGGCCCATCATAGGTTTCAAGTGCTGGTTATAAGTCGACATTGAAGTATGTGTAATATAAAAATGTGAAGCAATACGACCCAATTCAGTAACCTGAAATCTACCAGTCTTTTTATCATATTTCATCAAATTAGATTTATCCAACAGTACAGCAGCAGAATGGATTAAATCTACGCGTTTTTGTTCAAGATACGGATCTTCTTCCAAGTAGTCCATTGAAATACCATAAAGAGTAGGATTACGTAACATACGAACATATAAATATGTATATCCTAACCACTGAACTGCTTCATCCCGGTTTCTTATAGTACCCAAAACAATTTCTGCATTCAAGTTATCAGCCAATTTACTGACAAACTGACTTTCAATTGGTAATTGTTGATTCAGCAGAGATAAATAATATTGAAGTTCATTATGAGATGTTATAATTATACCCTCACCAAAAGTATCATATTGTGGACGACCAGCACGTCCTAACATTTGAAGTACATCCTGAGGGCTTAATTCTACCCAACGACCTTTTTCAGGTGAATATACCTGAGTCCCCTTGATGATAACTGTATGTGCAGGTAGGTTGACGCCCCAAGCTAACGTTGCCGTGGACACAAGAACTTGAATATGTCCGTCAGCAAACAAGTCTTCAACTGTGGTACGATCAGTACGTGACATTCCCGCATGATGTATAGCGAATCCAAAAGGTAACAACTCGGAAAGGTTTGGATCTTTTATACTCGGAAGCTCATCTTGTAAAACTTCCCTACTGGCTGAACTAGGATTAAGAAATAGTCTAAGTGTATCCTTTTCTAATGCCATATCTTTAATTGTTTTTGCCGTCTTCGCGGTTTCTTTTCGGGAATGAACAAATATCAACACTTGATTCTTTCCAGCTTGATCTACGACCTTTTGATAGGTAACTTCATTCATAACTTGGAATCGTTTGATTGCTTTCTTTTCTGTGACACCAATAAATTCCTGTTTTAATGGACATGGGCGGAACGTGCTATCAAAATGGAACAAACCCTTCTTTGGATCTACACGTAAAAATGTAGCTACATCACCATAATTAGGAAGTGTAGCTGAAAGTCCTACTAATCGAATCATTTCTTGAGTTTGTTCCATGTGACGAATAGTACGAGATACAATACTTTCTATTACAGGACCTCGGTCATCATGAAGCAAATGTACTTCATCAATAATAATCAGCCTAACAAGATTTGTGTAACTTCTATCAGTAGCCTTTCTCGTTATAACGTCCCATTTTTCAGGTGTAGTGACTATAATCTGTGTTTCTGAAATTTGCTGTTTGGTGAGTTGACGATCACCAGTTAATTCAGAAACTTTAATACCGTATGGTTGTAATCGATTCGAAAAGTTGCCAACCATCTCTTGTACAAGAGCCTTCATTGGAGCAATATATACGATCTTAAAAGCATCTATATCAATAATACCCGTTTCTTCATTACGATTTTTTCCTATCTCATTAAGAATACATAACATGGCAACGTTTGTTTTTCCTGAACCAGTTGGTGCACAGACTAATAAATTCTCGTCCTGTTCAAACGCAACTGGATAAATTTTACTTTGTATACGATTAAGATTTCTTGCACCTTTAAAGGCATCACGCGTCCACACAGGAAGTTCGCCAATTGAAATAAACTTCTCATTATCTGCAAGCGGTTTTGGTTTTGGTGCTGGGACATGAATTTCTTCATAACCCTTCTTAGTAGTTTTAAATGATCCATCAGGTAATTTACATGTCTTATTTGACATCACATGACCACCTTGAGTAAACATTAAAGATTCCAAGTCTATTAATGCTTTTGGCATTGCCGTTGTACCAGGAGGTAATGTGGCTTTGACAGCAGCTGGTACCGGACCATGAGCCAAAGCAGGTTTATCATCAATTTCCATTGCATCCTCAACGACACCTTTACGTGCAGCACCTTCTCCACGACGGATTCTTTCTCCACCAAGATCCCTCAAAATCCATTCTAATCCATGTTCACGCATTTCACGTTCAATATTTTGACGTTCCACTCCATCGGTACCAGCTCTAGCTAACTTAGTACACCATACAATTAACTCTCGATTACGTGTTAATATCTTTACAAGGTCGAATTTGTCATACTCAAATAAAGCCATCAACTCGTTTTCGCAATCACGTGTATTTACATCTGATGCAAGAATCTGCATAGTATTTGAAGTTTTTTCTTGTGCTGTATGCGGATCTGAATAATAATTAGCTACTAAACGTTGAAGCCAAAAGGCATCGATATCGTGTGGTGATATTTTTTGTTCTGCCTGTGCAACAGTAATTTTTTTGGATTTCGATACTTCGGGTCCTAAAACGGTTTTAAAACCTTCGTTTTCCTCATCTGTGGCAATCTCTTTATCTTCATCATCCTCAATTTGCCCTACGCCTAATACTCCGGTAGTCTCTGCTTCTACTCCTTCATCATCTTCCTCCTCTTCCCCTGATTCAACCTCATACGTCCCGTATTCATCTTCTTGTTCTTCCTCTTCATCAAAAACTACAGCAACACCTAATTCATCATCAATTTCCCCTGCAAGATCTCCCTCTTTATCAAGATCCATCGTTTCTCCCGTATGATAATCCGTTACCTTTTTCCCTAGATTTACTAACTGAGCAAACCGATCAGGTGCAATTGTACCAATGAAAGACTCAATCTCTCTTTTTTTATCAAAATCTTTGAGATTTTCATTCTTCAGTATTTTTAATATATCATCTGCAGCACTACGAATAACATCTTGAGCCTGATCACCAAGATTTTGGTGAACAAATGCCAATATTAATTCATATGTCTCCCGGGTTTCTTTTGTCCTTGGCCTGTAAGATTGCTCATCGAAATATTCTGTTGCCGCTAGTACATTGGAATAACCATATGCTTTTTTTAATGCACTACAAAATTATTAATTATTTAAATTAGTTACCAAATCGTAAAGATCAAACATAGAACAAAATAATAACCTTTCTTCTTTCCGACGTTTCTTCTTTTCTTCGACTTCAGCAACATGTTTTGCTTTTTTCTTTTTCGCTTGTATATCATTTAAAGTACTCCTTTGAGCTCTGCTACCAAAATCTTTTGGGTTAATTTTGCCCCATAGCGATTCTGGCTCACCGGAAGGTTCATGATCTCTTCTTGGTAATTCAGATCTATTGGCCTGAAGGACAAGATTTGAATTTGCAGTATATTGATATTGATTTCCCCTTGCAATTTGCTCAGCCATTATAATGATGAATAAAAGGTTTAGTTAACTTAAAGTCAGCAAGAACAATATTTATAACGCTCTAAAAAGTTTATGACCAGAATAGTAATGATCGTCTGATAAGTTGTAAAGGTCAGTCGGTCAAATCACGCTCATTTTTTTTCGATTAGATTGTGTAAAAAATATTCACACTATCAATGGCTGGAAGAGGACTTCCTTTGATGGTATGATTATTTATTTCGATGTTCAGTTTTCGAGTACAGTCGACTCTATATATGTACATGAATGAATACATTAAAAGAGAAAATTGGTATAGGTTTAAGGGCGCAATTAGGGGTTATACATTGTTGTCTTATAACATTCTAAAGAAGAAGTTATAATTTAATATTAATTGTTGGCCGTGTTTATTGAAAAAATCCATTATTTAATTTGAAATGCCAATGTCTTAATCAAACTCTTTTTTGGTTAATTATTAGCAACCCCAAATTATCTTGCTTAAAGAGGGAACAGATGCGTCTCAAGGCCGTGGTCAACTCCTATCCAATATCAATGCATGTTTGGCAGTAGTCGATGCTGTTAGGACAACATTAGGACCAAGAGGCATGGATAAATTGATCGTTGATGACAAAGGTAATTTGAAGATTACTTGATTTTCATGATTTTTCATAGAGAATGGTCATAAATATCATATTTCTTGTAGGGGATGTTACAATCTCGAATGATGGTGCTACGATTATGAAACTCCTGGACGTTATACATCCGGCTGCAAAAACTCTCGTCGACATTGCAAGATCACAAGATGCTGAAGTATGAATCAGTTACTAGTTTTGTATCACGTGATTTAGCTGAACTTTATAAACTATTACAGGTTGGCGACGGGACTACAAGTGTAGTCTTGCTCGCAGGCGAATTTTTGAAAGAAGTTAGGGGATATATTGAAGATGGCGTTAGTCCTCATGTTATTATTAAGGGTTACAGGAACGCTGCTCAATTGGTATAACAAGTTTTTAATTTATTTTTTTTAGATTTTTTTGCAAGTTACCCAAATTCTATATTTATTTGTTCGTGTAGGCAATAAATAAAATTAAAGAAATTGCGATTAAGATTGAGCGTACTGATGACGAGTAAGTTTTCACAACTTTTTGCTCAATTATATTCTGCTAGCTTTTTAAAAATTTGTTTATTATTAGTCAATTTCGAGATCTACTTAAAAAATGTGCTGGAACAGCTATGTCTTCAAAACTCATTCACTCGCATAAAGATTTTTTTACAAATATGGTTGTTAATGCAGTATTGAAACTGGATCAAGAAGAATTGAATGAGAAATTAATTGGTATAAAGAGAATCCCTGGTGGTGCTATGGAGGTAAAGTCGCAGTATCTTTATAAGCACATATCTTTTACACTTCATAATCATTTTTATAACTTTTTGTTATTATCAAGGATTCCCTACTTGTTGATGGTGTTGCTTTCAAGAAGACATTTTCATATGCTGGATTTGAGCAACAGCCAAAATCTTTTAAACATCCTAAAATATTGTCGTTAAATATTGAATTAGAATTAAAAGCTGAAAAAGACAATGCTGAAGTTAGAATCGACGATGTTTCGGTATATATTATTTCAGGTTATTAAATTTGTCCTTTTAACGATAATTTTTATAACGAAATACTGAACGTTTTTAATAGGAATATCAAGCAATTGTTGATGCTGAATGGACCATTATATATTCAAAACTTGAAGCAATCGTTAATACTGGAGCAAAAGTAGTACTTTCAAGATTACCAATTGGTGATTTAGCAACTCAATATTTTGCTGATAGGGATATCTTTTGTGCAGGTCGAGTACCTGCTGAAGATCTTAATCGTGTAGTAAATGCAGTTGGTGGCTCGATCCAAACCACTGTTTCTAATATTGAAGAAAAGCATTTAGGTACATGTGACTATTTTGAAGAAAAACAAATTGGCGGTGAAAGATTTAATCTCTTCGAGGGTTGTACTGCAACAAAAACCTGTACTCTCATTTTAAGAGGCGGCGCAGAACAATTTATTGCAGAAGTAGAAAGAAGTTTGCATGACGCAATCATGATAGTAAAAAGATGCCTTAAGAATAATTTGATAGTTGCTGGTGGCGGTGCCACAGAGGTTTGAAATCTTTATTTGTTATGTTGAAATTTTTGTTATTTGTTGAATGCTTAATTACATTCTTTTTATCTTATAAGATGGAAATATCTAAATATCTTCGAGATTATTCCCGGACAATTGAAGGCAAACAACAATTGATTATCGGTGCCTTTGCACGTGCATTGGAAATTATTCCGCGTCAATTATGTGATAATGCAGGTTTCGATGCAACCGATATATTGAATAATCTAAGAATGAAACATGCTCAGGGTAATCCTAATATTATATTTAATAGTGTATTTTTTTATTTGCATCAAAAATTATAATTATTAATAACAACTAATTCTAATTTAGGTGCTCTCTGGTATGGCGTGGATATCAATGCTGAATCTATTGTTGACAATTATGAAAAATTTGTTTGGGAACCTGCACTTGTAAAAACAAATGCAATTGCTGCTGCTTCAGAAGCAGCATGTTTAATTTTAAGTGTGGACGAAACTGTGAGAAATCCGGCATCAGAAAAACCTCAAGCTGGCCCTCCAATGCCAAGAGGTGGAGCTCAAAGAGCATTTAGAGGTCGTGGTCGTGGTATTCCACGATGAAAAATATTGAAAATTGTATTAGAGTAAATAAAGACAAAATACTTCATTATAATTCCATCGTATCATTATTACTTTGACGGTCATTACATACAACTCCCATAAATTTAAAACCTTCCTCACTTCCAGCTATTGATATCAATAACAGATTTGAAAGTTTTTAATCAATGAAATGTTAATAATTTGCAAATTAATAGTAAATATTATACCTTTCCAAAGGCGAACTTTTCCATCATCTCCTGCCGAAGACAAAATTGTGCCCGTTACATTCCATTTGACTTTCCATACCTGTAAAAAGAGTAAAACATTCAATTAAAAGTATTTTTAAGAGTACTATAGAATTATAACACAATTACCTCTCTTTCGTGATCGGGAAAGTTTGCTACTAATTCAACTTTAAAACCATCTTTATTACTTATCAATTTATAGATCCTAACTCGAGTATCTTTTGAAGCTGTTGCGATAAGTTGATAACTCCTAATAGAGATAATAAAAAAAAAAGTTATACATAAAAACAAAAACTATATGGCTTTACAGTTATACCTATACCTTCCCATATTTGGTGCCCAATCTACATCATGCACTAAATCAGTATGTCCATCCAATATCTCACATGAACGCCACTTATTATTCTGATCACAACGAAATATCTTATAAAAGAAATAGGAAATGTAAATATTTTTTTTTATAAAACACGTAAAAAAATTTAGCAGACAATTAACAAACTTTGGCGTTATTCTCTTTCCCACAACCAATTACAATCATTGGAAATTGATAACGAGATGGACACCACGAAAGACAATAATTTTCCTCGGCGTCTTTGAATGCAGATGGATTGGCATTTCTAGATGAATGCACATTTATTTCTTCCATTAAAGTCCATTGTGTCAAGTCAGATACTTCAAGAACTTCATATATTCTAAGTACACCATCAGCAGCAATTGATGCCTAATATTACAACGAAAAACGAATTTATATTAATTAACAATATATGAACTGGTATTGTTATACTATTAAGTATAAAGACAACTAACTTACTAATCTTAAACCCATAAAATTTGGCGCGAATGCGATATCCTGAACAGAACCTTTAGCATCAATTAAACGCGTTTTTTCCATCCATCGTTTTCCACTATTTTTTACCTCTATAATAGAATTAAAAATAATTAAACGATAAATTAAATTTAATCACATCAATTAAAATTGAAAAATAATGGTACCATGTTCCTGTTCTTCCCAGATACGAATTGATCGGTCAAAAGAACACGAAGCAATTATTTGACCAAACTCTGGGTGAGACCAAGCAACTTTCAAGACAGAGCAATCATGCGCCTAAAGTATTTGCATTTAATACTTACAATATAGTTTAATAACTTAGTACAAAATATAGCTTAGTAAATACCTTCCAAGAATCAACTGGTTCCCAATTATTTGTTTCCTGACTGAACTCCCATACTTTAAGTTTTTGATCAGAAGAACAGGTCACAAAACGTTTTCCGTAGAAGTCATAAGCAACATCATGTATTAAATCTTCATGTAAACTATCAAAAGGTTGAACAGACATTTTATAAATTTTTAACGAGTAATTGATTCTGCATTATTAAACAAGACCACATTTATCCTTGTTGCTTACACAAAGAACTCGTGGTCATTTTCTATCACAATAATTTTAAGGTTATCTTGGATGCAAATTTCGGGAAACTTTAAGGTTTTAAACGGACCGATTGCCGAACAATCAGAAATGTTACTGTACATAACGATTAACGAGAGTCGGCATATTATAAATTTGATTAATTTTTAATTTTCTTTTTCTTTTCAAACTTAAATAGAATGACGCCACTATCAGAACTTTACCAAAGATTATTTTTTCCTCATTATATTGTAAATTTTTTCTTTTGTTTGCCATATTTCATTATTCGTAATGTATTTATATTAAAAAACCATCTGGATTTATCACTTGAGGTATTAACTAAAGCTAAATTTCTTAGTACAATAAATTCTTCAATTGAAATATCTTATGAATAATATTTTAACTTGATTAGCCACCAGAAACAAAAATATATTTAGTGATTGGAGCTCTTATTATATTAAAATTTAGAGTATCAGCAAGCGCAGAAGAATGGCTATCAATAACTTTTTCATATTTGAAAATATTAAATATAATTATGTTTTATGTGTTTGGTAAAACATTATGGGCTGTTTTATATGCAATTGCGATGGGTGGTGAATATTTTTATACAAATTTTTTTTTTTTACTCTGATTCTTCTCTTATCGTTCCGTAAAGTAATTGTTTTTTATGTATAGTCCTCTTTGTAGTTTTGCCACAACCTCGGTATCAAGGACCTACAAAAATAATTGAATTGAGTGACCAAGATTTGTTTGATATTAAACATAATAAATTTCGTAAATTTGAAGAACATATTACAAGTGAAAAAGGTAAAGACAAACAGGTTGATCAATATTGGATAATATTTTTTTACACTTCATGGAGTAAAACTTGCGAAGTTTTTGAGGTTACTGTAGCAAAAATTTCTATGAAGTAAGTTGTCTCTTTATTAACTAATAAAGAACAAGAATAAATGCGTTTATATATTTATTTTCTTTTTTTTTTTTTTTTAAGGTATACAACATCAGAAGTTCATTTTGGTAAAATTGATTTGGATTTATATCCAAATGTAGCCGAGGAATATGAGATTTCATTGTCGCCCACAAGTCTAGATTTACCTGCTTTAATTCTTTTAAAAAATGGAAAAGAATCTGGAAGATTACCCAAAAGAGGTAAGGATAACGAACAGTTAGATCAAATAAAGAATCAAAAGCTTAGAAATGTTAAAGAAACATGGGATCGATTAGGATGGGACCGTAGTATGGTTTGTATTATAATTTCTCTTGTAAGAATACTTAAAATATACGTACCACAAAATTAATTTACTTATCAATTTGTTATAACAGAAATCTATTATTGAAACATTTAAACTTGACACTTTAAACAAAACCGAGTAAATCAATATTTAATGAACTTTTAATTATGTATATTTTTTAATAGTACAGTGGACTTTTTTTCCTAAATAAAGCCTTAAATAGGTGTATATTACGAAAATTAATAACATGTAATTTTAATTTGTAAACTAAGTTATACGCATCAGTTACGCACCAGATAATGACTACGCCAAAAAAAAGTATCACGTTACGCATCTCTCATTTAATGATTACACAAAAAAGACCAAATTTTAATGATAATCAGATTGGGGAACAAATGATACGGTACCAACACTGTCATTTTCGTTGTTGTTTGCAGTTGTAGCAAGATCGTTATTATTAATTTCATGGTTATGATCAAAATTTGTGGCAATTATTTCCCATAAACCAGTAGCAGCGTTAATAGAAGCACGAATCAAAAAAGGACAATCACAACGTTGTGAAGGACGATTCCGTATTGGTTTAATACCGGATTTTTTACTACTTGGAGTACCGGAACGTGAACATACAATTTCTCTCCACCTAACAACTCCTTCTCTGTTGCGTTTTACAGTGTTTAAACGCATAGTAAAACCATTTCTCGTAGAATATTCTTGTACTGCCACTACAAAATCTGTATGAGAGGTAAATGTCGTACCTTGTTTTAAAAGTGTGTTATTATCATTTGGTGTCATAGAAGTAGAATTTGTCGCGTTTGAATATTGAAGAACAAGATCATTATTGTTCAGTTGTTGTGAAGACGTGTTGTTGATTTGAAGTTGTGATACGACTGGTGTTAACGGTACAGCAATTGGTTCTAAACAACTATTAAATTCTGTTTTTACTTCTTCTGTCGTTGTTATTGCATCAACTTCTTCTGACATTAGTTCTGTATATTTAGGCACTGGTACCTGAACTGATGTTAGATGTGTTGAGGTTGTTGGAAGTCTTTTAAGTTTTTTCATTTCCAAAGTTCTCTCTTCAGTTCCGTATTTAATCAATATTAATTACGATTTTCCTCTTCAAAAAGAAAATTATCAGAATTGTACGCGATTTTGATATAACGTTAACTATTTTTCATTTTAAGATATATAATGATTTTTTTTTAACGAATATTATAAATTCTCGTCTCGTTACGAAAAAAAATTTGTACAGGTACAAAATTTTAAATTGATTTTTACTGGATAATCATATTTCACGTGAATTTTCGTATTTAAATAAGCTTGTATGGCTTAGCCGAAATAATGTAAGCCTCTTAAGGGATGCAAAAATTTATTATTATTAATAAAAGTATAGGAATATGTGTATAAACTTTAATGACTTTTAATGTAATAATACAAAATTAATAAGGTAAAAAATATTATATTACATAAAATAAATATATTAAGGTCCAAATGAAGAGTTAATGAATATATAAAAAAAACAATTCAACATTTTTCATTATATGATATCACGAATTTTATAAATAAGCATATGCCTTAAAATTTTTTTAAAAAGTTTTCTTGTATTTTTATATTGTATTTAAAATATTTTATAATAGTATATTTAAATTATTAGGATTTAATATTTATTAGTAAAAAAGACTAAGAATATATTTCTAATAAATTAACCAGTTTACATTAGTCTCTCTGCAGAAAAATAGGTCCAAAGTGTGTAATAATAAGATATACAGAGTTAATTTTAATAACATATAATTAATTTGTAAAACTAAATATGGAAATAATGACATGGATATTTTTGGTCCTTATACTTAATATTTCAGTATAAAGGAGGCTTAAATTGGAAAAAAGAAGAAAATAAGATTGTTTGAAGGAGAGTTCCTATCGTTAGATTAGATTTTCCATAATATTCAGCAATTTCTGATTGGTATTTACGAATTTTAGTTTTCAACTATTGGTTTTGCAAGCAAATTTGCAGGTTATTGCATTGCAAGTTAAAAATAAATCTAGCTTAATTAAGGACAATTTTAAAGTGATATGCTTTGTACATATGTTTTATTTAAAGGTTCACAGAAACTTTTAATGTATAAAAAACTAATATGTGATGGTCTGAGTATGGATGTTATAGTACTGATTTCACATATTGCAAAAATTCCTACTTGCATGGCCTTCAAGGTGTAGCAAACAAGAACTCAAGTGACAAGTTCTTGCATTTTGCGTCATTTCTGCACCACCATAAACCGAAATATCATAATTATGTTATGTACATATCTTTCACATAAATTAAACAGCAGAACATATGTATATTTTCAAATTCTCTGCTACGAAGGTTCTGCCCATTGTGAAGTCTACTGATTCCGGAAAAGGTATTTCGAGCACAAGCATCCGGATGTTAATCATTGCTTAATTAATAATGCTACCCAATTTTTTTAATATAGTATAAATAAAAATCAAAGTTTCAAGTAAAATAAACACCGTTGGAAAATGTTTGTTGGAATTGCTGGCCCAATTTGCTCTGGAAAACATTCTATCGCAAAGTGGCTCGTTACAACTCGCGGTTTTACACTACTTTCGCTCAAAAACACCGAACATTATGGTTTTAACGCGTTACAATTTAGTACACCAAAAGACCTATTATTTTATGTTACGAAGAATTGGATAGATAACTTTGTGACTTGTGATATTGATAACCATAAAATTCTCGAATTATATAGGTTATTATCTTAATTTATTATTAAATTGTTAATATCTATGTTGTCTTTTAAATTAAACTCGTCTATGGTTTTTTTCAACTAGAAAACGACCATTTTTCTTATTGTTGGCGGTAGATAGTCCCATAACAATGCGTTATCAACGATGCATATTTCGGTAATCACGAATTTAAATTATGGCAAAATTATTTTAGTAAATTCTTAACTAACTATATTTTAAAAGTTGTCGAGAATTCGGACTAGCTGAACCAACATTAGAAGAATTCATTATTGCAAGTGATCAAAACCTATTCAATGCTATCGCCCCAAGTAATGAATTCGCATTATCAATTACACAACAAGAACGAGAATCATCGATGACATCAGATGAAGATGATGATTATAATACGACTACATCAGTTTATCAAATAATGTCACTTGCAGATATATGTATAACTAATTCTTACTTGTCGTTACCCCCTCTTTATTCTTACCTTCTTAATATGAATATTACAGATCCAGATCGATTAAGACCAACATGGGACACCTATTTTATGCATTTATCTGATTTAGCAGCTTCTAGATCCAACTGTATGAAACGTAAAGTTGGCTGCATATTGGTGAAAAATCGTAGAGTTATAGCAACAGGTTATAATGGAACAGCAAAAGGATTAAAAAATTGTAATGAAGGTGGATGTGAACGTTGTAATGATGGTATGTCATGTGGAAAAGGCTTAGATTCTTGTCTTTGTCTTCATGCCGAAGAAAACGCGTTATTAGAAGCGGGAAAAGAAAGAGTTGGCGAAGGATGCATTTTATATTGTAATACGTAAGTTTTCAATATATATTATACTTTAAAGTTGATTTAAATTTTAATGATTATTTGTTATCATTTAGATGTCCGTGCTTGGGTATGATGAAATTTATTTATTAATTTTTATTTTATTTTATTTTATTTTATTTTATTTTTTTTTTTTTTTTTTAAAAAAAAAAAAAGAAAATTTATGAAGGTTCATTTTATTTAGGATGTTCGGTAAAACTAATTCAAATTGGAGTTACTGAAGTCGTTTACCATCGGTGAGAAATCATAATTCTTGTTTAAGTCACTTTTATATATATTTACGATTTATTTTTTTTTAAAATAAAAAAGATCGTATGGTTTGGATGAAAAAACCGCAAACCTTCTTAAAGAAGCAGGTGTAAAATTACGTCAGCATTCACCTCCAAATAAAATTTCTTGGTTAGAGAAAAACGATATTATAAACATTGAACCAATGGAACAAGTGTAATATTACTCATTCAAATAAATAGATATGTTGCTGTTAATAGTTAATTTAATTAAATTTCCTTTTTTTGTATAGTAATATAAAATGATCTTGCTTCCTGTTTGGCCTTCTTAATTCTAAATAAATTAATCTGTGCGATGTAATTTGTATGACATTATCCACAGTAACACAAACTTAATGTATAAATTGGGTAAATTCTCGCGTTTCATGATTTTTCAAGAACTGATTTTTTGAATTTCATAAATATGAATGATACAAATAATTTGATTACTCGAGTTGAAGAAATTTTTTCAATTCCCTATGATACATCACGTTGGAATTATTCTCAATTTATAAATCCTTATGATTTTCAATGGAAGGTTGGAATTACACCATATTCTAATTGGCAGGTAAATTCCTTTTAAGAATTCTTTGATAATTCTTAGTAAAATAAATGTGATTCAATACGAGCATTAATTTAATCTTTTATTTGATTAGTTTATCGTAGGTGTTTGGGCAACTTACTTTGTGACTATTGTCACCTTGAAGGTATGGGATTTTTCGTGTCTTTCTTTAATTCATTAAGAATATTAAAAGTAATTTTATAATTTATACTAGTATATTATGTCATTTACTACACCATTTTCAATGCGATACATAACTGCCATTCATAATCTATTTCTTTGTATTGTATCGGCTTTTATGTGTGGATATGTTACAATTGACGTTATTGGAAGATATCAGGTAATTTATTTAAACTGACATCAATAAAATGATTACTGAATATCTTGCTTTTTCTTTTTTTTTATACAAATCAGGAACGCGGCATAGGAGAATGTTTTTGTACTTCTGATCCTTCTTTAGCCAAAGGAAGAATATCTTACGTTACTTATATTTATTATTTATCAAAATTTGATGAATTATTGGATACTGTGATCTTAGTTTTAAAGAAGGTAAGAAATAATTTTCCAATCTTGATAAGTTTAATTTAAATGTTGTAAAATGAAGTAGAAATCACTGCATTAAAATCGATAATTTACCTTTTTTTTTTTTTAGAAACCTATTATTTTTCTTCATTGGTATCATCATGCAATTGTCATTCTTATGGTTTGGTCCTGGCTTGAAGATTCAAATATGTACGCCAGGTAAAAATTATAATTTATATTAAATCTGTTGAATTTGAATAGAAAGATAAAATATACTTATAAACAAAAAATTTTTTCGTCCAAATTAAGCATCGGCGTGATTGCAAATACTCTTGTCCATGTGTTTATGTATTATTATTACTTTTCTGCTTCATTAGGAAGATCGGTATGGTTTAAGGTATATATGTATATTTTTTTTTTTATAATAATTCATAATTAAAACCAGCTATCCTAAAAAATTTTTTTATTCTTATTATAGAAATACGTTACAACAGGACAAATTGTACAATTCACCATCTCATTTATATTAGCGATACCATATGTTTATTTTCATTTTACAAATAATTGTCAATTAGGATTTAATTCATTTGTGTTTTCAATGGCTTGTAATGGAAGTTTTTTGATATTATTTATTAGATTTTACAAAAAAGCATATAAAAGTGGTTCTAGTGTCAAAAGAAAAGAAATGTAAATAAAACATTGGGAAAAATCGAGTAAAACTTCAATAAATTACCCTCCATTAAATTATTTTTTAAAAAAAAAATCTGTTTGTCACAGATTAGCCGTTTATTTTTATATGTTGATCAAAGTAAGATCATCAGCATATAAATTTTATTTAAATGTTATATATTAGAGAGAGATGAATTAAAAATGAATTTTAATCTAAAGTGTAGAAAGAGATTGGATCAATTATTTTTGTATCGAAATGTAATAACTTCTCAAGTTTTGGTTACAATTGGAAGAGCTATACAGGTAATTTGTTTCTTATTTATTTGAAATGAAAAAATTGAAGTGAGAATAAATATATATTTATCATCCTAATAATAAATATTTTTGAAGAGAAAAGATTTAAAACAAATAAAAGATGCAGCGTTACGACCTCAAAAAATTCGTAAAGATCATTGGACTCCGTTTATAGCAATTTCAGGATTTCCTTCCTATAGTTCGATAATGTCTACCAACGATATACTTTTAAATAAAATTCAAAATCGTCCAAAATCTCCCGAATATTACAAAACAGAAAAACGTTTACGTGTTCATGAAGATATGGATTTAGTTGAAACAAGTGTATTAGGGCTATGTCAATCTTTACAACTTCGTAAAATGGTATCGGAAGAAAAAAATGATTTATTAAAAATTTATTGGGAAAGAAAAGCAATGATAGATCTGCCAAAAGAAAAATTAGGATTAGATTGGCCAAAATTTGTTCAACATGAAAAGTTAGAATTAAGAAGAGATAGATTGTTTATGAATGATGAATTTAAATGGAGAAAAAAATCTTTAGCAGAAAGAAAAGATAAAAAAGATGCTATATTTAAGAGAGGTATTTACGCCAAGAAAAAAGAAGATAAAGAAAATCAAGCGAATCAAGCTGAGACACAAGTAATTTAAAAACTGAATTGGGAAGTGACGTAAAAGTTATGGAAACTAAATAGAACAACAAAGAAACCAATTTTTATTATGTAAAATGTAAATTTATATTGTGAATAAAATTCATACTCGAAGACCACGAGGTTTACTGCTACTGCTACTACTGCTACTGCTACTGCTACTGCTGCTGCCGCCGCCGCCACGATGTTTTACAGATACTTTTCGAACTTTATCAATAATAATACTAAGAGCTTCAATATATTCTTGCCATTCTTTACGATTTTTGGCATTTTCTGGGTTTTCGCCTAATATATCCTTTAGATCATTGCTATTTGGATCCATTTCCAATCCTGCTAGTTTAAAGTGAGTAAGCAAATGCATTCTTAGAAGTACAGAGAATTGGTTTACCAAATAATATTCAACTGTACGTGGAACAACCTCTCGAAATTTTGTATGAGCCATTTTCCAATATGCTAGAGCTCCCTGATAAAATTTAATAATATATTAAAAGATGTTCAATTATTAAATAAACGGAGTAAAATAAAGTTACCGTGGCAGCAAGGAAAGCTTGTTCACTTATTGTAGTTCTTAAAATTGATTGATTCACGGTTTCTTCGTTAGATTTGGGAACTACTCCAATTAGTTTGTCCAAATATTGATTCTTTATTGATAACACCATAGAGACTGTAGCGGTTGATGGCATATCTGTCATAATTTTAGCACTTTTGATCTCTTCAATCAGTTTTTGAGATGATTCATTCAACTCTTTATTTTGAAGGATTTCAATCAGATCATTTTTTGCTTTATCGAATTCTTCTTCATCGGCATCTTCATCGTACATCATATCAAATAACTTTGATCCTAAATCAACAATTGATCTTAAATCTTGATTTTCTTGTTTGGAAGTTGCTGACAATATTCGATATTTAATAAAATATTTTGATTGTTTTTTAAGGAGGCTGGCTTCATCGGTTACATAAAGGGCCCTGCTAGCTGACATATGTTCCATTTCATCAAGGTCTCTTAGACGTTTTAATGTTTCATCTTTACATTGTTTTAATAAACGACGTAAAATTCTCCTGTTTAATTATTAATAAATTTCTTCAAGTAAATTGTCACAGGCTACGTACAAACACGAAAGAAAGGATTTTAGTACCTACCTAACTTCATCGACAGCATTTGGAAATTCCCTAAAAGTATTTTCCACCAATTCATCAATGAATTGGCCGACCCAATCGTGATTTTTGTCTAGTAACTTGGTTGAAATCATATACCATTCTTTTTGATGTTTCGCAACAATAGCAACTACAGCTTTATATGGGAAATATCCAACCAATTGACCACCTTGACTTCCTTGCACAGTTTCACTAAGTTGTTCTAATTCCCAAACATAATCACTAGAATAATCATCATCTGATCCACCCCAGTTATCAGCCATAATTTCATCTTGTAATCTTTGTGTCCATGCACGATACTGTAATGCACCAGGTTTTATAGGATCAAACAAGTCATTCATCGCATCACCGTCAAACGCGAGTTTATATCTTGGACGAGTATTCATTAATGCTTGGTCAAATTGACCAAAATTCCATTGTTGACCACGATATAATTTATGATCTACATTTTCAGCATTTGCATGAGAAGTGAACAATTTATCAAATTTTCCAATTAATTCTAAGAAACGGTTAATAGGATTTCCATCGGGTGGTAGTGGTAATGCATTTAATTTTTCTTGAAATTCAGCTCTACGTTCTTCCAAAAAAGGATATATTCTCGGCCAGGTCCGTTCATGTGCCTTTCGTTGTAATTCGCTTAACTTTATAGTCAAATTCTGTAAACCGAATCGATCAGATGGTACATCCCTCCAAACTCTATGTTGTTTAAGAGCCCTAACTGTCGCTTTTTCCAACTCTTCCGGGTCCTCAAGAATTTCTGAACGAAGACCGGAAGGGTTTCTTATAACATAAGCACCGTTTACAAGCTTATGTTCTCCTTGACCTTTTACAAGAGTAGCAAGTTCATGATGTTTTTCGTCATCACTCGAATAATCGACAATACGATCCATTTTTGTTAGGACGCCCACCGTACGCTGACCGCTCGGATCTGCTTCACGAGCAAGACGATATGCGCATTGGGTGGCTATATCAGAAGTTGCTTGAAATATTGGAACCAAAATTGCCGATTCTTTTTTAATATATTCCTTTACCAAAGATAATACGAAATTTTCGTGGTTTTCATCGTTTCTTACAACTCCTACGCGTAGTTTAATAAAGTGCAAAACGAAACGCATTAAATTTTTGAATTTCGCTCCATCATTTATTTGTTTCTATTTACCTGGCAAATCGACCATAGATAAACTGTATATCTGATCTGGACCACTGATTGTAACACATACAACATTTTTTGTAAAAACTAACTCATCAGTATTATCAGGTGGCAAATTTGTATTTTCAACATCTGTAATACTCGGATTCTGCACATAACGTTGAGCTTCACGCAATTTAACTTCTATTTCTGTCTCATCCAAATCTGTTATAATAGCAAACTCAACTTCTCTTGGGGTTATTGGTTTACGATTTTTGTCTTCTATGTAACGTAAAGATATTTTACGCAACGGTTCCTCAGTTTGTAACATACGTATTTCGAAAGGTGTAGCCGTACATTTTGTGGAACCCCTGTTTACAATTGCATGAGGAAGAAATTTTTTTTTTATTTAAAAAAAATATAATATATATAGAAACTATTTCTTTTTCTCACCTTGGCATTGGTAAACCACCGGTCAAACGTTGTAGAACAGAACTTTTACCACTCGATTGATCACCAAATACAACAATGGATGGAGTATTTTCCTCAAATTCATTGTTTAAGTTAAGTTTCCTTATTTCACACATAATGTCAATATAATCTTTTGCATTTGGTGTTTCTGCTAGTGGAGAATTTATTCGAGCCATTTTGTCAAATTTTTCTTTGAAAATTTAGTAAAAAAAAAAAAAATTTGAAAATATATGTCAGACAAAAAAGAAGTTCAGTTGTATTTTATAACGAAATTTTTTTTTTTTATTCTGTACTTAAAAAAAGATTCTTTAAAGTTATACTTTTCATTATTTATTCCTCATACGGATTTTATTAAAAAATTTCAAATAGATTTTTATGATAAGGTGCATTTTTAGTTGTTAAATCGTGTGAAGATCTCTTTGTTTCTATAATGGGTAAGATTAAACCGAATTTGGAAACTATGGTCTCATTTTAAGTTGCTACACTTACTAGTGGAAAAAATAATGGTAAGATCGCATCGTACTAACCAAATGTAAGTACGACATTTTGATCAAATTTTCTTTTTTTACTAATAAAAGTATAATGACAATAAATAAAATCGTGGTATGAATCATTTTAGTTGAACAATAAAAAAATTTTCTTTTTCAAGCGATAAACCAAAAATATATATGTAAATAATCATAAATTTAACCAATATTACATCAAATTTTTTTTTAAACACATGCAAATCATCATTCCTACTATTGCAGCAGGTAGTGGTACTTGTGTATTCATTATTTTACTAGCTAAACAACGTATAATAGGATTTCTATCTGATATATCTGATGATAGTGGAAGTGTATTTAATTTTTTTTCAAATTCAGATCTACGATCTTCGAAGAAAGAACGTATTCTTGGCAATGACTGTTTATGCGCTTTCTTTCGTAAGTCATTTAATTTCGTAGTTAGATTTTGTAATCCGAATCGGTCTAATGGCACATCGTTCCAAATTATATGTTGTTTAAGTTTTCTAATTGTCTCATTTTCCAATTCACTAGGATCCTCAAGAATTTCTGAACGAACACCCGAAGAATTTCTTATAACGTAAGCACCGTTTACAAATCGATGTTCTCCTTGACCTTTTACAAGAAGAGAGAGTTCATAATGTTTTTCGTCATCACTAGGATGATCGACGATACGATCCATCTTTGTTAGGATACCCACTGTGCGTTGACCGTCAGGATCCGCTTCACGCGCGAGACGGTACGCGCATTGTGTAGCTATATCAGAAGTTGCTTGAAATACTGGAACCAAAATTGACGTTTCTTTTTTTATGTACTCTTTTACTAAGGATAACACAAAAGCTTCGTGGTTTTGATCATTTCTTGTCACTCCTAATTAAGCATACAAAGATGTGTTAAAATAATGATTATCTTCCACCCTTAATTTTTTCTACTTACCGGGCAGATCGACCAAAGATAAATTATATAGCTGATTTGGACCACTGATTGTAACACATACAGCATTTTTTGTATAAGCCAACTCATCAGTATCAGGTGGCAAATTTGAACTTTCAACATTTGTAATACTCGGATTCTGTACATAACGTTGAGCTTCGCGCAATTTTTCTTCTATTTCTGACTCATCCAAATCTGTTATAATAGCAAAATCGACTTCTCTTGGATGTATCGGTTCACGATTTTTATCTTCTACGTAACGTAAGGATATTTTATGTAAAGGTTCTTCACTTTGTAACATTCGAATTTTGAAAGGTGCAACTGTACTTTTTTTAGAACCTCTATTTATAGTTGTATAACAAAGAGATTTAGATTTTTATTTTTTTTTTTTTTCTAAACAAATAAATTATAATTTTTTTTTACCTTGGCAATGGTAAACCACCAGTTAAACGTTGTAAAACAGAACTTTTGCCACTCGATTGATCACCAAAAACAACAATTGTTGGATTATTTTCTTCAAATTCATGATAAAATGCTTCGAGTTTCTTTATTTCGCACATAATGTCAATATAATCTCTTGCATTTGGCGTTTCTGCTAATGGAGAATTCAGTTGAACCATTTTGATTAAATTTTTTTTCTAAATTGAAGAAAGAAATTCAAGTTGCATTTTATAGTGTTTTTTTCTTGAGCGATGAAATGTGTGAAATTCATGGAATACTTGAATTATTTAGGTTGATTACCTTTTTTTTAGGATAAAATAAAAAAAAATTTCAAATAAACCTAAGTAAAAAAAAAAAAAATTTTTTTCATTGTTTCTAGTTATTCCAAATAAGGTTTTTATTAAAAAAAATTTCAAACGTGTTTTTAGCCTTTAACAATTATTGAATGAAAAATTAAACATGTACGCCATTTTTTTTTCACACGATTAATCGGTAATGCTATATAATGCATGTAAACCTCCCTTGTTTCTATAATGAGTAAGTATTGTTCCAAAATCCCAGAAGTGTTATTAAATGGGCGAATTTGCCTCTTAAACATTTTAATCGTGTTACATTTGAAATAAAATGAAATACACTTTAGATAAGGTATAATTCTACGGATAAAATTTTGGTAAGATTTTAATATAAGATTGTTAATAATCAAATTTTCTTTATTATCAAATATCTAAATTTTAGTCGAACAAGAGATGTTAGAACAATTATTTCATTGTTAGACATACTCCTTATTTACCATATATCGTAAGTTAACTTGTTTTAAAACCTGTTATAATGAAATCACTGATTGGTAACACAAACATCAGAATTTTATGTCTCCCTAAAGGTTCCGATCCATTCCCTTTCAGATTCCCATTGCAATTATGGATCTATACTCTTTATCTAGGCCAATTATGCTTCAAGCATATTTAATTAAATTTTTCCTTGCTCTTCATCATAACCTATGAAAACTACGGTTAATTTACCATTAACGATTTCAGTTACTTTGCATCCAATATAAACCGGCACAGAATCCTTTTTATCATCTACAATACTTGAATATGATTTGTTTATTCTCAACTCATCGCCTATTTTTATGGCTCCTGCAGAACACACTTTCTGATATCTATTTACTTTTTCATCTATACATAAGAGTGTTAGAATTGGTCGAAAATTATTCAATCGGGAAGACTCAAGTTTGCCATTTGATCAATTTTTGATTCCCCCAATTTTTGATTTATAATGGCGAATCGACAGTAATATGAGTGCGTTCAGATTTCAGGTTGCTCCTCTCAATACTCACTAATAAGTTCTGTTGCCTCAAGCTTCTTTTGCACTAGACCAGTCCCGTAGAAACGATGCATTATACTTGAAAAGTATGAAATAGGGAGAATTATTGTCAAAATCTCACAATCCGAACAAGCATATGAATCTCCTTCAAAAAACACTTGACTCCTTTCCTCCTTATGGCCTTAGCAAAGAACTTATTTCATGTAAAACAACAATAATGATAAGTAAATATCGCTCACACACAAATTGACGTTATGTCAATAAACTAGCACGGTTATTTGGACTAGATAAGTAAAGTGCGGAAGTGTATAGTGTGCCGTCATTGTATTAGAGAAAAAAAAATAGGTGATAATCATTAATAGCACAAAGAGCTTAAAAAGAAGGTTAATGGATTAGAATGAATTAGAAGATTTGGACGAATGTGGAACTAAGGATACTGTAATTGACTTAATAAACGAAATGGCTTCCTTGCTAATTAGCGTAAAGTGTAAGGACGGTTGCTTTAACAACCAAGATATCTTCGATTCAACCAATAATTCTGAAATAGAATATGTACAGCGCGTTCATTCAAAGGTAAATAGGCAAAAAAAGTTGTAAAGAAGTCTTATGTGAAGACTCAATCACAAATAATGTTAAATTGCGGGAAAAGGATAAAAAATTATCCTATTATTAATAAAAAATATATATATATTTAGTTTAATACTCCGAGACAGGGTTGTAGGCGTGTTCGATTGTGGGAATTATACCGATAATATGATAGGTTAATTGCCAATTAAAATAGCTGAAGACTCTGGACAACATACGAAATTCACCGAGTAATTGACTTATAATCAAGAGACCTGAAGACTCTTAAGGGATTGAAAAAAAAAGACTTTAGAAGCGTAAGAAGTTCCCCTCGAATATCGTATTTGGATAAGATATCCTGATAATACCTGTTGAGTTTATGGTCATATTTTAAACATTGAGTGTATAAGCCGTCTTTTATGAGATAAGAGTCTTCTTTTAATGTTATGAGCAGAATTTAAGAACTTACCATAGCTGTAGATTATATTAAGATGGAAGTCTTTTACATATAAATTACTAAAGGTAAATTCATTACAATAAACATTGTATGAAGGATCTCACTTTTCTTTTCTTCTGAATAACACGCATAGACACGGCATTCCATCGGCGGTTTACTCTGGTACAACCCCTATAGATCAGGTACTACTAGAACATAATACATATTCATTGTTATCGATTAATATACAGGCAATTTGTTCTTTGAATGTTAATTAATTTTGCAATATACATTCAAAAGAAAATTTTTCACTTGATTAAATTTAATATATTCATAATTAATTAGACATAATAATGAGAGAATCTTTTAGCGATGTATTTATAAGAAGATGATGACGAAATATGTCAGATCCGGTTTCGTGATAAACCATAACCTCCTACACAGTGTGATAGCTCTGTAAGTGAATATTCAGGTTAATAAAAAATATGAAAACTGGCAAAGACTTAGATAGGTTTGGGAGAGAAAAAACCTTTGAGTGAGATTTTCAAGCATTTAGTTAGGCTTACAACACCTCCCTCCGAATTGCAAAATTTATTGTTAATTCGTGAAACAGCCAACTCGTTAATCTTAATGATGTATCAAGAAGAATGCAAGATAATAAACAGCTTGAAAAGCTTATGATCGTTAGAGAGGCCTTTCTAAATAAACTTAAAGAAGGGAAGGATCCGTTAGCTTTCATAGGTCCAGGAATAACCCGCAAGTATTGTTGTTTTTCCTGATGAAACGGATGTTTGAGGGGTATCTAGTGCTGATTAAATACGGAGTCGTTAAACCAGCCTCTGATCCTCGAAATTACCATAAAATACTCATTAAGGATATAAATTACTGTAATTTATAAAATTTATTATTGCGTTACGGTAATTTTCTGTAAATTACGTTACAATATGTCACTGTGACAGCTTTTTTTTAAAAAAATGAAAAATACCAAAATAAAATATTCTTTTTGGTCAGAGTTTGAAGAAACAATAGACTCCGATGGAAAAAAATATATATACTGTATAAATATTAACACTTATTGAAATTCTCATGGGCAAAAAAATGCAACCTGAAAAATGATATTAATTTTGAAACTTTAGAATAAAATTTACAAAATCAGCCGATAAAGTAATGTTGGTTGAATTATCTTAATTCTGATAAACATATTTACATGATCGGTTATCTTTCCCTCCTTTCCCTTGCATCGAAAAGATAATTCTAGGCAATCTATATAACCTAATGAGTTTTCATCCTCATATTTTTGATGCTTAGTGTATTTTATTCCAAGCTTATCAGTCAAGCTTTTACTAACAAAATCCTCAGTAGAAGTTGTATCTATCAATAGTATAATGTGACCCGTTCAGCATAAAAAGATTAATAATTTAGTATAAAAAAAATTATTTCATTTTATTTCTTACCTGAGGACCTCCTAATAATATTAACGGTTTACGAAAATAATCAATCATAATTCTTCCTTCTCTTCTTCCTTTTCCGGCAAATCCAACCGATAAGCAATCTCTATCTTTAATTCTCTTTCGAAGCTTTTTTAAAATTAATTGAGTATGTAATTCATTCCAAATATATACACCAAAAGCGATTAAATCCGGTTCATCGTGTACTAAATTCTTTATAACATTCTCACTAAATTCTTCTACGTTCGGACAATGTTTAACAGAATATCGATGATTATTTAAAAATGTTAATTGATGTGAATTATACTTCTGTAAAGTAGCAAGTATAGATGCATGTCCCAAATTTGTTAACGGATCTTTTGGACGTATCCAATCCAATGATACTAATGCTAATCTTATTTTTCGCATTATTAGAAAGACTTTGATCTTAAAAGGTTGATGGTTTATGTTATCAGCTATACGACTTGATCTATTTATAAAGTGTTTTGAATGGCGTTATTTTGTGTTTTCGTGTCACTTTTTGAAGAATATCCGAGGCGCAGGAATTCACGTGAAATTGAGAACATTCCAACTCAGAAACTTCGGTAACATGACTTTATTTATTTTGTCATTTTCGTTAATTCGCATAAATTATCTGAATTATCACCTGAAATTTAACCCATATTTTTACTATGTCGCTTCTATATCGCATCTAAATGTCACACAAATTTCACGTGCACAACATAACTCAGCATATTATACGTTATCATATCATAGAATCACGTGAAAATATTCCAATTTTTATTCTTATCTTATATTTCTTTAATATACTCGACTTTAACAGCTCGACTATCCTTCAAGATTAATATACTTAAACATATAAACCTTGTGATGTGGACTTCCTCATTAATTTTAACGAATTTCTTGTATGTTCGGATAGTTTTAAAAAAATTCGGAATTCTTCTCACAGACGATATTCGGAGATTGTCTTGATTATTATCTCGGTAAGTTTTCTTTCGTGGTCGGGCTTGGGTATTATTCGTAGAAGAATTGTCATCACAATTTATTATATCATTTGTGGCGTCGCTATTAATACTGTATAGCTTATTGTGTAACGGATTCAACCTCTTTGTCCAGATAAAGTTCCATCCTGTAAATGTTCGTTGTCCAAAAGTGCCATCTCCCACCAATTCATGTAAATTCAAGATTTTCCTCATCTTTATCCTCTGTTTCCTACCCAATTACTCACATGTAAAAATATTTGGCAGAACTAAATTGTGTAGGCCATTAAGTAATTCCAAATTTCTTATTTATTTTGACAATTAAAATTAAATTACGCAGTTCATGTTTTGACCTGAAATACATAGTTAGGAATATCTTCTTTTATTTATTTTGTCTTGCATGTGATGCTTCTTGATTGCGCTAATGACTATTCTTGATAACCCCTCCAAAATTATCTTTCCACTTTTATACAGTATTCTAGTTTTTCTTGTAACCTAAGTATGAATTCTGGTCCATGATATTTTCACACTGAAGCTTGAATTATGATTTATAAGCTTGCCAAAAGAAAAGCAAAATATAGCATCTGAAATATTCTTCCAATTATTGCGACAATACAATATAGTCCAAAGTCGAATATGTTTTTTTCTCGAGCATATATATACTGTGTCTACTGTATGTTCTTAGATAACTAGTAAGTTAGCATATCACCTTTAATTATCATATGAAATAAAAGCATTATTTACATCACACAAACTGCATCAAGTTCTGAGCAACCTTTCTCAGTTTGTTTTGATAAAGTAAATTATTTCTTCAAGAAAAATTATTAGTACTGAAGAAAGGCTGGTATCTTCGAAAAGACTGGACAGTAGTATGTAAAATAGAAAAAATAGAAGGCAACGCATAGCCTATTACTTTTTACACCATATTTTTACCTTGCGAAGAATATTGCAGCACGAAACTTAAATTCTGAAGTACTTCCGTCAATGTATGTGTGAGTCTGTACGAAATTGCTTGTTTGAAATAGTGAAAAACAGTGTTACTTCCTTTTTGGGCACATCGCAGATTTTCGATTTCCTTTTTTTTGGAAATCTGTCGTATCACAGATTTACAGTAAGGCCCTGAATACACCCTATCAGGCATGCGTTTGAGATTTGATATACAATTTTGCCGGTATATATGGAGATAAAATCTATGTAGAAACAGGTGACAAAAATACTATGAGTTGTGCGCAGTGGCGCAACTAATATTGAAAATCCTGTAAATAAATTTAATCAGATAATTACTTCTTTATAGAATATATTATACGAACAACATACTTATGTTTAAAAAGTTTTTGTTTGCCAATATAATATATTTAAAAAAACTATATAATAAGCAAGTGAACTAGGATAAAGAACCATTTTTTTCAAAAAAAGAACAAAGATTTGTTAAGTTTAGGTCAAATGCGTTTCTTAATGAAAAATACGTGATCTGTAAATCAAACCTAACTCTACTATAATGACGACGCATAGACGAATTTTATATATTACTGGGTCCTTATAGTCGTTATATCGAGTTCTGATTCAAATGTATCGTTCTTGACCTGTGCGGCGGGTCTGATTTGACCGCATAATATATTTTACAATAAGGGGTCAAAATGATGCCATCAGAAAGGTCAAGTCCGATACTTTTGCAGTTCTCTGACTGTAATAAACAAAAAAGAAGATTTATCGTACATGCATCTGTCATATCATGTATTCATGTCTACTAATTATTAAATTAGATGATTTTGATTTGTACAATTATTATATAATCTTTTATTTTTTAATTAAATCAGTTTGGTTAATACAAAGAAAATTAAAGGATTATAGAACAATTATTAAAGAATAGTTGTACATATTTCTGTTTAGTCTAAAAGTTTTGAAGTACATTTTATACAAATTTTAAATAAAGCGCGTTATCGTACATTTAAGCAAAATTATTGGCGTACGCTTTGCCTATTTCTCAGACAGAGTTCAATCCATTCATACCAAATAACGGATATTTGATTTTATTTTTTTCTTTACTCTAAATAATGATGTATCGTTATTAATTAATAAATTTCTGCACTTTTTTTTTGCGCGAAACGATTTTATTATTACGTTAATCATGTGAACAATAAATGATTTGTAACTATATCAGATATCTAAAATTCGTGTATTATCGCGATGAATTGAGTGCGAGGAGCAATTTTAGTTATCATAATGCATAAGTGCAAAAAAATGCTATTTGTCACATACTAGTAATAGGAGATGAAAAATAACATTAGCATAAAAAAAAGCGAAATATTAGCCCTGTTCATTTCTGTTCTGTTCTGTTTTGTTCCGATTTTAGTGTAATTAATTTTAGCCAATTAAAAAATGGCGTGAATTGAGTAGAAAAATTGGGTTTGATCTGTTCTGTTTAATTCTAACCAATCATGGTAATTAAAAACCAAGCATGTATTGCATTTTTAAATTTCGGAACATTCGGATCATCAATTTTTTTGAGCCGTTGTTCTGGTTGTTGTTCCGATTTTTGAATGAATTTGATTGGCTGAAAAATATGGTAAAAATCAGAACAGAACAGAACAGAACAGAAATGAACAGGGCTATTGCTATTTGTCGTAAAATTATTAAGGGTGTTAGTTTATGGCGACCCTGTCGCTATGGAGACCCATATCACGTGATTTCATAAATTTTTTTTTTTTTTTTTTGTATTTATTGTATAAGTTATGCAATTTATATTTAATTTTAAATTTTACATGCTAAAATATCATTTATTTTCAAGAAAAAAGACGTGTTAATAAGAAAATAGGAATCACTGTACAATAAAAAAAAGAGTGAGCAACAAGAGTAACGAAAGAAAAAAAGAACAAAAAGAAATGAAATAGGAAATGAAAAGAACAAGGGGAAATAAAAAGGGACAAAAACAGCGAAGGGGAAAATGAAAGAGATTGAGAATAAATAAATGGAAACATAAACCATGAAAACAAACAAGAAAAAATAAAGGGGGATGAAAAGAAACGAAAAAAAAAAATAAAAATAAAAAGAAATGAGTGTGAAAGAAACGAAAAGGAAATTAAGTAAGTGAAAAGGGAAAATTCAAAAACAAAAAGAGAGAATTAAGGGGAACGAAAAGGAAATAAACGAAGAGGGGGATTAAAGGAAACAAATGAAGAGGAGGGACCAAAGGAAACTTTCGAAAGGGAGGATCAAAGGAAATGAAAAGGGAAGGATCAAAAAAAACGAAAAGGAGAATAAAAAGAGAAAATCAAGAGAAACAAAAATGGAGAATAAGGGAACCAAAAAAGGAATTAGGAGAACCGAAAATGGAATCAAGGGAAGCAAAAAGGAATTAAGAGGAACGAAGAACGAAGAGGAATCAAGAAGAAGGAAGAGAACAGAAGAGGGAATTAAGAAGACCGAAAGAGAGAATAAAAAGAATGAAAGAGGGAATTAAAAGGAATGAAAAAAAAAACAGGGAAATTAAAAGGAGTGAAGAAACGAAGAGAAAGAAATGAGGGTAAAGGGGAACAAAAGAATAAAATAAGTTAGTGAAGTGGTAATTAAATAGACGAACGAAAAAAAAGCCTACCTTAATAATAACTGCAGAAAAGAACCAATAGGCCTAATAAAAAACAAAATAAAGTTAATAAGAAAAGAAATGTAAAAAACGAAATGAGCAAATAAAAAAAACTCCGAACATACCTTAATTGCGAAACCGGAAGAACCAAAAAACCTGAAAGGAGTGAAATATAATTAGTAAGGAACAAGTTATAAGAAACAAAAAAAAAGAAAAAAATAGAAAAAAACATACCTTGATTGCGAGCTGAGCGAAGGGGTAAAGAAAAAATATTAGAAGCGATAATAATAAACAAACATGATGCATATAATTACGCAGCCAATCATAATTTGTTTTATCACGTGATAACAGGCCGTTATGGCGATTGGGGTCGCCAGCGACATTTTCCCAATTATTGATATAAGGATATATTATAATTTAAATAATAGCAAGTGGTTTAATATCCAATTCTTCAATAAGAATATTTTTCACGGTTTAAATATAGTTATACTTATACGTAATTGAGGAGGCATTTGGTAAATGAATTGAATCATTCTGCCAATTTTAAAAAATACGAAATATATTAAATATATTGAAAAAAAAAGATATAATGCACATATACATAAACTAATAATATAATATTTTCTTGTCAATTAATAAAAAAATAAGATGTTTTTTTTTATTCAATAACAACAGATTTGCAATGATTTTTCTACACCAAGAAAACTTTATAAAAATACATGCAAATCATCATTCCCATTATTGCAGCAGGTAATGGTATTTGTATACTGCCCAAGTAACGTATAATTGTTACATTTGATGGTAGTTTATTTAATTTTTCTTCAAATTCAGATCTACGATCTTCTAAAAAAGAACGTATTTTCGGCAATGACCGTTTATGTGCTTTCCCTTTTAAATCACTTAATTTCATCGTTAGATTTTGTAACCCGAATCGATCAGATGGCACATCTTTCCAAATTATATGTTGTTTAATTTCTCTAATTGTCTCATTTTCCAACTTCTCTGGGTCTTCATAAATTTCTGAACGGGAAGGATTTCTTATAACATAAGTACCATTTAGAGAGAGTTCATAATGTTTTTCGTCATCACTTGGATGATCGATGATAGTTAGGACGCCTACTGTACGTTGACCGTCCGGATCTGCTTCACGCGCGAGACGGTACGCGCATTGTGTAGCTATGTCAGAAGTTGCTTGAAAATACTGGGACCAAAATTGCCGTTTCTTTTTTTATGTACTCTTTTACTAAGGATAACACAAAAGCTTCGTGGATTACATCACTCCTTGTCACCCCTAAATGAGACGCAAAAAAATATTATTATTAAAGTAATGAAACATGGTAAAAAGTTTACAATCATAAATCAATTCATTCTCTCTTATTTTTTTTTTCTACTTACCGGGTAAGTCGACCAAAGATAAATTGTGCATCTGTTCTGGACCACTGATTGTAATGCATACAGTATTTTTTGTATAAGCTAACTCATCAGCATCAGGTGGCAATATTTTATTTTTAAATTAATACTCGGATTCTGTGCATAACGTTGAGCTTCGCGCAATTTTTTTTCAATTTCTGACTTATCTAAATCTGTTATAATAGCAAAATCTACTTCTTTTGGACGTATCGGTTCACGATTTCTATCTTCTACGTAACATAAAGATATCTTATGTAACGGTTCTTCACTTTGTAACATACGAATTTTAAAAGATGCATGCAACTGTACTTTTTGCGGATCCTCTATTTATATGTTTTTTTTTTTTAAAAAGAAAAATAAAATAAAAATTGTATTTTGTGTTTTTTAAAATAAATATTGTAATATTTTACGTTTTTTTACCTTGGTAATGGTAAACTACCGGTTAAGCGTGTAAAATGAGACTTTTGCCAGTCGATTGATCACCAAAACAACAACTGTTGGAGTATTTTCTTCAAATTCATGATAAAGCGCCTCAAGTTTCTTTATTTCAGATATAATGTCAAAATAATCTCTTGTTTTTAGCGTTTTTGCTAGTGGAGAATTTAATTGAACCATTTGATTAAATTCCTGAAAGAAGAAAATTCAGTTATATTGATCTTTTTATGAAGTCGGTAGTGTAAAAAAATTTGATCTATTCCTAATACGGTTTATTTTTATTTATAAATAACATTTTTACCGAGCCTTTTCCCCGTAATGAGTAAGTCTTATTCCAAAGGTTCCAAAAATGCTACAGTTTGTGTGATAGTAGACAAAATTAGGTTGAAATGAACTTTACGGAATATATTGATAATGCAATTTTTATTATTAAGAAGAAATTTGAGTTTAATTTTAAAGACGAATAAAGAAACCACCAATTAAACAATTATTTTTGTATAAATAACAGTAATACATTCATCTAAATTTCAGTATATAACAATGTTCTTGATGATTACAAGGAAAATGTTACGCATATATTATTAGATTTGTATATTTTACGATTCGAATCGCTGTATTTGAAATTATTTAATTTTAATTAAGGTGCCTCCAAAATTGGGTATCATATCAAAATCTTTTTCAAACCGATAGGGAGGGATATAAACCGGAATGCTTACTTGTAATCATATGGTTAAAATTTGAATGATGAACTTCATGATCCAAGTTCATCGTTACGGCCCGTTACAATATTTGTAATTCGTGTAAATAAATGATCAAGTATAATGAACTACATAATATACTTAAATATATTTTCCTAATACTATCTTAGTCTGTACAATACATAATAACCGTTAAAAATTCCGAATCATTTAATTAGCGTTTTTACGTAGATACGTCGGTTGAGACACAAACGATCATTTTTTTTTGGAAAAAAGGTTACATGAAAGAGACAATACTTTTGTAAATAAGATTTTTTACGAAAATATAAAACAACAATTTAGTGAGAAATTTATTGTAAAATGGAGTTAATCAATTAATAAGAATAGTAAATTTTTAAATGGTAACATATTGATTTAAATTAGCTGATCGTGCACTGAAATCGTACCCTTTGATGTATTTCGCCTAACCTTATAATCAGATTCTGTAAACCAAATCGATCAGATGGTACAACACTCCAGGTTTTATTTCGTTTAAGAGCCTCAACTGTCGCTTTTTCCAACTCATTCGGGTCCTCAGAACGACCACCGGAGGGATTTCTTATAACATAAACACGATTTTTAACAAGAGTAGCGAGTTCAAGATGTTTAAGTTCTTCTTCACTATGATATTCAATAACACGATCCATTTTTGTTAGGACTCCCACTGTACGCTGACCGTTTGGATCTACTTCTTGCGCGAGACGATATGCGCATTGTGTATCTATATCAACAGTTGCTTGAAATACTGGCATTAAAATTGACGTTTCTTTTATAATATATTCTTTTGCCAGAGATAATAAGAACTTTTCGTGGTTTTCATCGTTTCTTACAATTCCTAATGAAAAATAAAAAACGTATTAAATTTTTTAATTTCACTTCACCATTTATTTTTTCAATTTACCTGGCAAGTCAACCAAACATAAATCATATTTCCGATCTGGACCACTGATTATAATACACACAGTATTTTTTGTATAAGGCAATTCATCAGTATGAGGTAAAGACCCTTTAATTTTATTTTTAAAATTAATACTCGGATTCAGCGCATAACGTTGAGCTTCACGCAACTTTTCTTCGATTTCTTCCTCTTCCAAATCCATTATATTAGCAAACTCGATTTCTCTTGGAGTTGTTGGTTTACGATTTTTGTCTTCTACGTAACGTAAAGATATTTTACGTAACGGTTCCCTAGATGGAATCATACGTATTTCGAAAGGTGCACACGTACATTTTATGGATCCTCTATATAAAGAAGAAATTGTGTATATATATATATATTTATATATGAAGATGAATTTCAGTTCCCAATCCGAATCTTTTCTTTCGTTAGGGATTATATATATAGTATATATATATATATAATTTTTTTAAAAAAAATTGTATTCTTTTTTCTTACATTGGCAATGGTAAACCAACTAAGCGTTTTAAAACAGAACTTTTGCCACTTGATTGATCACCAAATACAACAATGGTTGGAATGAATATATTTGTTAGTGAAGAATTTTGTTGTCCCATTTTTTTTTTTTAGTTAAAAAAAAAAAAAAAAAAAAAATGATATTTTTATTTAAGGAAAAGGAAATTTCATGAGAATTTTTTTTATTTTGTATTGTAAAAAAATTTAAAGTTGTGATTTTCATCACTTATTCCTCATGTGGAGTTATTAAAAAACAATTGAATTTTGATTTTTTTTTTTATCTATCATGATAAGAAGCTTTTTGTCAGGTGAGAAATCTCTTTGCTTCTATAATGAGTAAGCTTAATCCGGATTTGGAAACTATGGTCTCATTTTTTAATATCGCACCAAGTTTAAGTAGTTCAGTCTATGGAGTTTTATTTAAAAACATGTGGAGCTCATATGAACCCACAGGAATCATATGGATTTATGTTATGCTTCGTCGCAAGGTTATTTGGAACTATTCAGGTTTCTACAGATTCCATGTAGATCTACGTAAAAAATTTCCTGATTTTATTATTTACTTGTCGGATAAAATTATGGGGAGATCGCAAGATATGAAATTTGAATCGCTGTGTTACCAAAATTTAAGTAAAAATGAGAATATGAGATAAATCATGAGGGCACCATATAAACTTTTTTTTTTGTCTATATCTCTATCGGAATGCTTATATGATTAAGTTTGGATAGGACAAATGATGAATCTCATACTCAAATTTCTAACTTTGATATCGTTACGGCCGTTTATAAATTTATAATTCATGTAAATGATGATAAAACATGCAGTATAAGTTGTGTTTACAAGGTGATTATTGTGATTTTTTCAGGTATAATGAACCAATATACTTATTAGCTAAATTTTCAACTTAAAAAAAGAAGAGTTTAAATTGATAAAAAAAAAGCTGCCACATAAGTCTAATTCCTTTTCGGATTTATTAATTTTTCTTTAGCGTATGATAGTTGGCACAAATATGAAAATTATCTGCCAATAAAAGCACCAATTATCGCTTATAGTAATCCGATAAACAGGTTACGTAAGAGGAATAAATTCAGATCGACGATTGTTCTTGTGCCTCTGATGGTACTTCTGTCTCCGGTCGTTCTTCTGTCTCTGGTCGTTCTTGTGCCTCTGATCGTTGTTGTAATTCGTTCAATTTCATAGTCAGATTATTTAAACCAAATTGATCAGATGGTACATCCCTCCAAATTCTATGTTGTTTAAGAGCCTCAATTGTCGCCTTTTCCAACTCATCCGGATCCTCAAAAATTTCTGAACGAACACTAGAAGGATTTCTTATAACATAGACACTGTTTACAAGCTTATGTTTTCCTTGGCCTTTTACAAAAGTAGCAAGTTCAAGATGTTTTTCGTCATCACTCATATAATTGATAATACGGTCCATTTTTGTTAGGACGCCCACTGTACGTAGACCACTCGGATCTGCTTCACGCGCAAGACGAGAGACGCATTGTGTAGCTATACCAGAAGTTGCTTGAAATACAGGAACTAAAATTGTCGTTTCTTTTTTAATATATTCTTTTACTAGAGATAATAAGAAATTTTCGTGACTTTCTTCATCTCTTACAATTCCTACGTATAATTTTAATAAGGCGTAAAGTGAAATGTATTAAACTTCGTAATTTCACATCAATCATTTTCTATTTACCTGGCAATTCGACCATAGGTAAACTATGCATCTGATCTGGACCACTGATTGTAACACATACAACATTTTTTGTAAAAGTTAACTCATCAGAATCAGGTAGCAATTGTGTATTTTCGGCATTAATACTCGGATTCCGCACATAACGTTGAGCTTCACGCAACTTTTCTTCGATTTCTTCATCATTCAAGTCCGTTATATTAGCAAACTCGACTTCTCTTGGAGTTGTTGGTTTATGATTTTCGTCTTCTATGTAACGTAATGATATTTTACGTAACGGTTCCTCAGTTTGTAACATACGTATTTCGAATGGTGTACATTTTGTGGATCCCCTGTTTACAATTATATAAAGAAGATATTTTTTATTTTTATTTTTATTTTTTTTTTTTAAAAAAATAGATTGTATTTTTTTTTTTCTTACATTGGCAACGGTAACCCAACTAAGCGCTTTAAAACAGAACTTTTGCCACTTGATTTATCACCAAATACAACAATGGATGGAGTGTTTTCTTCAAATTCATTGTTTAAGCTAGGTTCCTCTATTTCACACATAATGTAAATATAATCTTTTGCATTGATAAAAATAGTGGAGAATTTACTTAATTTTTATTTAAAATTTAGTAAAAAAAAAAAAAAACTTGACAATATATAGCAGACAAAATAATAATTTCGTTTAAGAAAAAGGGTGTATTTTATAATGAATTTTATTATTTGGCTTGTGTTTGATTGTTCATCACTTATTCCTCATACGGAATTTATTAAAAAAAATATTTTTTCAAATTTTGATTTATTTTATCTATTATGGTAAGGTGCTTTTATTTGCTCATCATTTACACAAAGCACTTTTATTAATGATATGAGATCGTTATTAAAATTTGTAATTCATTAATACATGTAGTAAAAGATAGTGTTTTTCAGGTATAATAAATCAATATACTTATTAGCAGTGCTAAATAGAAAGAAAACATTTTGCCGGATATAATATAAGGAGTTATCTTAAAAATTTGCCGGGATATGATCTGAATTTTACCGGAGATTTTTCAACAATTCCGGAATTTTATCATCTAAATTTTTCATATAATAACAATGTAAAGAGTTATACATTGATAAATTCGTCACATAAATCACATAATTTCTTTTTTAAATTTATTAAATTTTTTAGCGCATAACAAATGGTATAAAAAAAATAAATTATCGATTATCACTTACAGCGATTCGAGAAAATTTCAGATTGATGATCGTTCTTGTGCCTCTCGTTGTAATTCGCTCAAATTTATAGTCAGATTCTGTAAGCAAAATCGATTAGATGGTACATCCCTCCAGACTCTGTGTTGTATAAGAGCTCTAATTGTCGTTTTTTCCAACTCTTCCGGGTCCTCAAGAATTTCTGAACGAACACCGGAAGGGTTTCTTATAACATAATAACCGTTTACAAGATTATGTTCTCCTTGACCTTTTACAAAAGTAGCAAGTTCAAGATGTTTTTCGCCATCACTCGGATAATCGACAAAACAATCCATTTTTGTTAGGACACCCACTATACGCCGACCGCTTGGATCTGTTTCGCGCGCAAGACGATATGCGCATTGTGTAGCTATATCAGAGTTGTTGCTTGAAATATAGGAACAAAAATTGTCGTTTCCTTTTTAATATATTGGTTGCTAAATTCAATAAGAAATCTTATATTAAATTTTTGAATTTCACTCCATTTGTTTCTTCTATTTGCCTGGCAAGTCAATCATAAATAAACTATGTGTCTGATCTGGACCACTGATTGTTAAACATATAGTATTCTCTGTATAAGCTAACTCATCAGAATCAGGTGACAAATTGTACTTTTAACAGCTTCACGCAATTTTGCTCCGATTTCTTCCTCATCCAAGTCCGTTATATTAGCAAACTCGAATTCTCTTGGAGTTATTAGTTTACGATTTTTGTCTTCTATGTAACGTAAAGATATTTTACGTGACGGTTCCTCAGATGGTATCATACGTATTTCGAAAGGTACACACGTAACATCCTCTGTTTATAATTACATAAGAAAAAAATTTTTATTTTTTAAAAATAGAGATTGTATATATATATATTTTTTTTTCTCACATTTGCAATGGTAAACCGCCGGTTAATCGTTTTAAAACGTTTTTAAACAGAACTTTTGCCACTTGATTGATCACCAAATATAACAACAAATGGTTAGAATGTTTTCTTCAATTTCATTGTTTGCATTTGGCACTTTGCAATTGAAGAGTTTAGTTGACCCATTTTGATTAATTTTTTAAACTTGAAAAGAATTTTGTTTAAGGAAAGGAAGTTCAGCTGTGTTTTATAATGAGAAATTTTTTTTATTTCATGATTTCTGTTCTCATACGGAATTTATTAATTTTGCTTTTTGCTTCTATAATGAGTAAGCTTAATCTGAATTTGGAAACTATGGTCTCATTTTAATATCATACGAATTTAAGCAGATCGGTCCACATAATTCCATGCAGGTAAAGTTACTTAAAAACGTAGAATTCCATACATTTCTGAATAGCACATGAATCCGCATATTTTATTAAGGATTTGTTATGCTTCGTCGCAGGATTTGGAACTATTCAGGTTTCTATAAATTACGACGTGAATTTTTATGTAGATCTTTATTTCCCAGTGATTTTATTATTACTGTAACTTGGCGGATAAAATTATGGTGAGATAGTAATATAAGGTTTGTTAGAATACTGTATACGTTTAGTACTAATTAATTAGGTAATAAGATATTTCAACAATTTAGACTAACTTTTAAACAATATATCAATCAAAATTTTTTAAGTTTTAATTGATGCTAATAATTGTAAATAAGTAATAAATAAGGAGAAAGATTTAGTTATACATACAGTTACAATAAGAAATTTTTTAATGAATTATTATTTATTATTATACTATTCAAGCAACATATAAATGGATTTCCATCTAATAATAGTGAAGTGCATTTAATTTTTCTTTAAATTTAGATTAACAATCTTTCAAAAAAAAATATATTTTTGACAATAAATGTCTATACCTTTTTTAAAATTTTATATTTCAAATTGATCAGATGTTATATCTTTCCAGATTATATATTATTTAAGTTCTTTAATTGTTTTTTTCAAACTTATAATAAATTTCTAAATAAACTGAATACCAAAAAAACTTGTTATAATATAAATACTATTTATTATAAATTAATATTATTTTTAATTTTTTTACAAAAAAAAAAAAGAATTTATAATATTTTTTATAATGTTTTTAATGAGTCAAGTTAAGTTAAATTCAAGTTAATTTAAAGTACTATTTATATAGATAAATATACTTTATTAATTATTTAAATTACATTATTTATATTATACAGGTCTATATAAATTTTATGTAAATTAATTTTGAAATACTAATTTTTTGTTAATATTTAAATAATATAATTTATATTTATTAAATTAATTAATAATATATATACTTTATATATTAAATGGAAGGCCAGAAATAATACTTTAAGACCAGTTTGCGGTCTTCAGTTTTAGACTATTTTAACTGGAGACCAGTTTGAAAAAAAATCTTTGTAATAAGATTTTAAACTGGTTTGACATGTCAGACCAGTTTTAATTTATCTAAAAAGGAGGTCGTCTAAAGTGGAGGTAAGTCGCCTGATTTATACAAATTTTTGGCCCACATTACAGCATTAAGAAATTGCGAATGTGACAAATAAGGGCGTGATATATAGGATTTTATTAACTGAAAAATTTCTGTTACCAGAATACTTAATAAAAATGAAAGAGTAGAGGGGTGTGACATGGGTAACAAATATTTTACTATGATCACATGATTTGTCTCCACTTTAGATATTCCCCTAAAAAGAAAATATTAGTTAAACTGGTTTCTTTAGATTAAACCAGTTTGAAACTGGTTTTGAAGACTAGTCTTAAAGCACTAGTCAAAAATTATATTATTTAATTTTGAAATTTTGATCAATCTTTTTCTTATCATTATTTTAAAAAATTCAATATATATTATTAATTACTAAAAATGGTATTTATAGAAGAAAAATAGGAATTCTAAAGGAAAATCTGAAAAGTACTATCTTGAATTAATGAATTAAACCTAAGACTTTAATTCTATAAATTAGTATAATTTTTAAGTATAAAATATAAAATTAATAAGCTAAACCAAACATATTTATTATGATTAAAAGAATGTAATAATAATTCTATAGAATATTTTTATAATAAATTGAAGTCTTATATCATAATATCAATTCTTTAAAAATAAAATAAAAATAACAAAGATAAATTAATTATTACTAATATCATAAATAATATAATTTTATATAAATATTAAACATAAATATTAAGACAACTCTTCCTGCTGATCACTCAGCCCAAAATCTTTTGAAAGTTTTCGCGAACTTTTCACTAATAACAACCCACTTTTTTTCAAGGATATAGACGCGCGAACACTAAAAATCATTAAGGAAGCGACTGCTAACTCTTTTAAAACAAGTCTTATCGACTTTCTTCAGACTATTTTACCTCTATGTCCTCAGCTTTGCGAAGGCATAATGGTGACCACGATCGGAGCAGCTGAGCTTTTCGACAAAGTACCCCAGTACCGACTAGACCCAGGCTTAGCAACTGTCAAGCCCAAAGCTTCCCAACAACAAGTGGTAGCTTCAACGGTCTTAGCTACTGTGGCTCACTGGTCTTCCTCCCTCCTTCTTGAACAGCTCGTTTTCCCCACCTACGACAAGATTGCACGTGAGGTGGATGAGATACTTGAGGCACAAACATTAAGACACCAATCAGATATTGACATGCTGACAGACCAGTTGACCAACACAGGCACAGTGCAAACGCCCGAAGATCATGCAGATTTACCAGATTTGGATATGGAGATGGATCGCCCGCACCAATCAACGTCTTCGACAGCTGATCCACCTCCCCCTTCCTCCGAAACAAGTAACACCTCCTGGAAACCAGTTTTGACTAAGAATCAGAAGAAAAAATTAAAGAAATAAGAGAAGCGTGTGGAAAAAGCTAAATTCCTACAGGAAGTCACCTCACTCAACTCTTCAACTGCATCACCTGATTCCACCCTTGATAGTCAAAAGCCTATACTCTCGCAACCCCCACCACAGCCATCTGTAAACGTCAAGTAAAGTGATAAAAGTGATGATAAAGTCACCACGCTGTCAACGAAAAAGCGTAAGAATGAGAGTAGTACAGGAGACAATAACCTTATTATCACTGGATATCAACCTGAGGAGAAAGACAAGAACCTCACCTTGGATCTAGTGGTTTATGACATCCCAGCCAACTGGACAAATTATCAACTCCTCAGCGAACTCAACAAATGGGGAAAAGTGGTGTCTGTCAGCACGCGAGTGCAAAAGAAATATCAAACAGCAAGGGTCAGACTTACACCCAACCATAATTGTCTAAAAGTGTATAATAATGGTGACTGGACGGTTTCCCTCAGATCTCTTCTGGTGCGATAGTTCCCAGCAGCTTGGTCTCTTTCAGAACGAAAGCAATGCAAGAAATTCCAGGCAGCAATCACGAATATCCCCAAAGATATGACGATTGAGTCACTATTTCCCGAAGGCACTTCTGGGCCCTTCATCAATAAAAGCAATCTCCAATCATTCAAAATAGTTCGAGAACAGGATGGCACTAGGATTCTTATCGGCTACTTTGCAACATGGGATGCATTGTCCCGCAGACTAGCCAAGAGTCAAATGTGAAAGCAGATGGAATTAGCTTGGTACAAACATTCCACTCCATCCTTCCGTTCGTCAAGATGACAGCCTAAAGCTACAGGTTCAGGCTCAAACTCTTCTCCTCACAAGAAGGCGGGCTCCTCTCTGGTGGTTACTGGATCAAATCGCACGCCTTTTGGGTCACGCAAGTCACATAACAATAACAATCAAGAAAATAATACTAACTCGCTCAATCTTGCGCAGTCTCAGAAATCCTCAGGACGTTCAACTTCTTCTAACACGAACAAGGGATCGCGTAAGTCTGGCAATGGGCAACTGGGTAATCTTAATAAGGTGGAAATCAAGCACTTACTGGAACAGCTCATTAGTTTATGTTGCTAGCATACTAGAAACAGAAAGTTAGTCATAGACGGGATGTGTACTCCTAGCTAGTTAGTTGTTTTAGGGTAGTTTATTTTCTATAATATTTCTTTTTCTTTTTTTTTCGTTTCCTTTATTCCTTCGTATTAGTAGTTAATTAGTCAGGCAGATGGTAAGACGGGTCCTTTGAGGCTCGAAGCAACGTTAAATTGTATTTTAGTGGTATGATAATGTACCCTCATTTTACATAATAAAACAGAGTGCGGCTCCAATACCTTAAAAAAAAAAAAAAAAATAAACATAAATATTAATAATAATATCATTTAATCATTAACAAACAAATGTAAATTATAATAAATTAACATTTTAAAATATAAAATTAGTAATAAAATACTAATAATTAAATATATTATTAATAATATTATTCATTTTAAATAAATATATTAAAATATAAAATTAGTAACAAATAAAAATAATCAAATAAAATTAGTTTAAGTAATTAAATTTTAAGAGTTTTACTTTTATTAATAATTATTAAAATATAATTTTTGCTTTTTTTTTATATTTAAGTATATTAAGATTTAATTAAAAATTAGATCTTTTTATACAAAATAATATTTTATTAAATTATTGATTATATAATTAAAGAAATTGTGACTTTACTTTTAATCCCTCTTTTTTTGATTATTTATTATATTTAGTATTATTTGAAATTACTTAATATAGTATTATTAATCATAAAATATTAAATGAAAATAAGAAAAATATTTTATTTTGATTTTTAATTAAAAAATATTAATTAAAAAGTTTTTTTTGATTTAAAAATACCAATTAAAAAATTTTTCTATTTTTATCAAAGAATACTAATTAAAAATAAAAATAATATAATTCATTATCTTATTTTTGTAACTTTAAAAATAAATTAATACTAAAAATAATTAAAAATAGATAAATACTAATAATAACTAAAGAGTGAATTTATTTAATGCACCCCGCGTTATAACGCATCCCCACGTAACCTGAAATTTTTGCCAAAATTATTGGCCAAAATTAAATCAAAATTTAAATTTTGAATTCGCGTAATATTATGTGATCCGATGAAATTCAGATGTTTCGTATCAAAAATCAAAGTTCCTAAAAAACCATAAATTAATCATGAAATAGACCAAAATTGGTACAAAACACCCATGATAACTTTATTAAATTGTATTGAACATAATGAAGTTACATTAGTTGTATTAGCTATCAATAAAGTATTATTTATTGATAATCTTTCCATCATATTATCACTCCTTTCTTTGCTCCTAATACACTTACAATTTGAATAACAGGTCCTTCTTTTGAACTTTTACATCATTCTTTCAACCACAATGTTATCCCAGTTGATCAATATCAAAGCCATCATTTTCGATTAGGACATCTAGAAGCATAATGCCCCATTTTATGACATATGCCGCATTTTCGCCCATTATTTACATTTTCGCAATCATTTCGCACATTTTCTTTTTGTGCTTTACTAGTACTCACATTATTATTTTCTTCATTATGACCTTTCATTCGTTTGGTGGTGGGTCTACCTTTACAATTATGCCTTGTCAGATCTTTAATACTATCAATATCATAAACGTGTCCATCATATAATTCAATCACATTTGAATTCCTACGTTCTTCTAAAATATTTGTTTCCAATTGTGCCATAGCTTGCCGTTTTGCTTACTTTTCAGAAATATAAGCTAAGATAATATCATCCAAACTTTGTTGATTATTATCTTCTAAAGAATAATCCACTGCTTTCTTAAAATGACCCGTAAATTGGCCATAATCAACTTTTTTCTGTACGCGATTTCTAATTTGAACTTCTTGAATGTTATCATAATGCATAGGAATAAAATTGGCTTGTTAAACTGTATCATTGTCTTGAATCTGTTTTAGTTTTTTGGATGATGTTCCAATAAATGGTTCATTAAAAATAGTATTAACGTGATTCCAAGCATCATCTTGAAGCCATCTTGTTGGCATTAATAATAAATGAAATAGTACATTTGAATTTTCAACTATCAACTTGAAATAATGTCTACATATTATCCCATGCAAGACTAACAACAAACATGTACACATGTGTGTACCATCCTCAAAGGTAACGATATGCTGATATGAGCTTGGGATTATATAAGGAGTGATTCGCCAGATTTTTTTAATTGATTTTCCTGAAACTGAATTCAACAATGCCTTTAAATATGTCTGACGATAGTCATAATACTCATTTAAAGAGAGGAATCACGCCCAACCTTTTTAAAATTTAGTATAAAACATTAATGACAAAATTAACTTTAAATATTACTAAAGAAATTGCACGTAGTAGAGGAGGTAAATGCATCTCTGAAAGTTATATCAATTGTCAGATGCCAATATTTTGGAAATGTGCTAAGGATTATTTGTGGTCTGCAAGACTTAGTAGTGTGAAGAATGAAAATACATGATGCCCACAATGCGCAGTTAAAAATCGTCGTACCCAAATAATCAAAAATATGAAGAAGTTTGCAGAAAAGAAAGGAGGCTTTTGCCTTACAACTGAGTATGTTAATAGACAGGATGCTTTTGAATGGCAGTGTAAAGAAGGACATAAGTGGAAGGCTTCAGCAAAAGATATTCTTAAAGGAACTTGGTATCGAAGGTGCAGTATACTAGGTCAAAAACATGTTATACCAGATAAAAAACCTATCCCAGTACAAAGACACGATCATGTTGCATATCAACCTATTGATATAGCAAATAGTATTGCACAAGAATGAGGTGGTAAGTGTCTTTCTACAGAATATGTTAATGCAAATACTCAAATGCTTTGAAGATGTGCCAAAGGTCATGAATGGTCTACAACTCTTTATCAATTAAAAAATATGGGAAGATGGTACTTACAATGTGCTGGTAATTTTCCCTGTGGTCTTTCAAAAGCTAAGGAAATCACTCACAGTAGAGGAGGTATGTGTCTTTCCACAGAATATATAAATCTCTGTGTTCTGATGCAATAGATGTGTAATAAAGGTCATAAATGGTTTGCTAGTTTTAATAGTATTAAGCATGTTAAATCTTGGTATCCATATTGCTTAAATAAGCATGAAAATCTGTATCATGAAGTCATAACTAATATTCTTGGCCTACCTTTTAGCATCTGCCGACCAGATTTCTTGAAAATACCTGAACATCCTCAAGGACTAGAACTCGACATCTACAGTCACCTCTAGATATAACAAACCTGTATGTACCAAACAAACTGATTTTTTATAATTATTTACACTGGATATAATGAACTTTTATAATAAATTCCTATATACCACATCTGAACTCGATTTGATCAGCCCCAATATATTAGCCATGTATTCGTTATACCAAACAAGTCATGTGATCATAACTAATTCAGGCCATTTTAATAGCGCTAACCAAGGTTATCAGTAATCAATAAACAAATGGTGATTTGTTCATGAAACTTTATATTATGCGAAATTATAATCTTGATTGACACTAGAAATTTGATTAGAATTATTTAGGACAGAATTGATTCAATATATTAGATATATACTAAATCCTCCAGAGCAGAAGGTTCATTATATTCGTACAATATATTTATATAAATCACATGCTTGTTATTTTATTGGTCAAAATTTATATAACGAACTGTTCGGTATACAGTATAGGTGTTATATAACGAACCCATTCTATACCGAACAAAAATTGCTGGAACACTAGGTTCGTTATATCCAGAGGCGACTGTATTATCCACAGTATGGATTTGCTATAGAAGTACAAGGTAAACAGCATGAGCAACACGTAAAATACTTTCACAAAGACCTGGAAGAGTTCGAGAAACAGTTGATGCGTGGTCAGCTCAAAAAAGAACTTTGCGAGAAGAATTCGATTGTTTTAAGATATGTTTGGTATTACGAAGACCCATATGTAGTTATTCCTGAACATCTTCGAGAATTAGGTCTTATTGAGTAAACTCAAATATTTAAATGCTTTTGCGATTCGTTATTATTTTTTTCAAATATAATTTTATTCATCTGGAATTACACGAAAATTATTATGTGGATAATCGTCTGCGCAAATTAAGGTGGCTTAGTTGTGAAACTTTTCTGTCGCACAGGGTCTATTGTATGACGTGTTGATTTTATCAAATTAAACTGATTCGGAATTTGAATCAAAAAGTTAATGATTTATATATAATGATTATTTTTTCATAAAAGAACGATAGTTTTCTTGCTCTTCTAATGGTCTAATAGTCTTCCATTATGAACGAAACAGCAAATCAATTACTAAGTAACGTCGTTCCAGATTGCGCATGGATCCCTCCACGTCAGCGATCTTCAAGCATACCAGCTTACCCCCTCTTTCCAGAAGTCGTGAGACAATGGCGCTTCTTCTCCAGAAGTGTCAATAGACACATTAATAATGCTAATAATATTCCAGGAGGACAATTCCCTGTATTCGCAACCGAAACAATATCTCTCAGCGTAGAAGACGATACAAAATATCGTTTATATACTAATGTTTTAATGCCTGTCAACGCATTATTAGGGACACAAGGAGCAGTATTTCGTGCGACATGTACTGGATTGTTGGGCACTCCCGACTTTGTTTTATGCACTAATAATTCCACAATGGCCAAGATGCCTGTGGAAATGAAAACGCGTCATAATCTGAATTTAGGGAATCATGACCTGTGGGAGATTTATCGACATGCTGACCGGGCTCCAATAATGGAAACAGATCCAAACTTTAGGTTTAAAAAAAGGATCTTATCACAGGTGTTTGGTGAAATGGCCTGCAATGGCCTTTATTACGGCATTTTGTCAAATTATACAGATACATACTTTCTCCAACGACTAGAAACAGAACCAAAAAACCTATATGTTTCTCATGTTGTTCATCCTAATAGTATCAATCCGACTTTACGCGAGTGCATTCAATATATCAGTCATCTTGCCATTAATGATCAAGTCGGTAGAAGATTGGATCGTGTATTGGAAGACATTAATTCATTCAATGACGATAGCTCTGATGATGACGATGCTGATGATTCTAATAACAGCTCTCACGATGATTATGCTCCTTCTGACAATGATGATTCTGACAATGATGATTCTTCTGACAATGATTATAGTTCAAAGAAGAGGAAGAGTTCCTCTATGCAGATCGGTAGCAGGAAGAGAGTGATCACATCGACCGCATCATCTTCCAAAGGAATCACTACAATAGGAGAATACATAGGTGGCGGAACCTTTGGAAAGGTTTTTTCTGGATATTATGATAATCAAGCCGTAGCATGGAAGACTTGTGACACGTATAAGAAGAAAGAAGAGATGAAAACGTTAAAACATGAAGCTCATGTTTATTCTATTTTGAGAGAATGTCAAGGTACTATTTTTTTTCATTCATTATATTTAAGATATTATTAACTTGTCTATTGCAAATTGATATTAGGTCATGCTATTCCACGTTTGCATTATAAGGGTTACATTTATGGTGGATTTCTTTTTGCATTAGCGTTACAATAATTGAGGGTGCCCATCATGTTGATCCGAAAAGACTCACTAAAGAGGAAAAAAAATTAATAGTTAATCAGCTCAAGTTAATACATAATTGTGGTGTCCTACACAATGATATCTCAGAGCAAAATATTCTATATGAACCAAAGAGTCGCCATTACTTTTTTATTGATTTTGGCTTGAGCAAGATCGTGGGTAGTGAGTCGCCGAAATTGCGCCAGGAAGAAAGAAGATTAAAAAAATTTTTAAAACTTTAAGTATTTGGATGCATAGGACTATACCGCATTATCACACTAGATGAAGAATAAATGAATTTTTATTATTGCAAGCTACAATGTATATATTACTTTCATTTTAAATCATAAAATGTAATAAATCATGAAATCAATCATATATTTTGCACAACTTATTTCCCAATACATATTTATTAAATAATAAAAGTGAGTTAGAAAAAGAAACATATGATGCTATCAAAGAGGGATTCTAAACAATTTAATGCGAGTCACAGCATCAAGTTATTTCTTTGCTTGATAAGCGAACACAAAATTTATATTTGAGAATGTATATACGCATAAAACATGCACACGTTTTTAAAAAATCTTTATTATATTTTTTTCATTTTTTCGTAAAGCAGAAAGGGCTGGCCGGCAAAGTAAAAAACGAAAGTAATAAAGTAAATGGAGTAGCGGGATGTTTCAAGGGAGGAATTAGCCGAGCCCTAACCCATATAATGGCAGTTCCTACCCCACTACTCCGCATTATTATCTCGGATGACATGATTGTAGTATGTTTTATACAGAAAGGGAATTGTTCAATATATGTAATGAATTACCAGGTCTGTCCCAAAACCTTGTGCGGAACTGCCTATAATATCTTTCTCCTTCCTGGGACCACCTTCCATTTCACGCACCATTCCTCCATTCATAGAAATTCTAAAAATGTTAATACTATTAATTTTTTATTTTTTTTTTATTTTTTTTTTATGATTTATTATTATTTTACTAACATTAAAATTCCTGACCAAGTTTCTCCACTTTCTTTCTACCTGTTGGCCAGTGAACCTCACGCAGAACTGTCTCCGAATTCTTCGAGCTAGGCTCTCCCAGAATTCAGAGCGGTTCCTTCCAGGTATGTCATGGTAGTAGTTGTTCCTTCTCCTTTACATTATTTATTTAATTTTTAGATCAGGAAACGTAAGAGAAAAAAAAACTAGAATATGATCAAAGTTATTTTTAGTTTTCATTTAATTTTTTACCTCCTATATCTTATTAAATATTCAGTTATTGCATCAGTCCAATTTGCGGGCATTTTAAGAAAAAGAATATATAATAATAAAAAATAACGGCAACAAATTTTAAGAAAAAAAATATATAATAAAAATAATGACAACAAATTTTAAGAAAAAAAATATATAATAAAAATAACGACAATAAATTTATTGTAAGAAAAAAAAAAGATGAAACTTCTTTTTATAAACAATTTTTTATCACCTTGTATTATTATATTAATTACCCTTCAAGAACATTTACGTAAATTGTTCTAATTTCTCAAATATGTCATGATTGTTATGATCTGTCTTCTTTATATTAATTATAATACAGATACGGATCTACAATACAATCAATCACAATGAACAAGTTAAACTCGACCTAAAGTCAATTGTTATGATCGTGATTCCAAAATATCAAGATAAAGGTCTTCTTTTTAATTATATATCAAATCTAAAAAAGGTAAAATCTAATAATACAGATACGTAAATAAATAGTGTTTTTTATTTTGGTTTATAATAAGCTTTTGCCAATTATAGACTACAAATAAAACAATTACGGATCTACAATACATTACACAAAGATCTTGAGCGAACGAGTTAAACTCAAGTTCAACTCAAGTTCAAAGCGAACAACTTAAATTCAAAATAAAATATCCAAGATTAACAAAAAAGTTGGTAACGTTATAATGAAATCAGTAGTAAAACTTAATTTAATCATCTTTAATTAGGTATAAAAATTCTGATAAATTTAATAAAATCAGTGATTTTTTAATAATTTTATCAACTCAAGTTGAACACGAATAGTGAATAATCAAGTTTGTGCTTCTTCGCTAATATTGACTTGTGCATTCGATTTTGTGGCTGATGTGACTGAATATAATATTACCTAAATAACCAATAAAAATTGATAATTTTGTTGATCATGTGATTGCACGATCATGATTTAATTATTTATTTATCATATTTTTTTTTTTTTTTTTTTCAAAAACTTTTTCTCTCTCTCTCAAATTTTTACTTTATTGTTTTGTCTAAAAAATAAAGATAAAGGTATATTTTTTGTTGAAATTTCTTTTCCCATTATTATGTTATTCTTAACACTCTTATTAATATATTTTTCCAATGTATTTCTTCTCACTAACGTCCTAAACAATGTTCTACTATCGAGTTTTTTACTTTATTGGTTTTTCTAAAAAATAAATACAAAGGTACATTTTTTGTTGAAATTTCTTTTTCCATCCTGTTAACACTCTTACTAATATTTTTTTCTAATGTGTTTCCTCCTACTAACGTTCCTACTAACAATGTTCTACTGTTAAACATTTTTTATTCCATACTTTTACTAACACTTCTACTAATATTAACACTAACATTAATACTTATACTTTATATTTTTTTTATTAACGTTCCTTTTTTACTTCTACTAACTTTCATACTAACATTAATACTAACACTTTCTAATGTAAAAATTTTTTTATTAACGTTCCTTTTCTTTTGCTAACACTTCTACTAATATTCATACTAACACTTTTATTACTAACATTTTACTTTCTTTCAAATTAAATAGATATAATGAAATGAAAACAAGCAAACAAGTGAACATTAATTGTAAATTTGTGTAAAGAGTAGTAAATTTTTTTTATAATATTTTTTGTATAATATTTTTTTTATTATCGATTGAAAATATAAATAAAACTTTCAGTAATTACAATTAAATGAATTAAATTACTTTTAAATTACAATTGTATTTAAATTATAAATCTACTACTATTAATGCCCCATAAATGCTATACTTTTCGGCTATCTGATATGTGTGAAAATTATGAAATTATGCTTATATTTCAAATACAAATAGGATACATATCGGGTATATATAGGATACTTATTAGCACTATCCGATAAGTGTATAATATCTGTCTGATATTTTTTTAAAATATATCAGGTACCCAATAAATCTATGATATGTAACTGATATTTAACTACCCAATATGTATGAGAAATGTACCCAATATGTATGTTATATATCACCGATTTTCTGCATCTGACGAGTACATATCGGGTACCCGATATGTGTAGTATTATTAAATAGCATACACATATTTCACACATATCAGGTACATATCAGGTAGCTGATATGTACCCGATATGTACCTGATAGCATCGATTTTAACCAGTGGTCTCCAGTATCGATCCAGTGGACTAGGTAGCAGAAACTATTAGCATATTGCTCTGATATTATACGGGGTTTTCCTCCATTTATTAGACCAGGTTTTTTGTTTCCAGCCTCAAAATCGGCTATAATAACACATGGCGCATTGATCATCCGGCCATAGTTCTTGAACTGCTCGAAATCATTGACCCCTTTTACTGGTAGATCAACTCTTTGGGTTGCCTCTCCTAACCCAAAACAATGTTCTTGATGATGGACTAGGGTATTTTCTGATGGAAAGCTTTGGAAACATCTGTTGCAAAGATGCTTTTCACCATGATACGCAGTATCTTTGAAAACAAGCCCATTAGGATTCTTAATCCAGAGGAAGTGATTCTTTTGTCCATACTTTTTTTCTTCAGACTTTGTAATATTTGTAAGAGCCATGAGGTGGATAACATGGATTCTTTTTTCTTGACATTTATTCAGATTATTATGCTTACAATTTTCTATTTTGCATGAATTTGGAATATAGATGTTCTTACTGGCTATTACTGGTTTAGGGGTAGCTGTTTCTTCTTTCCATTCCCAGACATTGATGGAAATATCTGGGTTCATTTCCTCTATCTTATTAAATATGCGTAGGCAGATTGGGGTAGGCATGGGGATTCCATCTAGCTTGACGACATCTAGGTAGGGCTTTAGTTTTGTTGCCCAGAAGATTCGTTCAAGATGGTCTATATCAGGCTTATCCTGATGTGCAAAATAGCATCCTAATGCATCTTGGAGACATTTTTCAGATAATGCATTTGTTTCTGAGTCGATAAGACCTTTATTATCTGGATTAATGGTACACTTGGTATTGGCTAACTTTTTGGGTGTGGGCTCATAAGACCCTCCGGTAGCTTGACTGTAAGTATATACCTCAATATAAACTATATCAATTCGTACTAAAATCCAGTTAGATCCATTTTCTAAATATTCTTCTATTTTCTTATCTATTTCCCCACCAGAACTAGTGAAATGTTCATCTATGTAGTTCTCAGAGAAAAGAGCTTGTATTTCTTCTCTATGCCATTTTTCACTAATTTTGATATAAGAAAAATTTTTTTCTTTTTTATAATATATACATTTTACAGCTATTGCTGACTTGATTTATTCTTTTATTCTAAACTCTGTTTGAAACACTCTTGTCATTTCTTGTCTAGCTGAAGCTATTAATTTAAGCATGTATGGAATTTTCTTATATTTCTTTGCTCTTTCTACCATATCATTGAAAGCATATGCAGGGTTTGACCTTCTAAGTACTTTAGCTTTCCATTTGCTCATTAAAGACCAGTTTTGATGTGGTCTTTCTAGATCTCTTCCAACTAAACCTTCTTCAAAATGTATGTCTCCTTCTGGTACGTGATCTTCTATACTAGCTATTTTCTTCATACCTTCAAAGTATTCTGCAAGTTCTTCCGTTTCTGTTTCTTCTATCATGCCTAACTCTTTTAGAAAGCTATAGTCTGCTACATCTTTGACAAATGTATCTATATTGTGATCAGACTTCTTTGGGATTGCATCTTGCTCTTGAGCGTCTTGTCGTTTAACCTCGCTAGGTCCCACCTCTTGAGGAATATTTTCCTTGAAAGCCTTATCATCAGCTTGTAATAGATCATGATGTAGACGCTGACATTCTTTTAAGTTTAGTGGCAAATCAAGTTCTTCGCCAGTAACTTCAAACTATCTTCAGCACAATCTGGTACTCCATGTTTTTAGATGCTCTCTAGGCTTTCTTGCAAGCCTATCAATATACTTACCTTGAGTGACCTCTCTAGGTCCTGCCTGATCTTCTCTATTTGCTTGGGTTGATAGGCTGGGACCTGTTTCAGAATCATTCTCTTAATTTTTGTCTTGCAGAATGGGAGCTTGAATAGGCTCAGGTTTCTCCCTTCTTCGATCCTTTCCTTGGGCATGGACTACTGGAGCACCCCCTTGGTTTTTGACCTGTAAGGTGGGGGATTTGAATAGGTATTGACTTGCATTTAAACTTTCTATTTAAATGCTCACGAAGTTTATTAGGATTTGTATACTCTTTTCCACATTGTTCACAAGTTCGATTTTTTTTGTCACTTCTTGCCATACTGATTTGTATATAATACCTTTACAAATTTTTTTTTTAATTAATTAATTCTCTAGGTGATGGTATATATTTAGGACAATATATTACCCTTACAGATTTTTCTCTTTAATTAATTATTTCCCTATATAGTGAAAATGATCAGAAAATATTTCTATTCATACTTACTTAATACTGGCAAGGCCTATGGAGTCCCCTGCATGCGACCAAAAGGATGCCATTTACATTGGAAGGCTAAGCCACGCATCCTTTGTAGTGAATGTGGTAAGCCTACTGGTTTTACTTCAGGACGGTGCCCATTGCATGTTAAAGGATACTATGTGATTCAATATGTTAACAGGTTTTGGGATAAGGCTCAGTGTACTCAGAATAGTTAGCAATTTTTCGTATGATTTAAAGGTGAGATTTATAGGTGTATTTTTTTTCGTATGACTTATTTGACCTTATGATTTTCTTAATAAAATGGGTCTAGAATGGTTTTCTGCATATTGTAAAATTATTTGTATGCTAGAATAAAGTAGAATAATATTTAGAACTCTTTCCTGTTATCCATTTTTTCGTATGACTTAATTTTTTGTATAACTTATAAAATTTTTCGTATGACTTATTTGTCCTAATGTTTGGTAATAGAAATGGCTTTAGAATGGTTTCCTGCATATTGAAAAATTACTTATATGCTAGAATATAGTAGAATAATATTTAGAACTCTTTCCTGTTATCCATTTTTTCATATGACTTAGTGAAGCTAAGTCATACGAAAAAATTTTGGGTACCCAGAGGTTAGACTTTGTGACCCTTTGATTTTATCAATGAATCAGCTTTAGAATTAATTCTAATATTACATAAAAATATGGTATGCAAATTATGCTTGACAGGGTCGAACTCTGAACACACTCAGACACTTCAGTCCTCGGTGTTCAGAGTTCTCCTGAGGGGCAAGCAATATGGCATACTTTTTTCGTTATATTATTTGGGATTAAAAAAAGGCCAGCGCATTAGGGTTCAATAAAGATTTCATAATTTTTGTATATCGGGAAAGTAGCTGGGAGGGATGCTACATATCTGTATACCTATTCAGTGAAATCTGTCCCAGCACTCCTATTTGTACACTACTTCATTTCGCCTTCTTTTATTTTAGTTTTGTGAACAAAGTATAGCATTTTTTCTTATCTTTTTTTCAATTTCATTTTCATATTTCATTTTTACTAACTATTTTTTCTTGTTTTTATTCACTTTCTTCTTTTTCATTATTGCTTCTTTTTTTTATTCTCATGATCGTTTCATCCTCATTACCATTTTGTCCTTATCGTTGTTTCATCCTTATCAATCATCATTTCGTCTTCATCATCAATTATCATTTTGTTCTTATCACCAATTATCATTTTGTCTTCATCATCAATTATCATTTTATCTTCATCATCAATTATCATTTCATCCTCATCATTTCATTCTTATCATTGTTTTGTTTTTATCATCATTTATTTTTGTCATTTTTTCATTTTTCCTTCTCATCATCTTTTCATTTTTTCATTCCTTTCTTATCATCTCTTTGTTTATCATCATCCTTTCATTTTGTTCATCTCCTTTTTGTCATTCTTTTATTTTTTTGTCCCCTTCTTATTATCTTTTCTTTTTTTTGTCCTTCCCATTATCTTTTTATTTTTATTTTTATTTCTATCCCCTTTCATTTTGTCCCTATTCCTTTTGTTTTCGATGCTGTTTCTTTTATTTCGCATTCTTTCCTTCTTCTTTTCACTATCTTTCTTTTTTTTACTATATCTTTTGTCTCCTATCATTTTCGTTATTTCCAATTATTTATTTCTAATATTATTTCCATTATTTCTCTCTCTTATTATCATAATTGTTAGGCTTCTCTTTTTTGTATCATTATTATCATTACTAGTTATGTTAAAGATAAATAATTGTAAAAAATATTAACTTTGATAAACAGGATTTAAAGAAATAAAATCATAGTTTAATATAATAAATTTTGTTATTTTTTTTGTATAGAAAATTATTGCCAAATTAGCGATACATTGACTAGACAATATTCTTACAATCATTAAATTTTTACGTACACAATATTGAAATTTACAATAAATTTTAGCCAATTAAATTTTAAAATTAATTAATAAAGATTTGCGTACTATTAAATTTATTAAAAATTTTTTATACATGTGAAATCATCTGATTTTGATAAATTATTTATAGGTGAAATCACCTAGTGATTTTACCTGCAGAGCAAATTAGCAAGATTCTTTAAAATTATTTTTTTATATTTAAGTAAAGTTGTTTAGTAAGATCAAATTTACTTATATATAAATTTTATAACAATTGGTCTAATATTTATAAAGTATTAACTATTTATATATTATCAATTTTTTTGCAAAAACTGTTTTGCAATTTTAGAGTATAATTTCACTACTTGTTTAAATAAAACTATCTTTTTATATTTTAGTAAATCAAATCTATTTATAATAAAATTTTAAAATAATTGGTTTAATATTTATGATTTGTAAAGTATAAACAAGTTTTATACTTTCAATGTTTATTAATTATTTAATTATAAGTTTAAAATGTAATTTTACTATTTTAATTAAATAAAATCAACTTTTTGTACTTAATTATAATTGTTTTAAAAAGGTTGAAAATAATTGTATTTTATTTTTCATAACTCTAAATATAATATTTATTGAAAGATTGATATTCTCATAACAGTACTAATAAATAATTTTAATATTTTACGTATTTAAATAAAATAATTTATCACACTAATTTTAAATAATTTTAATATTTTGGATATTTAAATAAAGTTATTTATTACACTAAACTTTATTTGTATTTTAATTTTTTATATGTCATATAACGAGTTGCTTAGCAATATAAAATTTTTGATGTTATAATAAAATTTTGCTTAGCAAAGTTTAAAATAATCTGCTTACTGATCATAGTAAAAATTTGGATTTTAATGTGACCTATATACCATATTTTTCCAAATTTAAGCACCCCATTTTTGCAAGGATTTTGAGTGAAAAGTTTGGAAGGGTGTTTAATTTTGAAGGTTTTTTTATTAGTATTTCGTATATGTTTTTTTTTAACAAAACTTGAAAAGTTTGGGTGGTGCTTAATTTTGGGGGGTGACTAATATTGGAAAAATATGGTATATATTGTTCAGGATCCTATTATTATTTAATGTATTTGTCGATTGGTTGAAAAGAAAAGTGCTTGTTAATCTTTAAAGTCAAAATCAGTTCTATACTTCCAAGCTTGTCCCATATACTAATGTTTATTTTTGTATTAATAATTAATTTATTTTCTTCTTTGAGAAGAACATATCTTGAGTTTGTTATCACCGACATAAGCAAATGACAGCTTTCTTGGAGTGACTAATCAACTTGCTGCTTTTAATATCACTAGTGAAACTGAGCATGTGCAACGAGTTTCTTTTGACAAGACATACTAAAGTGATAGACATTTCGGCTTATCAATTTATGTCACGTGAAAAATTGATCATGCGAGGTTTTCATTTGTCACTCCCCTGCTGTTAACCCTGAAATTTACGCCGTGTTCAAAATATGTTGTTACAAATAATATATTGCTAGTAAGGACGCTCTGGATTTTAATCAGTTCCCTTTCCCTAGTATATTATTTTTTGTGGTTTAAAAAGTAGTATTTTTAAGAAAAAGAGAAATCTGGTAAATTATTAATTATTCTTGTTATATTGCATGATCGGCCAAGCCAAAAAAGAATCACATAATCGCATAAAAAAATTCACGCTTTTGACAGTGATTTGACATCTGTGAACGCGTATTCAATATTTTCGCTAATGAAGAATTTATTAATCATTTAATTTTTATTTAAAAATTTAGTAAAAAAATAAAAAATTTTGAACAAATAATAATTTTATTAAAAAAAAGGAAATGTTATATATTTTATAATGAATTTTTTTTTTTTTACTTTGTGATTAAAAGGTCATGATGTTCATTTATTCCAATTTTTTTATGGTAAGGTGTGCAAATGCAAAGCACTAATTTTGATTTTATTAATGACATGATGATCGGCCGTTACGGCGTTATAGTATTATAAAATTCGTAAATTGATAATAAAACATTAGTAAAGATTAGTGTTTCAAGGAGATTACGAATAAAATTTTCAGGTATAATGAATCAATATACCCCCGAATCTGTCAATTTACCAGATATCTTAAAATTTAAGAATTTACATTGCGCATAATAATTGATATAATATGATATTATTGATTAATAAATTATCTAAAAGCACCAATTATCGCTTACAGTTATATGATAAAGATCGTTCTCGTACCTCTCGTTGTAATTCGATCAACTTCATAGTTAGATTCTGTAAACCAAATTGATTAGATGATACATCACTCCAGAATCTATGTTGTAGGGAATTGAGTCGACCAATTCAAAATCGATCATGGTCGATCAAGTCAAGTGACTCGACTAATGATTTTGTGTATCGAGTACTCGAAAAATTAAAATCGATCAACATATAATCGAATAAATTTGCAACACGTAAAATCGATTATATAATACTCGAATAAAATAAATCGATTAAAATATTAATCATGCTTTAATGATAAAATTGGTTAAATAAACGTGATAAACCCTTAAAATAGCAACTTCGCTAATTTTTCTTTGTAACAAGTAAGAAAGTTTCTTTCTTTCACACTCTCTACTTATAGTATTAATAAACTCTTTTAACGTAAATAATGCCTCCAAAACGTGCAAATAGTTCCACTGAATCTTTACACGCATCAAAACGTTTGGCAAGTGATATTACAGATGAACAAGAACCACAAATTATCCCAAAATCTGCAAATAAAACCAGTTGGGTGTGGGATTACTTTGTAGAGAAAACAGACGGGCGTGTGTATTGTCAATATATAGAAAAAGATGGTGAAAATGAAATAGTGTGTGGCGCAAGTTTGCTATATAAAACACAAACTTCAAGCATGAGTTATCATTTGGGTGATAAACATAAAATGTTTAATAAAAAAAAGGAGCAGGTAAATAAAATTGTTAAATTGAATTAATTTTAATAAATAATTAATAAATTTTCTTTTGTTTTATTGAAATAAGCAACTTAAAATAGATGATCAAATTAAAAAATTCACTCCACATAAAGAACCCAAACAGCAATATTTACGTAATGGTCTTACAGATTGGTTGGTTACTGATGGGCGACCATTTGCTACAATTGTAGGAGAAGGTTTTAAACGGTTTATAAAAAGAGTGGATCCTGCCTTTATTGTACCATGTTACAGAACACTAAAAGCTGATATTGGAGCTGGTTATCAAGAAGCACTTTTGCAAATGAAGCAATTGATCAACGAAACTTGTACTTATGCAGCTATTACAACTGATTTATGGACTGCCCGTAATAATCAAGGCTATATTGGTATTACCGGTCATTGGTTAACTCCTAATATGGAATTATATGATATCCTTATTTGTATTGATCTTATTAAATATCCTCATACAGCTGAAAATATTCGTTTAGCATTAGTAAAAAAAATTCAGGAACTTCATTTAAATGATAAAGTAAAACATGCAGTTACAGATAATGGGGCAAATGTAGTAAAAGCGATTAGAGAGTGGGATGGTGTAGATAGGATTGCATGTACTTCTCATACGCTTCAGTTATGTGTAATGAAAGGATTGCGTAAAATTAAGTCATATGCATGTAGATTTCGAAAACTTAATCAATTTTTCAATTCACCTAAACAAGCTGAACGTCTAGAACGAGCACAAATTGAAATTGCAAATTTAAATAAAGAAATTACAAGACAAACTTTAACATCATCTGATAGGGAATTACAAGATTCCAATGAACCAATTAATATTCCAGGTGGTTCTCTGCAAATCCTTCGTACTATTGCTGATTGTAAAACAAGGTGGGGATCTATTTTAGCATCTTGGAAAAGATTATTAGAATTAAAAGAAGCAATAAAAAGGACGCTAGTAACTTTAAGACTAGATTCAAACAGTAGCGCAATAAAAGATTGGAAAAAATTAAGAAAAAGATATTTAAAAGATTGTGAATGGAAATTATTAGAAGAATTGTGCAAATTATTTCAACCAATTGAGCGTGCAACCACATTTTTGGGTGGTGAAAAATATTGCACAATATCCTTAATATATTCAACTTTAGAATCTATTAGATTTTACTATACACCTTTAATTGAAGATGATGATGAAAATGAAGAAGGTATTGAAGGTAATGGTGATGAAAATTTTTAATTGTTTGAAAATTTTTTTTATTTTTTTATTTCAACTTCTAATTTTTAATAATTGTTAATGTAACTATAGATAATGATGATGAATTAGAAGATGATGATGAAGAAAGTGATGATGAAGATGAGGGGGAAAGTGAGTCAGATGAAGAGGAAGAAGATGAACAGCGTATACGGCCAAATGTTACTACAAGACAACAATCTCAACATCAACAACATCAACAACAATCTCAACAACAACAATCTCAACATCAACAACATCAACAACAACCTCAACATCAACATCATCAACAACAGCTAAATACTGCATCTATAATTAATAAAGTTCAAAAGGAAATTTATGGTGCTTTATTTGATTATTGGAATGATCCTCCTATGGCTATGCTTTTGGCAACTATTCTTGATCCCCGATGCAAAAGAACACATGGTTGGCCTAATGAATTGCGAGAAAGAGTAAAGGTTGAACTGAAAGTTCAGTATGATGAGATTAAGCCTCAAAATAATACACAACCCGAAGAAAATTTTTCTAATAATAATTCATCAATTGACCGTTTTCACGCATATATTTTTGGCCCTCAAGTTATAGAAGAAAATGAAGACACTGAATTTGACAATTATTTTAGGACTCCTCAAGCTTCTTACGATACCAATCCTTTTCAATGGTGGCAAAATAATAAAGATTCATTCCCAGTGTTATATGAATTAGCTCGTAAATATTTATGTATACCAGCCACGTCAGTTCCAAGTGAAAGACTATTCAGTGATGCTGGAAATCAAATTTGTGAAGAAAGGAACCGGTTAAAAGCATCTACAGTTACTGAATTACTATTTCTCAAGAGAAATAGCGAATATTTTAATGTATTTAAGTAGTTTGTTTGACATGTACTGTATGTCAATTTAATAATAATTTTGAAACTATGTAAAATTGAGGGTTCCTTATAAATAAATAATGCGAAAGTATAAAACTGCATAAATACTATTATATTTATTTTTTATTTATTTTAATTTACTAATAAAATACTAATTATTTATGACATTTAATCGATTAATTGTTCGATTAATTGTTCGAGTTTATTAGATCGAGTATACCTGATCGAACTTTAATCGATTACAGCTTATTAGTCGATTTTGGTCGATCTTGCCTAAAAAATTTTAACCAATTAATCGAACAATGATTTTGGGTGTCGACTCAATTCCCTACTATGTTGTTTAAGAGTCTCGATTGTCACTTTTTCCATCTCTTCCGGGTCCTCAAGAATTTCTGAACGAGCATCAGAAGGGTTTCTTATAACATAAGCACTGTTTACAAGTACTCCCTCACCTTTTACAAGAGTAGCAAGTTCATGATGTTTTTCGTCATCACTCGGATAATCGACAATACGATCCATTTTTGTTAGGACGCCCACCGTACGCTGACCGCTTGGATCTGCTTCACGAGCAAGACGATATGCGCATTGGGTGAGAATATCAGAAGTTGAGTGAAATATTGGAACCAAAATTGCCGATTCTTTTTTAATATATTCCTTTACCAAAGATAATACGAAATTTTCGTGGTTTGCATCGTTTCTTACAACTCCTACGCGTAGTTTTAATAAAGTGCAAAACAAAACGCATTAAACTTTTGAATTTCGCTCCATCATTTATTTTTCTATTTACCTGGCAAGTCGATCATAAATAAACTATGCGGGCCACTGATTGTTAAACATACAGTATTCTTTGTAGTATGATCTAATTCATTAGAATCAGGTGGCAATCGTGTATTTTCAACATCTGTAATACTTGGATTCTGCGCATAACGTTGAGCTTCATACAACTTTTCTTCGACCTCTTCCGCTTCCAAGCCCGTTATATTAGCAAACTCGACTTCTCTTGGGGTTGTTGGTTTATGATTTTTGTCTTCTATATAACGTAAAGATATTTTACGTAATGGTTCCTCAGATGGTATCATACGTATTTCGAAAGGTGCATACGTACTTCTAGTGGATTTTCTATTTATAATTATATAAGGAGAAAAATTATTATTTTCTTAAAATATAAATTGTATTTTATTTTTCTTACATTGGTAATGGTAAACCTCTGATTAATCGTTTTAAAACGGAAGTTTTGCCACATGATTGATCACCAAATATAACAATGGTTGGATTGTTTGCCTTTGGTACTTCTGCTATTGAAGAATTTAGTTGATCCATTTTTCTTTAAAATTTGATGAAAAAAAACAAAGTTTGACAATAATTTTGTTTAAGGAGAAGGAAGTTCAGCTGTTTTACAATGAGTTTTTTTATTAAAGTATAATTTTCGTCATATAGATCCTCATACGGAATTTACGTTTAGTTGTGAAATCCCTTTGCTTTTATAATGAGTAAGCTTAATCCGAATTTGGAAGCTATGGTCCCATATTGATAGTGGATGGTAAAATGATGGTGGAATCATCATAAATCATTTATTGTCGGATTTCAAGTGTATTACAATTGTAGAGATTACATTAATGATATAAAAACAATAAGAAAAATAGAGCAATTCCAAATCTGCTTTAACATGAGATGTCTAATTTATCATGATCATGTAAGGCTATTAGGAATATAAACATTAATAGGCATTTCATTATTCAATATTACGGTCAATATTGAATATTTTGTGCCTAATAACTTTATAATAACGTAAATGTGACATATTTTTAACTTTTAAAATAGCATTTCAATGATTTAAGTTTGGTTATTATTTCATTACATTTTATTAACATCAATCCTGAAATTGTTCTTTCATTATTCGTTTATTATCTCTTTAAAAACATTTTTGAGAATTTCAAGCTTCCTAATGCTAAAACAAAAATATTTTTTATATTTATTTATTTATACCACATTTCCTAATAGTAGTCCGTGATTTTCCTTACCAATATGATGTTTATTCAGCTAAAAAGTCCATCAATGGGTATGTTATTTCACGGATCAGCCTCATTACGTATTATGTGAATTTTCTTATTATTGATAACAAGTATTTTGTGTGCGATGACCTTGTTATTGATTTAGTATATACCATACGTATCCTCAGTTTTCTTCAATAACTTTGTGCCAGTTGTCACTAATGATACTGATTTAATAATCGCAAACCTGTGATATACTAGTAGTGATGTGTAATGGAAGTTAATGGCGACTTTAAAATCTTCCAATTCCTCTAATTTCAATAAAAAAGTCATTGGAGACTTCCAATGCAAAACATTAGTTACCCTATTTATTTTATTGTTTTGTTAGGAATATTATTGTCCGACCAGGAGTTTTCTGTCTGTTCACGTGATCGTCGTTTCCACAACACCTGAAAATTGTAAGTTATTATTACAAATACGTTATAATAACAATTATTTTGTAAATTTATTCATAAACAAGGATCGGAGTTTTCAATCATGTTGTATAGGGATAATCACAATAATTCCAATTACAATAAAAATTGATATGAAATGTTCGTTACACTCTTGAATAATTAACTGGTCGGTTACTACCTTTCTATTCAAGCGGTCAAAACAAGTATCCGATCATAATTTATTTCATCATCATTGAGTTAATAATAAATTCTTGTCTTAATTGTGTCATTAATAGGATCAGTCACTTCGGTGAAATAGCAACAGATGCGTGACTTGCTTTTAATAATTTCAATAGCAAATATTTTTGTTAATTTTAAAAGTCTTCCAAAGAAATTTGTACACATTGTGATGCTTGTTTATCCCTATACTATAGTAATTACGTCAGTAAAGAAAAATTCAAAAAAAATAATTATCTTAGACTAGAATCGAACTAGCTAACCAGGATAAGATTTTTTTTTAGAAAAAAAAAAAAATATTTTGCCTGTTGTAACGTCAGAACACAAGTCTGTTTGCTTAATCTTTAAAATCATAGGAGCAAGAAATGAAGCAGATCAAAAAGAAGAAAATCACCTGCTAGTATCTTTTGCATGAGAGAATGTTACCCCTTATTATAAAAAAAATTTGATATATCTAAAAAGAAAGAAGAAAAATTGGGAGTACTATTTAACCAAAAACTCAAAACATGAAAAACATGATGACAGATACTTTTATTTAGGGCGTCTTTCAAAAAAGCATAAATACGCATGCCTAATTCTAAAGTATGTATGATAATGACTTAGTTGTCATTTATAACATACTTTTCACACATCTGAGAATTTCTGAAAACAGAGAAGGATGTTCATTATTTCTTTGTTATAGTAGATAATTATCTTGAAGGAAGAAATTCTGTTATGAAGATTATGAATAAAAGATAAGAATTAATAGTTAGCAAAAAAGATTAATAGCTAGGCAGAACCCTTATACAGGACCTCAAGAGAAAAAAAAAAAAAAAAAAAAAAAATCCAAAGTGGGGATATTTATATAATATATATGACTTTGAGTACAACAATACTTTAAAATACTATTGAACTCTTAACAATACAAAAAACATAGGTAAATTTTGTAAAGACTCATTATGTAAAGTTACCGTTATCAACGTTACCAAAGAGTACTTTTTTTTATTAGTAGTACAATCTTTCAATATTAATGAGTAGTTCGGTCATTATTAATTATCATAGTTTCATATCAAATTATCAAACGATTCGTAATTATCACAATTTTCTTTTTAGATTTCTTTTTAGAAATGATTAGGTAATTCGTTTAACGATTTAAGTAATCCGTCTCTTCGAATCAACTTGTTTCCCTTATCTCCAAGATAATTTTTATTGATTGATCGACAACAATAGATAGATGAAAATTACACAAAATTGAGTCACAATAACATAGATCAAAAATGATTCTCGAAAAAGAAGATCAAAAAATAACTCGTGTTCGAAAAATGAAGATATCGTGTTCGAAAAAAGATAAAAGATAATCAAAAAAAAATGATAAAATGATCATGATCAAAAAGTCAAATATACAAAAATTTTCATATAATCTTTTATTAGTTTAAAGATTTCTTCCTATTAGCAACGTGATCTAAAATTATCGTTACGATCGTTTCAACATTCTTTGATATCATTGAAGGATGATTAGATTCCAATATAATTAAATCATCTAATTTAATGGAATCTAAATCTAAATTTCCATTTTTTCCATTTACTACCACATTTTCTATATTCTCATTCTCATCCTTTTCCATTTTATCAAGTATATGTTTATTAGCCCTAACATAATTTGGCCAAACTATATTATTAAAATAATTCGGTGGATCAACCCAATATCCTATGTATGAAGCATAGAAAACAATGTTAAAACATAATAATATAAAAAATATATATATAGAAATTCCTTACTTTTTACGTACCTTCCAAAGTAATATAACCAGATCTATTCTCCCTTCTATATTTTAAAGTATCATAACTAGCATCAACGAATATTTTAATATCCAATTCATTAATAACGTCTTGATTAACATATAATAAGAATCCATCCACTAATAAAATATTCCATTCATATTCATTATTGTCACCATCATCATCAGCATCATCAGCGTCATCATTTTTTTCTTTTTTTAATGAATTTTTTACTCTCTCAGATAATTCTTCTGCTAAATTATTTAATTTTATTGTTTCAATATCTTTACGTTCATTTTTATCTTCTTTGGATTGAAATGTTGATGGTAAAGTTCCAGTTGTACGTAATTGACGAATTATTTTGTTAAATTGATTGAAATCTATTGCTTCCGGACAATCCCAATTTTCTAGATTTGTTACTGAATCAATTGGAATTTCTTTTTCAGGCTTATTGAAGGATTTAAGAGAAGAAGAAGATTATATTAAGGATTTAAGAGAAAAAGAAGATTATATTAAGGATTTAAGAGAAAAAGAAGATTATATTAAGGATTTAAGAGAAGAAGAAAAAAAAAAAAATTTTTTTTTAATAATGAGATAAAAATAATATAAAATTGTTAAGAGAACATATATACGTAATAATTTGATAATTTTGTAAGAATCAAAAAAAAAGTTTTTTTTTTTTTTTTTTGATTTCTATTCTTTTTTTACCTTGAAAAAATCATCTTGATAAATTATTTGCGTATTTGGAAAGATTTTTTCTATCCATCTGACCAATGTCTATTAATATTTTTATTAAATCAATTCAATAACGAAATTCAACAATGATAAATCAATTTAATAATGATAAATCAATTTAAAAAAATAAATTAGTATATATTAAAATAAATATTAATAAGAAACTTAAACAATAAGAAAATTAAACAATAAAATGTTAAATGATTTTACATACAGTTTTGCCTGAACACGATGCTCCGCTATTTTTATAAAAAAAAAAAAAAAAAAAAAAAAATATACATATATAGTATGTTACGCTAACTAATCGATAATCTATTAGGCATATCAAAAAATAATCTTAAAAAATTTTTTTTACCTAATTCCTACGGTAACAACTTTTCTATTTATCATTTTTTTTTTTTTTTTTTTTTTTTTTTTTTTTTTTTTAAAAAAAAAAAATCAAAAAGGAAAGAGAGAGAGAAAAATTTGCCGAAAAAAAAAAAAAATCGAATAATTTTTGTTTGGTAATGATTCACTTAATATGGAATAGCCGCTTATTACCTTTTATAATAGCTTCAAAGAAAAATTGAACGATAAAATAATTTTTATCCCTGCATAATTAATTAATCAATTCACAAATAATAATATATTTTTAAATAATAATATGCTTTTATTAAATAATAAAGTGTATATATGTACAATTTATATAAACAAAATAAAATAAAATATAATAATGATATAGATGTAAAAAAAATATTATGTAATATAATAATGTCGTGATAAATAAAAATCGAAATGAAAATTTTGAAAAACGATATTTAGTTGTTAAAAAAAAAGGAGTTTTTCTCCAAGTGTAAAGAATTCGTGTTTTTTATAAATTGTTGGTTAAGAAATTGTTTAAGAAAATATATATAAAAGAAATTTTTTTTTCGTCGTGAAATATAAACCAAAAGACTATATCAAAAAAAAAAAAATAGAATACAAAAAAGAAAGAAAGAAAGAAAATAAAAAAAAATAAAAATTTACAATAATATTAATAATATCAATAATATCTTGAATAACATTTTTTTTTTTTTTTTTTGTTATAAGAAAATGATATTATAAGAATACATGCAGATAATCATTATTATTATTGCAACAGGTAACGGTATTTGTGTTTTCAATATTATGCTAGTCATATTCTTATTCTTTTTATTAGAACCTTTGAGTAAAGGAAAACCTTTTCCTGATGATGAAGAATTAGGCGAACTTCCACGTGGTGTAGCAACTTTTTCTAACATTAACGGTTTGAGATCCGTACTACTACCTCTTCTGCTTTGTATTGGCATATCAAATTCTCTTGCCAAACGACCCGCTGTTTCTTCACGTAATACATTATAATGATGTCCAGATATTGGACGATGGAAAGTTATTTCTCCTTGATAATGATCCCAGCCGAAATTTGATTCATGGAATGATGGATGATCGAGTATTAATTTACTTGTCTTTCCTGCATAATCTTTTGCTCTCCAATAATGTATTGGAAATTGTTGTACTGATTTAATATCTGAAGTATAAGAATACATTGAAGCGATTAATTTTCCAGTTTGTCTTTTTAATGCTTCGATTTTAGCGGGGTCCTCATTTTCGGCACGAACCATCCATTGAGAATCTACGTCATTAAATAATTGTTCAATGTCATCTTTCCATAATATATGTGGTTCTTCATCATCTGATAAGGTACGAATACTTTTTTGAAGTGGAGCAGGAGCATCAATTAGATATAGACCACCAACTTTAACTCCATGTTGTTGCAATAATTTGGCCATTTCCCATGCAACTAATCCACCATAAGAATATCCACATAGATAATAAGGTTGATTTTGTTGATGTAATAGAATTGCTCGTACATATCTTTTAGCAATAACTTTAATATCATCATCAACATCATTTGGAGCTTGAATTCCATATACAGCTCGGTTAATTCCAAGATTCTTGGCAAGGAAGACATAACTTGCAACATTACCCAATAAAGGATGTATGCAATAGAGTGGCGTATTATGTTTATTTATAACATTCTTTGGAGCTAAAGGTACTATTATTGGATCTTCTTTTCCATCATCTTCGAATGTTAAATCAGTAGTAGTGGTGGATGTAATGACTTGAGATTTTCTTGAATTCTTTTTGATGACTCGTGATTTTTGTTCTTCAACGAGTAATTTATGGACATGATTACTTAAATCTGCAATAGTATGAACGTCATATAATAATGTAGGTGCAACTTCAATACCAAAACTTTGTTTCATTGAAGCGGTTAACTGCACAGCAGCTAATGAATCAAATCCATAATCAGTTATGAGATTTGCATTAATGTTTAATTCATTCTTGGGAATTTTCGAGGCCAATTTGGAAATCATATGTACATGATTAGAAATTTTTTCTTGAATATCTTTTAATGATAAAGTAGGATTCTCGTCTTCTCCCTCATCTTCTTCCTCAGAATTGATAACGGATAATTGTTTTAATATGTGTCCAGCTAAATCAGAAATTGTAGGTAAATCCAATAAAAGAGCAGGGGCTATTTCAGTACCAAATTCATCTTTAAGACAGGCTGTTAATTGAACGGCGGCGAGTGAATCAAATCCATAAGTTGTAATTAAATTTGCTTTGACATCAATTTCATTAATTGATAATTTGGAGGCTAATTTGGAGACTCGATGTACGTTGATGGCAATTTTTTGTTGAATCGTTTCTAAATTCATCGAAGGTTTCTTTTTGGGTTTCTTTTCTATTATATTTCTAGTACCAACATCATAAGTTGGATCTTGTACGATTTCTCCGACGCTAACCAAAATCTTTTTATCCATTAAGCCATTAAGTAATAAATCTTTGGCTTTTGAACGTTGAAGTTTTCCACTTGTTGTTTTTGGTAAAGTATGTTGTCTTAATAATACAATGCGTTGGCATGAAAGACCATGATTTCCTGGTACAACTCGTGCGATGCAATCACAAATTTCTTGTAATAATTCGGGTTTAATATCTTTTAGTTGACGAAGTTCCGCGAGGACAATAAGTGAATCTGTACCATGCTCAACATCAGAATGATTTATTGCGCAAACACATCCAGGTCGAATTGCATTATGACATTCTTGAATTGTTAATTCAATGTCCTGAGGATAATGATTCTTTCCATTTATAATGATCACATCCTTCTGCTATAATAATAAAAAAAAAAAAAAGAAAAAAAAATGATTAATATACATAAATCAATTCAATCAAATATATAATATAATATATTACTTACACGGCCTGTAATAAATAATTCTCCATTATATAAGAATCCAAGATCACCGGTTTTTAAGAAACTACCATTATCAGTAATCCAATTACCATGATCATCATTATTCAACTTGGCTCTAAATGTTTCTTCACTTATTTTTTCTTTACCATAATACCCTTTGCCCACACTTGGGCTTGATATCCAAACTTCACCAATAATATTTGGAGAACAAAGATTTCTGGTTTCTTGGTCAACAATTTTAATTTCAACTTGCATCATTAAATTAGGTACACCAGTTGAAACTATATTATTTGTAGGAGTATTATCATTATTACTATTTGTTAATGTATTATTTCGTACTTTAACACGACCATCACGAAGTGTAATAGGATCAATATCAATAACAGTAGGTATATCATGAAGATTTCTAAATCCTACAGAGTAAGCACAATGTTCAGCTAAACCATAAAGACATTTAAACATTGAAAGTTTAAATCCTGCAGGACCGAATTTTTTGGCAAAAGATTTTAAAGTTGACCAACGTACAGGTTCAGCACCATTAAAAGCACCACGTAAAGAATTAAAATTTAAATTTTTTAAAGAATTATTATCACATTTACGTGTAGCTAATTCATAAGCAAAATTTGGTGCAGCGGTGAATGTAGCTTGATAATTTGTTATCATTTGAAGCCAACTTTCGGGTTTTTGTAAGAATGTTAAAGGTGACATAACAACAGATCTACAACCTCCACGAATTGTATTTAAGAAACCTCCAATTAAACCTAAATCATGAAATTGTGGTACCCAAAAAGCTATAATATCATCAGGACCAAGTTCAATCTCAGTTTGCATCAAATCAACATTATGTAATAAATTTTTATGACTCAGCATAACACCTTTAGGATCACCGGTACTTCCAGAAGAAAATTGTAAAACTGCAACATTATCACAATCAATTTCATCAATTAATTTTTCATCAAATAAATCACGAGAAGAAGCGATTTGTTCCCCTTCAATCCAATTTAAATCTTCAGGCCATTCAATCTTTTTTCCGAAACCAAGATAACTTTTAGCAGCGTATAATTTTGTGTAAAGCATATAATTTTTGTCACAAAATACTAATTTTGCACCAGTTGTTCTTGCTAAATATTTAAATCTTGCAATATCTTTATCAGCTGTAGCAAGATTTGGTGGGGCTATAGGTACAGCAATAATACCTGCCAACATACATCCAAATAATATAGGTAAAAATTTAAGACCTGGAGCATAACAAAGTAAAATTGGATCTCCAACTTTATGACCTGCGTTATTTCTTAAATAATGAGCAACAGCTCTTGCCTGTTTATATAATTCTGCGTACGTTATTTTTGCTTCTTCACGTACATTAACATCTACCCAAGTGAAAGCTACTTTATCAGGATATCTTTTTGCTGCCAACCTTAAGAGCATACCCCAATTAAGATTTGAAGCGGGTTTAATATCAAAACGAGATAGAACAGGTAAATGTAATGATTTTTCATTTTTTCCGGATAGATTAAAGAAACGTCGAACCAAGTCACGTGAGTAAGAGATACAATTTTCAGTTAGTTCAAAATCTAACCAGCCTCCAGTATAAAAGGTACCATTTTCTCCTTGAATATTTTCAACTTTACTATAAAAACCTCTGCTCATAGCTAAAGATGAGACTATTTTAAAAGTAAAAAAAAAAAAAATGAGTATATATGGATATATTTTTAATCATGTAAATCATAAATAAATATATTACCATGAGGGAAGAAATCCCAACGTTGATTATAATGAATTTCTTCTAATTCACCGCCCATAGATATTATATCTTGTTTTAATATTTCAGTAACTTGATCAGGACCAAGTTGTTTATTTCCGTAGGCATAAAATATATAAGTTGGAACACCATCATAAGCACAATAATAAGCGGTCACATGACCAACATAACGTTTATCAGAACAATGTTTCGGTATTGTAGTCATACCAACTTTTGTTGGTAAATTTCGTACAGTCGCGATTATGGTATAAAAATCAAAGGTAATAATTTGAGAGAAAAGATGAGTTTCCTGTGGGGATGGGGTAGTAATGAATTGTTCGGTTTGACGAGGGTTTGTGGCAATTATTATGTTATCGAAAGCTAAAGTTTGATCAAAATTATTGAGAGTGTTTTTTATGGTAACGAGGATGGGTCCTACGTTTTTTTGTTTAAGGGAACGATCAATGGAAATTACTTTGGAATTGTAAAGTACATTGAGGTTCTTATAATGGGAGGAAATCGGAAATTTTATTGGTAAACAGTAAAAGATTAAGGTTATAATAAGGTTCAGGTTTAAAGTTAAATAAAGTTAGTATAAACTTTAAAATGATAAGTAACAAAGAAAGAAAGAAAATTATACATACTTTAGACATTTTTAACCAAAAATCTTGGAAACCATTTTTAAAATATGAAATGGTATTTTCAGAATTTTCTATGAACTTTAAAAAATAAGAAGCGGGTATATCATCCTGGATATAACCATAACCAGCACTAGTATAAGCCAAACTCCAAGCATCATTTAAATAAGACATATTTCTATCTTTTAAAAATTGAGTAATAGGAGCGTATAATTCACGTTCACTTAATTGACCATGACCAGGACGAGAAATATCCAAAAAAGATTGTTTTTCTTCCAAGTAATGAGATATATTTGGAAGTAATTTCGAGTAAATTCCAATTTTATTCGTATCATTTACTAAGATATTATTATTATCAATGTCTAAAGAACGACCGGTAAATGTTTCAAGAGGACAATCGAGTTCAGTAGCGAGGGATTTAACGTTTGTGTAATTATGACCGACCATCAATGCTCCAACATCGTAACCTCGATTTTCATGAAAGAAAGTAGCAGATTTTCCTGCTATATGAGAAGAAGATTCTAATAAAGTTAAATTATTATAACCTTCTTTCTTTAAGAAATGAGCAATTGATATGCCAGCAGGGCCAGCACCTATTATTCCTATGTGAGAATTCTTTGGGATCGGTTGTGATGAATGTGATATCGATGAGTAAGACATTTTTTGATTTTTTTTTTGATCGAGAAAATTCTTTTTTGGTGAGAAGGAGAAAATAAGATTTTTTTACAAAAAAAAAAAAAAATAAAAATAAAGTTGATTCTTTTTGTTGGGCTATTTATATGTTTTTAAAAACCGGGTTATTTAAGTATTTTTTGTTTAAAAAAAATTTTTTTTGTGAATACAAGAAATATATTTTTGGTTTGGCAATGTTTCAATGCTTTGGTTAATTTCGCTGATTTATTTATATATATATAATACAAAAAGAGTAAGAATGATAAATTTTTTTTTTATACAGAGTATACAGAGGGAGTAATTTTTATATAATACAAAAAAATTTAATCTTTCCCTGAAAAATTAAATTTTTGTGTAAGTTTTGTAACGTTTTCCAAGACTTTTCGTTAAAAAAAAAAAAAAAAGGAGGGTTTTAAAAAAAAACTGTTCGTTATTTTTTATTTTAGAGTTATAATTTTGAATTTTCTGAAGATCAGGATGTTTGAGGTCTTTTTATAATGGTTTTACTTCTTTTTCCTTTTTATTAAAAAGTTAATGTAAAAACCGGTTCGATTATCAAATATATTATTTTTTATTTTAAACCAAATCTATTATAATGTATTATACTAATTGATATTGTTAACATATATTGTTGTTTTACTAAAAGATGACGATTTGCAATTATATGAGAATGAGACCTTAATTTGGTTATAAAGTGAAACAAAACAATCATAGTAATAATAATGTGATATAAAAAATTTTTTATCACATCAAAATCACTATAATTTTTATGATCGTATTATTATACTCTTATTAATCACTTTACATGAATGAGAAAAAAAATGAAAAAAATGAAGTAGAATAAATTTAAATAATACTAATAATAATAAATAATAATTAAAATAATAACAGATTTTTAAATAAAAATAGCAAAAAAAAAAAAAAAAAAAAAAAGGGATATTTATTTTTGTTTTTTTTTTACCTTTATTCAAAATAATCACATTCTTCTTTTTTTGTTTTAACCATTATTATGTAAGCGACACTATACCAAATAATCCAAAAAATAATTAAAAATTTCAAAAAAGTATTACGTTACGTTATTCAGAGAAAAAAAGAATAATATTTAAAAGAATTTTTTTAAACAATGCTTTGCAAAATTTTTGATGTACGACCAAAGTACTTTAAGGTGTTACAGTTTTGAAAATATATAGTAATGTTTTACGTATTATATATATACATTTATAGTATACTGATATAATTATTATAAGAATTTATATATATTACAGTATACTGATAATAATATATGTACATGTATTTATTTAAGATAAAAACTTTATTTTGTAATCAGCCTTCTAATTTGTTACACAGCAATAATAATAATTTAAGGCTTGCATTTTTCGACATTTTCGAAACATGAACATTGTCATGATTGCATCTCTTTTTTTTTTTAAGATTCCCCTTTAAAAGAGAAAAAAACATCGATCTTTTTAGACCGAGAAAAAAAAATCTAGGCCGTAAACAGGCGAACCGGAAACATCTTCATTTGTAAATAATACACATAACACCATTATAGCTTGTGGAAGAAGAAGAAAAAAAAAGAAGAATAATAAGAACTTAAAACTTTCGGGGCAATCTTCTCCTCACTCATTATCTTCTCTCGCATCATTTTTCCCCCTTATTGATGATTGGAGATTTTAACTCCTTACTTATTTTCACCTAGTTTGATTTTATATACCAGGATATTGGATACATGACGCAGTGACAGCAACATTACGTCGTTTAACAATTTACTATATTAGTTTAATTGTTTTTATTATCCAATCGACAATTTTAATTTGTCAAACATAAATAAAACATATTGGTATACATATGTGAGGGTTAAATAGTAAACGTATTTATGGGAGCTTATTACTTATATTAGGGCTAGAATAACATATGTTAGGGTTAGATAATTATTGTTAAATATACGATGAATGCATGTTTAGGACTTACATAATACGTATACTTTACACATATTATTACGTTAGTTTCTTTTCTTATGTATTATATAGAACCGGATAAATACTGGATAAATCGAGGTTAGGAGAAAATGGATCCATCCTTTATTTTATTAATTGATAGACAGTTCAAAAGTTGTTCCATAGAAGGCTAAAGTTATGTAACGTTTATCATGAAATAATAAGAAACCAGAAAATCGTATATAATACAAATAGTAAAAATAATATATATTAACAACAAATCGTTTTTTTTTTAAAAAAAAATTATAATGAAATAATGAAATAATGAAATAATTGTTAATTGTTAATTGTTATTTATTAATTTTGCTGTTTACGGAAAAAAAAAAAAAATAATAATACTTTAAAATAACATGATTTTCATTTTCTGGTTATTTGAAAATAAAAATAATTACGTTGGTGGCTGAATAAAAAACACTTCTTGACAATGTAACGGTCTTTAATGAGATCTACTCGACGTAAAATTTGTGTATTACGAAGTCTCATTAGTTAAAATGGTCAAATAACAATCTTCTCACGATTTTTAATTGTCACTATAATATTGATTTTCATTTTTATTCTTTTTACCGATCCTAATTTCTCGAATGTTTTTAATTAGTATTTTTTTTTTTTTTTTTTTTTTTTTTTGACGGAAAAAAAAAAAAACTTTACTAATCGTTATTACTTTCGAAATTTTTTTTTTTTTTTTCATATTAGGTTTCATTTTTTATTATTTTATTATTATTTTATTTTTTACAAAAAAATTATTTGAAAAATTCGTAAAATTTGTTAACCTAACCCAAATCGTATTACAAAACTTACTTTTCGATCTGATAAACACACATGTGTTGCACACACCAACTTTGCATAACAAAAAAAAAAAAAAAAATACAATTTTTTGTCCCAAAAAAAAAATCCTTTAGTCCCAAAATCCAGAAAAATTAAATACTTTGCATAAAACATTACTCATTATACATACATATATAATTTTCATTGTGATTTTTTGTAAAAAAAAAAAAAAATAAAAAAATAAAATAAATAAAATTTTCATTGACCCATTTTACAAAACAATAGAAAAGAAAAAAAAAAACAAAAATATTTTTTTTTTTTTTTTAAGGAGAATGCTTAATATTACGTACTGTACGTTAATGTAAGGTCACGGTAAGGTTACGGTAAAGATAGGAATGGTTAGGTTGAGGTTACTGTAAAACAAGAAAATTTTCAATGAAAGAAAAAAAAGTTTAATGCCTCAATTAAAGGAACGAATTATCTTTGAAATAAAAAAATCTATTTGTACTAATTTGGTAATTTTTCAAAAGAGAAAAAAAAAAAAAACCTAAAACATAACACGCTTATAATAATATCTTTTGAAAAAGATAATCTTTATTTATTATTTTTTTTTTTTTTTTTCGTATTTAATTATTGCATACAATATTTAAAAAACAATTTATATATATTTGGTAAAGTTTGTTATACATTTTGGGAAATACGCATTTTGATGCTGCTACGGAAATCTCACGTGATCTACAAGAGCGGGAATTTTAAAAGGAGGATAAAATGAATGATGTCTTTTATTTTCTGCAATTATTTGTGTTATACAATTGAGCATAGATTTATTTATAGATTGTTCTTTTGCATGACAATGTATTCTTTTTTTTAAGGTGTATGTTAACCTCGCTTCTTGTTAAAAAGGGGAGTTAAGTATGGTTAATATTGTATAGAATGATTATGATTATTGGTCCCATCAGTTTCATCTGTCTCCAATCAGTCCCAAATCAATCCCAAATCAGTCCCATTTAGCCCCATCTAACCCCAATTCGTCATATGTAGTGCCAGGGTCTGTCGCGTTCATTTATTATAAAAATAATAAATAACAAAATGAGACGAATCTAAATGGATCTAACGCGAATTTATCACTATCACATACAATCGTTTATAACCACTCACAATCACTTAATATCATTCATAATAGATGCCAAAGATCACGTAATCAAGAACATTCAATCGAATTGTATTTGTTTCATTTATTCCATTTATGCGAATAAAGTTTATCATAATATTCGCGTATAAGATGTTACAAATAACTAAAAAGGATAAATATAAAATTCCTTAAAAGGATATTTTATAAGATTTCAATGAGATAGATAATGAATAAATGAAAGTCATACTCATTGTTTTTTAATATTCTTCACATTTTTACGTTAATATTTTTCTAAAATGTTCCTGAAATTAAGTATTCGGATCTATTTAATTTATTATAGTAAAAACAAATAGAATATAGTAAAAATAAATAGTAATCTCGTACATGAATAAATAAATATTATACATATATACATATTAATTCATTATGTTTGGACAATATCGTTAATTGTTCTTTTTTTAAATCATAAAAAAAAAAAAAAAAACAAAATAACTGGAAAAAGGTTTTTTAAACCGAATCTTAAGAAGAAATTTTTATATTCAATTTTTTATATATAAATTACATGAATAAAGACTCAAACAGCGGCAAATTGCATCTCTTTGTATATATAAAACTTAGCCTAATTTTATTACAAGATTAAATTAGGAACATAATAAAAAAAGGTTTAACCAAATTTGTCAATGATCACACGTGGGCACTAATAAATTAATGCATGATTACGTTTCATACGTTACAACCGTTAATTCCGTTACATTGTGTCGGCGCAGTCAATAGATAAAAATTCCAAGTTTCGAATCTTTTCCTCCTATGTGGCTTTAAAATTTATGCATATGTTCATTGTCCTGTTCAAGGAGAAAAAACAATTGTCTTCTTTCTTTATTTACCCATTTTGTATAAGCATATATTTTTTTTTTAATTAAGGTGATGTTTGATTACATACAAGGATAACAAACAAAAACTTCTAGCAATTGAGGCAAATTAAGGCAAGTAATTACTTTTCATATGTATGAATGTATTGAATAAACCGAACTCCTAACTTAATGTGAAGTACGAATAAAATATAATTTTTTCGAATTTTTTTCGGGAGTGAACCTCCTTATTGATAGATTATTACTGATAAGAGAACAATCATCTGATAAAATATTTATTAATTATTATTATTAATATTTTATTAAAAAAAGATATCAAGTTTAAAAAAAGATATCTTATCTATCATTTAATATGTCGACATATGTGCATTTTGTTTACATGCTTTTTCGGAATTTATGTCCAGTTACCGGCCAATTGTAGATCAGCTATCACATGCTTTACATTTTATTGGCTATTAAATAATTAATTTCATTTTCAAAATGAGAATTTTTACAGAGTGAAACAATATAAATTATAAACAGGTTTGTTTGTCCATTGTTTCTATTATTAAGTTTTGTAAAATTCTATAATTAAAAAGACTGAAAAGGTCCAATCATAATTAAGGAATAGGATACTCCGAAAAAAATTACGTACATGAAAAAAATATATCGACTCCTATAACGAGAACAATATTAAAAAAAAAAATTTTTAATTGTTTTATTTGTATTTTTTTTTGTATTTTTTCTTTTTTTGAATAAAAAAATTAGGAGTAAAATAATTTAACATATTTAACGCGCTTGTACATGTGATCATATAAGCCAAAAAGGATTTTTACAGGTAAAAAAAAAAAAAAAAATTCATTATAGATAATTCTGGCATTACAAAAAAAAAAAAAAATTGATAGAATTATTTACGCCAATAAAACTTGACGTCATAGTCTCAACGGATTATCGTATCATAATTAGTCTTTCTTTTTATTATCGTACCTTTTATGTATTTGTAGAAAATTTTACTTAAAAGTGATTATAAGGTAAAATTTACCTTTATAAGCGAATTTCTTCTATCAAGAGTCTTTTTGCAAGAGTAATTAATTGATCGTGCATACAATGATTGTTTTAAGCAAAACAACAATTGTCCATTTAATTTGTGTTACATTGTGCGCTTGGTCCTATTTTGCATTTATAGCGGTAATAATCACGTGATTAATTTTGTTAAAAGAGTGTTTTTCCACTTATAGTATAATGACTTTGTAATTGATTACATTCAATCTGTTATGAGGGCTTTTCACGGCTCCATCCGTTATGAAAATGATAATCATTCTTAGGCCGCGTTATGAAAGTTTTTATATTCATACCGCGCGTTCTGTAAAAGTATTTCCCTATGTATAATATTTCTTCCTACAATTGTTACAATTTCTGATGGAACTTTTCATGACGCAAATAATACAAGTGGTTAATTTTCACAAATTTTACAAGTATATATATTATATAGTACTTATAATGTGTCAGGCATTAAAACGTGAGGATTTCAATGAATTATCCGCAGTATTGTTTTTAAGGTACAGTATGTGGCGACACAAATGATTTGCTAAATAATGGTATGATGCAGCACTTTTATTAAATTATGTTTCAAGAATAGATTAAATCTGCTCAATTGTCAAAGGTATAATATAATTTCTCATATTATCTGTATGATAAGATTATTATTTCTTTTCATAAGTATTATTTTATTTTATTTATTGACTCGTGGATTGAATTTTGATCAGGATCGACTAACGGTAAAATTCGATATCTAGTAAGATTAACCGGATTTACTTTGTTAATCCAGTTTTGCATTTTTTATTATATTTTATTAATAGATATCATATATTTTACATAGTTTCATATTGTTAATTTTAAAAATATATTATTTCTACTAAATTTTATCAAAGTTGTTATTGTTGATCAATATAATTATTTCAATTAATCGATCTATCGAAGTCTTTAGTCTTAGGCTCCTGACTTGGTCGATCAAGATTGTCTCGAGTCGTTTTCTAAATTTAAGGTAATATTATTGTCTTTTCAATTTTATGTATAGATGAGAAATGATGTGAATGATTATTAGAATGAAAGCTTTATTGTAATTCGCGCTACTTGGATTTTATTTGACATTGTTTCTTTCAAAGATTAATTTTTGACTCAACAAAATTGCAATGCAGTGATGCAGTAATTACGACTTATTTTTATTTTATTTTATTTTATTTTTTTTTTCTTATTCAGATTATGAATGTTTGACAAAAAAAGATTCTTATTTTGATTTGAACGAAGATCATCTCCAGGTAAGTTACGATGAGGAGTGTTCGAATGATGATTACTAAATTTGTTCTAACAAAATATTGCTTTTCTTTCTTTTTTTAGGAACTCGAAAAAACAAACAGTTGTAGCCCAAATACATAAACCCAATTAGGTTATGTTATTTAACCTGTTTTGGGAACGTGATCGGTTTGAGGTATGTTACTTCTAGTTTATCGATAGTCGATCTCCCTAATTCGTCTTCAATTAAAGTTTTATTTCGAATATATCACTCATTTCACTCTATTAATCTATTTTAAAAAATATTTAATTAAAAAAAAAAAGTCGTCTAGAATCATTTATAATTAGTATAATTAGTTATATTAGGGTTGAAAATAGTAATTTATGAGTTTTTTAGTGTGTCAATTTAGAATTTGTAAGATGTTAAAGCAATATTTGTCCCAATTATAGTAAATGAATTAACTTGGGATTATAGGATAAGAATCAGATCTTGATTTTATGTAATTTGTGTCAATACTATAAATTTGGTCTGAGATATGTTTTTTGTTTTTCGACGGTTGTTTCGGACGTGACGTACGAAGTTAATAAGAATTATATCATATCTGAGAAAACATTGATTATATTTTATTAAATTTTCTTAATTACAGAATAGTAACACCATAAATACAATAAATATAGTATATCTAGAGCTGATATCTTCTTGGAGGTGACGGAAACAAGTACTGTATGGGGTCAATGTATGATATACGATGTATTTTTCATACATACTGTACATACTACATACTTTTTTATTAAATTATAAAATTAGAAGAAACGTGAAAACGTATGTACAGTATGTATGAAAAATAAATTCACGTGGCCATAAATTAACTAATAGGAAATTTTTATAAAAAAAGTCAGTTACGTACTTATGCTTTTGATTATTTGTTTTTTTTATTAATAGAATGATATGAATAAATTACTATTTTATTATAAATTTTTTTACGTATATAACGAATTTATATTACCAACTGGTGATTATTTGAAGTAATTACCTTATTGTATTAAAAATGATTATTTGAAATAAGTACTTTTTAATTAATAGTATTATGGAAATAATGAATTAAATGATAAAAAAGCTCTTTCCGGTCGACCCTTGGTTAAAATTTTTCGTAAAGAAAAACTGCTAAATTTTATTTTTATTCTTTAACTGTCTGACATAAGGAAAAAACATGACAAACATGACTGCCCCAGTTGTAGAAATATTAATAGATTTTGTGAGTTAGTGTTTAAACGTTATACTATGAGCTAATTTATCAGTTTTCAGAAGCTTCAGAATAAAAATGTCAGATGAAGTGTAACGTTCCATTGTCACAGTTTGGAAAAATGACTTCAATATTGATAAATCTTCCAATACGACAAATATCCTTTATGAGGCATCTCTTGGGCAAGATAGTAAAGATAATTCTCAAGGATGTTGCTGTGGTGGCTTAAGCCAAAGAGGTGCAGCAGAGTACAGTTAAACCATAAATACGACACTCGAGAACCAACCAGATGTTTTATTTAGCAAGCAAGAAATGAAGGTTACAGATCCCTGAAGAAGTAAAAGGGTAGAAAGTTGAAAAGCCAAATAAGCAACGCCCACCCAAATTGGAGAAAATGTCTGTAGACTGTAGTGCTATCAATCCCACAGTACATCAGAAAAACTATTTACTGGTCAGAATGTTCAGAAAAAATTACCCATTTATCAAACATTAATGCATGGAGTAAGCTTATGATAAAAAATAAAGGAAATTTCAAACCCTTTGGTGGAAATTATCCTGAGTCATACCATTCACTCACATTTAATAGAGGCTTATGGATGTACTCACTTGTTCAGAGAACTGATATTAAAAGGACGAAAAATTCGTGAAAAGTTCTGATTTGTATAGAAGAATATACCAGAACATATACATACTCAACGCCTGGTAACATGCGAAAAGTCATTGGACATAATTCCAACATCAAAGCGTATAAAATGATTAACCACCTACAAGAATACTAGATGATCAGTTTCTTCGAATAAAGACATACGGGCATGCTGTTTGTGCTAAGGCAATCGTTCATGATAGAAGAAATGAGATATAGGTGATCCCACAGTGATCCTGTTAGGAAAAATCAATGCCAGTTACATAAAGGAGCTGGTGGTCCATCCAACAAGAAGAGTATTTTGATATGGTAAGCAAGCCAAAATCTGTCCAAAAGAAATATAATAGACGATATCAGTCAAAGAATTCCATCAATATTTTTAATAATTTAGTAGATTTATTGAAAATATCAGATCTACTTCAGATGTGCTAATGACTGCTGGCGTAGCATATATGCAGATATTGATAATTATTTGTGTGATCAGAATTTAACAGTATTTCAGGATCACCCCACAAGATGCACCAAAAATTTGGAAAAAACTATATTGAATTATGAAATTTTATTAAGTCAGTCCTAATGCATATAGTTCTTGTCAAATAATCTTCTCAGAATTCCGCTCTTGGTAAAAGTATTTGATGAAAAAATTTCATGCTATTCTCCTTACACTTCTATTGCAAATCCATTTTTAAGTATATCAAGTTCTAATCATTGAAGATGTTCTAAAGTTTTAAAAAAAATCAGAATGGCATATTATAGATGCTGCTACAATTTCGTGACATAAATTTTCGCATTTATATTTAATTCAATGTGGACAACATGTGCTGTGTTGTACACGGACACTGTTCGGGTGATTTTTAGCGGACACGGGACGTCCGTGTCCGCAGGACTGTTGGACATGGACTAACTTTTACCTAGCATTAAAAGTTCCTTGGCCGGGATTAACAAATATATGGCCGGCATTACAGCTGATTTCATAATGTACGGATCACATGACAAAATTTGATGCCTACTGACTTTCAGCTTCAGGTTTCCGGCTTGTCGGGATTTTTTTATGGACACGGACGTCCAAAAAATCTATGTCCGCGTCCATAGTCCGCGGACTACGGACACAGACAAGTTGTTAACCAACCTTAAAAATCTTTTGGCTGGAATTAACAAGAAGTACGGCTGGCATTAATGCGGACAAAATGTCCCGGACATGAAAATATAGCGGACATGGACCGGACTGTCCGATCCGGGACTGTCCAATGTCCGTGTCCGTGTCCCATGACAAAATATAGCGGACATGGACCGGACTGTCCGATCCGGGACTGTCCAGTGTCCGTGTCCGTGTCCCATGACAACACTGCATATAGTTACTATAATTATGTTTTATATCCACGTGTTTATTTTTATTTTCTATTCGCCAACAACCGGCAACCCGACAAGTTCTCGGCATGAATGTATGAAATCAGCTGTAATGCGGACAAAATGTTCCGGACTTAAAAAAATACCGGGACGCGGACTGTCCCGTCCCGGAATGTCCAATTCCCTGTCCGCATCCTATGACAATACTGCCATGTGTTATTGTTTTTAATATTACTAAGTAACGTAACCCATCGATGTCTATTACATCATTCCCCTAAGAGTGGAGATAGATACTTACGACTTTTGTAACTCTAATTAAAAGGCTGCCTTACGCGAGAAAATAATTCCGATGTACTCACATGAAACAATGTGATGGTCATTCAGCTAATTAAATGAAAAATATATGTGGTATCATATAATAATTTATTATTGATTTTTTTTTTTTTTTTTGTAATTCCGATATGAACATTAAAGTTTAAATTTATCTTATAATAAACTTCTATCTAAGATGATTACATTTTCATATTTTAATATCTTCATTATTCTCTCTCTCCAAATTTTACAAAACATTCTAAATTATCGTTTCTTTCACATGATAGCTTTTTTTTCCAAAAATGTCATTTACATTTCAAAAAAAAATAAATAAAATCTTTTGTGCACAGATCTCTTAATAAAAAATTTTGTTCTTGTTCTTTGATATTTTTCATGAAAGTGAGGTCTTTAGGTTATAATATATTTATTTATAGCTTTAATTTGTTTGAATGACAATTTAAAACGAAGTTATTAAACTTTTAAAAAATTTAGAAATTTTTATTGGGAAAATCACCTTTGACTTCACCAGCAGCAAGTAGAAGGCCTTTTAATAAATTTAGACTTAAAAACACGTCCTAATATGACAAACGATTTGAAACAACATCAGATTCGAATTATTGTAAATGAAGTTCTTGGAATGGAAGTTTCTTTAACTCGCATTTCTTTTAATCAATTTTATTATTTATGGATAGATGAAGTTTAAATTGTTTTGATAAATTATTACATTAAAATATTATTATAAAATATTCCATAATTACCTTCATAAAAACAAAAAAGAAATAAATTTTTATGAAAACCCATATTGGTTTCATTTAATTTTTCATTTAATTAGTTGACTGACCACGCCCCAATAAAATAAGTAGTTTATTATTTATTACAATATTAGAAGATTTTTCCGTAAAAATGCTGACTAATTCATAATTTTACTGATCTCGGAATCATTCGCAGTTTCCGTTTTGGAACGCTGATCACTTTTGTCGAAAAAAAATTCTCGATAATGTAATTTTGCTTTTCCAATACATACACACACCCATACTCCGCAACCACGCTAGTATAAATTTACTTAAGGTAATTCATTGCCTAATAACTAAATTCTGTTGATTAAATGTTACATAACATAAATTTGCATAATCATAAGAGATTCCTGAGAAAATTAACCCGCAACAAACTATATATGTAATTCAGTAATTCCATGCAGATATATCAACTGAGAGTTCGAGGAAAATTACAAGGATTTAGTTGAAACCAACGGAAGAAATTTCTAAGTATTTCGATAAAACTCTTGACCAGGATCAAGTTCACATATTCATAAAATCTAAGAATAATGTAGAGATTTTTTATTCGCATCATGCATATAAATATTATAAATACCAAGTTGGCCCGAACTGGACTGATGGGAGAGTTTTCAAGCTGCAGTCCGGTTGATGGTTGATGGTCGATGAGACTGATAATGAATTTTGCGAGTTTGATTTTGCAATTATATTGAATCGTCAGTCGTTACGTTAATGATCAACTTGTACGACAAAAAATTGCGCAGTTACATGTTACGGACAGGATTGTTTAATTATTATTCGTAAGGATTGTTTAGTGTAATTTTTATTCGCTTGATTAATAAATCATGTAGGAGTATTCAGGAGTAAACGAATTGATTAATTATTAACTGAATAAGCCACTGATACACCTGAAAATGCGCAATTGGCGTTCTTTTTCCGATAGTGCATCAATAAATTGAATCCTTTAAAATCATCAAATCCTTAAATTAATCAATAAATCAAATTTTTTTAAATAAATATAATGATTAATAAAATTGGTTTTAGATCTATCATTCTTTCTCTTTCTCTTTTCTTAATACGCTTTGTAAAATGTCGTTTTTAAGAGTATTCCAAAGAGAACATCGGTGAATTAAACCCGTTTTCAATGTGTGTAACGTGGAACGCTATTTTTACTCTTGTAATGTGGTGGTCCCGAAGGGAAATGTGAATTTTTTTAATGGTTTGAATATCGACAAAAGAAAAGAAGAGTTTGAGAAGTTGAGAATGTTGAAAAGAAAGGATAAACGATAATAATAGAAAAATTTTTAAAAATATTAAAATATTAAATAACTTTATAAAGTGGATAGAATAGAAATCTTTTAAAATATTTATTTATAATAAAGTATACACATATAAATTATAAAAATATGCTTTGACCTGATTGAAATTATAATCTTTAAATTATACAGTATAAACTATATATTTTCCCGATATTAATAAAAATTACTACACGATCCGATCCAATTTCAAAATTTCCATAAAAATTATTTGCCGATTTATAGATATTTGATAAACTACTAATTTTACCACTTGTGCAAAATTATAAGTTGTCAACCTAATCAATCCTTTTGGTGCTCTTGGGATAGTTGAGAATTTTTAGGGTGTTTTTTTTTTTTTTAATTTTCAATTTTAAGTTGTTTTAATAAAGTTTCCCTTAATTTTGTAAAGGGACTTGTACTCCATTCGCTCTTTTTGCGCATTTCCTTAATTTTTTGTCGAGTCTTATTATCGTCGGCATAATAATATCTTAAAACAAATTTCTGGAAGTAAATTATCAAACAAATAATATATTATAAAACAAAAATTAAATAATCAAATTTACATACATTACTTCAGGAAACCATGTTTTCCAACGTCTCTGATGTGGTAATAGATAAAATAATTCAATTTCAGCTAGAATCTTTAAGAGAATTGAAAAATTTTAGTACTTTTACAATAATTAAATCAAATAATAATAATAATATACCTCTGCTTTCTGCATTAAATATGAGACTCTATCATTATCCTTTTCAATTTCATTATTAAGTAATCCAATAAACAAATTCATAAGATATACAACAATCAAGAATGAGAATAAAACAATCAGTATTGCAAGTGATGGATCGTCTTTATATGCCCAATTAGACAATGCACTTGAATCCCCTATATAATAAAGTATTATCTTAATAAATTACTTGTAAAAAAAAAAAAAATATATATATATATATACAGTATATATGTTTACCTGTTAAGAATTTATACATTGCAAAAATAGAAGTTCCAAAATCAACAAACATGTTTGTATTTTCATCAGGTTGTTGAATTATAAATGGATTTGGATCAACAGTTCCATTTTCAAATACTTGGTGATAGGCTGGAGCTATATTCCAAGGATTATTTGGATCATTATTGTTTGTATTAAATTCATCAAAAGAAAAATTAGATTCTGGTAATAATATAATGTAAAAAGTGTGTGCAAAACTAATTATGATAATAAATAAAACCACTAAAAAAGAAAAAACTTTTTTTCCAACATTAATCATTATTGCAAAATATACACCAAAAGATTCAAATGCTCTAAAAAATAATAAAAACTTTATGTCTAAAAATAAGCATGAAAAAGAAAGTAACCGAATGTTTTTAATATTTGTGTAAAGCCAATAAATAGAAGTGTAAGTTGGAAGTAGAAATGCGAGTAAAACTATAATATCAAAGAAAATATAATTAATTAATGAATGTTTTAACAATAAAGTAAATAAAATGATTGTATGTTACCAAATATATTCCAAAAATTAGTCAACCATTTAATAGGACTATAAATAAAATGACGGACTTCAAAACTCAGATGAATAAAACCAAGTATAATTGAGGCAATTAAAAGTTTTTTTCGAACATCATCATCAATGTATTGTTGAGGAATTGTTGCAGCAGCAGTAAAGCATCCAAGTAAAAACATAAATCCAATCCAGATTATAGAATAATAGTATTTTCCATAATGATTCCATTTAAAATTAATTAATGTTTCTCCATCCCAAGTTTTGTAGATCTCTCTACTTATTGATTCAACAAATGGACTGGGTTGAGGTCTAAACAACTCTATAAACCAATCATAATAGTTATCATATGGTGGATAGTTAACAAATCCAATATAAGGGTTCATAAAAGTAATTGTTTTTGTTTTTGTGCGCTTTGAAAACCTTTCAATAATATAAAAATAAAGAGAAAACACATCATACACATTATCAATAATATTATCAATAAATTTATATTTTGATAATATGTAAAAAGTAATAAAATAAATCGGGAATAAGGGGAAAATTATTAAGATTTGAAAAAAATTATATAATCTTAAGTAAAGTTTATTCCATGATGATTTATTCATGAATACTTTGTATTTGTACCACCAGATTGATCGAGTTAAATTAACTATGTGAAGATGTCGAAATGAATAGAGATGCAGTGAATCATCATTATCTTTTACATTAAATAAATAAGAATCTATAATCATTGATGTATCTGATGAATACTTTGAAATAAATTCTGGATAATATTCTTTCAATAAGGGCATTGTTGAAGTAATAATAGTTAAATAATCCCTCGTTTCATCCTCGTATTTAAATTTTTTTAGACTATTTTCATAGATTTTGTTTATTAAATCAAATTTGTGTTCTTTAATTCCAAAAGTTAATAATTTTTCATAATATATCACATTCTTATCATTACTCTGTATATCTGAGACGAATCCTTCACAAAATTTGAAGCTATTATAATTTGGTAAAGGTAAAGTAGGTTTCAAAAAAAAATTTTTACATTCCTCAACGTTTTCATCATTGATCTCCATGTAATAATAATAAAACAGGATAATAGATACATTGGATTCGCTCTCGTTCTTTGTATCAATAAAATAAATAAAAAGACCTTTTGTTGTCAATATAATGATATTAACTTGACTAAATAATTTAATTCCAAGTAAACGCGCTGTCATACTACGATCATTTAAATTTTCATCCCTAGTGAGTGTTGTAACCTTACCATGAATTGTTATAAAAGCTTTCAATTTAAGTATTCTACGTTCAATTATAATTTCCCATCTAATAATACCTAAACTCGATTCTTTTTTTCTTTCTTCTTCATGTTTACCATCTATGACTTCTTCAAATAATTCATTTATATTATCTAAAAATGGTTTATATATTCCAAATAATTTAACGCCATGCACTTTAAAAGTTTTCCTGATTAGCTCTGAGTTATTACCAAAGTATTCATCCCAATACTTAAGAAATTCACTAGGATTTTTAAGATTTTCAATCGTTAAATCCATTCCTGCTAATGATTCCTCAAGGTCCATCTTCCAAATACGTCCTTTTTGAATTCCAAGTGCGTATTTAGTAGTGATTTGTATCTTATCTTTATCTTTTAAATCCTCAGGGCTTTTTGAACGAACATATTCCAACATAACATCAATATTATTTAATAAAGGACGTAAAGAAGGAAGACGCCACGCATAATAATATACATGGGTTTCATCGGTTTTAGCTAAATGAAATTAACAATTTAGTATGATGAAATAATAATAAAGCTAACTTTAAATAATTACCTTTACTGTTATACAAAGTACCAATGTGAGTTTCCATTTTAGTCGAAAAAATGGGTATTTTCCCAACAACATATATACAAATAAAATTCTCGTCATTGTAAAACCTGATATGCTTTTTAAAACGCTAAAATAGACAAATAATTATTATCTTCAATAGGGTTGAACATTTAATAATTTAATACGATAATTATATTACCTTTCCGAGATCTTTTGGCAATTCTTCAGTAATACTTAAAATTTTTAAATTTTTTTCGGTAACAAGATCCCATGCATAAATTGAATGATCATTGCTAAATAAATAAAGTTTATCATCTTTTGATACGCTAATCAATTCAAAATCTTTCGGTATCTTATACATTCTTTTACACTTCCATTTTTTATTTTTAGTTTGTGTGGAATAAAAAAGAACGATATTATTATCTCTTTCATATAATATAAATTCATCATTTAAGTTAAAGGTAAAATAACGATAATCAAAAGTAGGATGGTGACAATCTAAATTTTCTAATTTAATTTCTTGGTTATTCTCCATATCGTATATTCCTAATTAAATAAATATTAATTACTGTAATTGGCGTAAATTTATAAGGGTGACTGTTACTTACTTAAATGACTCCCATTGTCTATAGCAAGTTTCTTATTATCAGAAATACGTATACATAAATCGGTATCGCGACCTAATTTGACATTGACACGGAATTCTGCACGTTTTTTTTCGATATCCCAATAGACAATTGAATTATCGTCTTTACTATAAGTAACGAGATGTTCTTCCTTTGCTGATATTTCCATTTTAGTAATATCTTTGCCATTATGTGGATCAATATCGTTTTTGTCATTATGTGGATCAATATCGTTATCATTATCAATCTTGTCAATATTTATTTCAAAGTCATCACTCTTGTCAATATCAATTTCAACCTTGGCACTTTTGTTTTCGTCGCTCATTTGTTAGGTAGGGATTTATTATTATATGTTAATTTATATTATTTAATTATTTATTAAAAAAAAAAAATATAAAGTGTGAATAAAACAATCAACTTAGCCGTCTTGCAAAAATGAAGCGATATATATATTAAAGCAATGTATTATGATAACCATAATAGCGCTATTTGTAAGAAATCCCCAAACCATTTTTCTTGTAAACTTCAAAACTCCAATTGAGAAATGATCGTCGATTTAAAAAGGTCAATACAATAAAATGCAGGAGTGTTTCTTCGTATTAACCGACACAAAACATTGATTTGCGAGAGTTGGCGTTTTTTTTTTTGATTATATTTTGGGGTACAAAAAAATTTTTTTGTTATTGTGAATAGTTAATCAAGAAATGATCATCAATTGGAGTTAAGTTTTACAAGAAAAATGATAAAATACAAAGGCGTAATATCAGTCTTCAATGGAGAAAATTATATTGTATTATGATTTCTATCTACACAAAATCGGTAGGTGTACAGGAAATTTCATAAGTTGGATCTCTCGAAATGGTCATATACAGTACTTACACATCGTGCCAAGAGATTCTAGATGCGTTCGGCATTTATTTTAGAAGTATGTGTGCATAATCACTCCTGAAATTATATATTTTTTAGGTAAATAATAAAACTCGCACAAAGAAGCTTTTATCTGCATATCAGCAAGCCCTCTCGCCCTTCAAATAGTTTGCGTTAAAAATTGAAAAGTGGTGATCTGAAAATGGGACTACAGATGATCAGAAGTATATAATATTATGATCATCCCAAAAAAATGATGCGATAAATATCAATATTGAAAATTTTTTTTTTTGCAGGTACTGTACCTATATAATATTTCAAAGTAAAAATACATGTTAAAATTTCAATGAAATCAAAGAAAAACTCAAATTAATTTTACAACAATTCGTTCAATAAATTTTTACTAAGAAATCTCTTTTATAATATAAATATTTTTAATTTATTTAACAACAAATCAAAAATTTTTGAGAGAGATTTTTAACAAATAAATCATAGATAAATCCTGTTTATGATATATTCATTATGATCTTTGATATACCGAATTATATTACAATTCATAATAAATATGATAAATCATATTCTTGAATTATTTTACTTATTTTTTTTTTAACGTGTTCAATTGATTCGAAAGGCGGACTTTTTTAATTCAAACTTAATTTCTATTCCCTTTTTTTGATTCAAGTTTCGTACTATGACTTTTTTTGATTTGATAGTTGTACTTTTTTTGATTCGATCACGTACTTTTTTTATTACAACCTTTGTAATAAATAAAATAAATAAAATATAATAAAATGATGAAATTTTATTATTGAATTATATTTGTTCTCTTATTTGTGGTAACTTCATAAATAACTTATTAATTATTTAATCACGTATAAAACCTATTGAGATTTTGCAAATCTAGATACGGACGTGACGCAGCAGATTTCTGATAAATTTTGTAAATGTCAGAAATTTTATTTATGTATACTTCTAAGTTACATATTGCAGTAAAGATAGATTGGTATCAATAAAAGAAATTATAATTTATTAGTTTCGGTGATTCCAGTCACAAAATTTCATTTATTTATTTACACGTGATCAAATCAAAAAAAGTACAACTGTCGAATCAATAAAAGCTGTAGTATAAAACTTGGCCCCAACAAGAAGAAATCTGAAAAGGTTTCGTCAAGGTCTTCGACAATACGCAAAGGTTCCCTTCTAAGTCTTCGAACAAGCCTAACAAGTCGCGTCAAGCGTCTCGCAAGTCATCACCCCGAACAAGAAACAGAAGGGACAAGATGAAATTGGATAAAGCGGACATTCTGAAATTAGTCCTGTCTCTTTTAGATTAGTAATAGTATAGGCGTTATTTTTTTTAGTTTTTTTATCGTTTTCTTAGTGGTGTAAGATTTTTATATAGCCTTCTATCCTGTTATACTAACCTTTTTTTTATTTTACTCGCTAAGCTGGGATTTTGCTCCGTTGATTTTCTTTTCTAGGTATCCTAGTTGAGCGGGTCGACCATGTGCCTTTTCCTGGTGTGGTGATTACTGTGCCTACGTCATGGTGACGGTTTATATAGTAGCCTACTAATACGTTAGATTTTATTAATCATTTTTCGTATTACTGTATCGGAGGCACCCACCGTTAAAAATAAAAATAAAATAAAAGTAGTATAAAACATGAATCAAAAAAAGGGCAGAAATTAAGTTACACAATATGCGAAGTGCCTTTCGAAACAAAAATGATATATTTGCGTTCAAGACTGCACTTTCTTTATTAACAATGATGAGAATTTCTCAATCTGAGGGCCAGTTCACCAATCCACAAAAAAATTAAGAAATTAATAAATGAATACAGGAGTAAAGGATAAAGAAAGAAAATATTCTATGAAAAAGAAGGGTCTATGCTAAGTGTTAGAATCAAATTACTTCACTTTTGAGCTTGGTCTGAAACTAACGACTCTAAGATCATCTTGATTTCTGCATTAAGTAATCATTTGATAATCCTAGAGTCTGATTGCTACTGGATATAACAAACCTGTTTATATCGAAAACTCGTTATATTGAACCAAGTGGAATAGAACTGATTTCTTTATAATTAATATAACAAACTTACCGTATTCTTCCGATTTTAAGCACCACCCGAATTTAAGCACCACCTCGACTTTTGACCAAAATACTTGAAAAACAAAAATAAGCACCACCTCAGATTTTAATTTTTCTTTATTAAATTTCATATTTTATTCAAAATAAACTTTATTTACAATTCATCATTTCAATTTCTCTTTCACCATGTATCATCGCAATTTCGCAATATATATAGAACACGATAAAAAATTATTGGGATACACAAGTACAAAAATTCCGATGTGTAAAAATGTGAATTTTAAGTAAAAAAAAAAATACTTTCGAATTTAGGCACCACCCCCAACTTTAGCCAGAATTTTCCTTTAAAAATGTGGTGCTTAAAATCAGAAGAATACGGTATATAGTAAATTACCATATACTACATCCAAACTTGTTTTAACCAGCCCAAATATATTAGTTATATACTTTCTATACCGAACGATTACATGACTTGAAAATTAATGATAAAAGTTAATCTCTTTTTTTTTTCAGAACACGTACATCAACACGGACAAATTGTCCTCAGAACTTAAAGAATTCTGATATTATGTTAACAAGAAAAAAGGGTCATCCTTTCTATTGCTCAAAAACGTGAACTTTGTAAAAAAAAAAAAGGAAAGAAATCCAAGTCTTTCTAATGTTGAACTCGCATGAAAATATAAAGTTGGAAAGCAACTGTTACTGATATCTTGAAAGAAAAAAAACTTTGGTTTACAATTTCAGAAAGTCAAGAACATATTAAAAAATTTCGTGGATCAAAGTGTCCTCAACTTGAAAATGCTCTTGAACTTTGGTATAATGCACTTAGTACAAGACAAGATATTAATGGTAACATTTTAAAATAAAAGTGAGTCATTTTGCTAGACAATTTTCTATTGAAGACTAATTTTCATTATTCAGAAGGGTGGTTAGGTGGATTTAGAAAACATCATAATTTACGCCAATTAAGAAGCCGCAAATGCATTTTCTGCAAAGTCAATAGAAAATGGCTGTCATGCTTTACAATAGCTTCTTACATTTTACAATCCAGACATTTGGGAATGGGGACAAACCTGATCTTTTTTGAAAAATAGAATCTTCCAGAGTTTTAGCATGCACTCCCTTATCAGATTACAACAAGGAAAAATCACATGTTATAATATTTTGTGTTGCAAATGCAACTGGAATGGAAAAATGACCCTTAAATTCATTTACCAATACAAGACACCTCGTGCTATGAAAAATATTAATTATAAAGATCTTTCTATTTATTATTTTTGAAACAAAAAGGCCTGGATGCAGATTAGTATTTTTAATCAAATCCTCCTTAAACTTAACGAAATAATGAGACAAAAAAACTGGAAGGTTATTTTTCTAATTGACAATACACTAGTCCATATCATTTTGAACAAAACTCAAGAAAAACTGGATTGCATAGATGTTAAATTTCTTCTACCAAACATCACCACTAAACTTCAATCGTGTAATGCTGGAATTATTCATTCATTCAAGTGTCATTATAAGCGTCTCTTTATTCACATGACGATATGCAGGATGGAATTGTAGAAGAGATCGCTGATTATACTATTTTGATGCTTTATAAAATGCGGATAATGCATAGTCAATGGTATCATCTCAAACAATTTCACATTGCTGTATCCTCTCACCAAATATGTAATGAAATTGAAGAAATTTTTGAAGATCACGATTCAATAATTTCTGATAGGTAATGTTATTTAATATGAATGGATGTTATATTTGAAGTTTTTTTAATACACAGTTTTTTTTTAATTTTTTTCTTAGTTTTGAAGAAGAAATCAATGAACCTGATATGTTAATTTCTCAACTTCCAAAAGGTGATCTTAATGCATATGAATATATTCACATTGATGAAATACTAGAAGGTGGTCTTACTGATGAAGAAATAATTGATACCATGTTAAATGCAGGTAGGAAGATGAAAATGTAATGGATGAAATTGAATTTACACCCATATTGGAGAAAGGTAGTCCAATAGCAGCAGAAAAAGCTATAAATGAAACTATAAGATTTTTACATGAATAAGAATCAGAATTTGGTGAAGTAAATGATTAATTAAAGGTATTAATAAAATTACATAAAAAGGTTATCGTAAAAAACTTGATCTTCACTTTTTTCATAATAGTATGATCGAGTAGATTTACCTATAATATTAATTATAAACAATAACAACGTTTGATAATAATTTAGTTTATAGTTTAAATAATATAATAGTTTGTATAGTAAATAATAATAAAATGATATAAATTTATGTAAAAAATTTTAATCACGTACTACAATTTTATTGGTTAAACAGTGGTTAAACATTATACACCGAACTGTTTGGTATATATATAGCGAACTCACTCTATACCGAACTGAACCTTCTGGAACAGAGGTTCGTTATATCCAGTGGCGACTGTACATACCGGTATTAATTTTATAAATTCAAAAAAAAAAAAAAAAAAAAAGATTTTATTTCGAAAAAATGCCCTCAGATTGAACATCACGTGCATCACGTGATATATTATTTGCACAACCGCCGTTCGATCATTAACTGAAAGTTTAAGCTTTTTTTAGTTTGATTAAACTTTAAAATATTTTTTTTTCTTTCGTCCTTCTCACTTTCATCTTTTCTCTCATTCTTTCACATTCTCTTACTTCCCTTTCCTTTTCCAATTTCCTTCACTTTTATAATTCCCTCTTTTCCTTTTCCTATTTTTTTCTTTTTTAGGCGTTCTTTCAAACTCTTTGGACGTGACATTTCTGTAATCTTTTGCCTTCGGATTTCTTGGACTTGACCTTTCGGTATGAAGACTATTAATTTTTTTTTCTTTTTGATTTTTTTTTGTTTAGCCAACTGTACTACCGATTTTTTCTCTTCTTTTAATAAGCAATTCGTCAAATGTTAAAAAATGTACGATTCTATATCTTCTTTTGCTATCTTATTATTAGTGGATAGATGAAGTTTAAATTGTTTTAATAAATTATTACATTAAAATATTATTGTAAAATATCGCATAATTACCTTCATAAAAACCGAAAAAGGATCAAAAACAAAAAAAAATTCAATAATAAATTTTTATATGATACCAAATATAGTTTTCATTTAATTAATTGACTGACCATCCAAGTAATTTTATTATTTATTACAATATTAAAAGATTCTTCCGTAAACATGCCGACTAATTCATAATTTTACTGATCTCGGAATCATTCGCGGTTTCCGTTTTGGAACGCTGATCACTTTTGTCGAAAAAAAAATTCTCGATAATGCACTTAAATGACAAATTTTGCTTTTCCAATACTGTACATACACATACCCATACTCCGCAATCACACTAGTATAAATTTACTTAAGGTAATTCATTGCCTAATAACTAAATTAAATGTTACATAACATAAATTTCATAAATTTGCTTTATCAAAAAAGATTCCTGAGAAAATTAAACTATCAAAAAGATATGTCAGTAATTCCATACAGATATATCAACTGAGAATTCGAGAAAAATTACAAGGATTTAGTTGAAACCAACGGAAGAAATTTCTAAGTATTTCGATAAACCTCTTGACCAGGAACAAGTTCACATATTCATAAATCCTAGCTAAGAATAATTTAGAGATTTTTTATTCGCATCATGCATATAAATATAACGCGATATATTTAGTATTGTTAAGCTCAAGTTGGCCGGACTGGACTGATGGGAAAGTTTTCAAGCTGCAGTCCGGTCTTGAGAAATTTCAAGCTGCAGTCTGGTCCGAAAAGTTTAAGTTGATGAAGTTGATGTGTCGATGAGACTGATAGTTAATTTTGCGAGTTTGATTTATTGATTCGTCAGTCGTTACTGCGACCAAAAATTGCGCAGTTACAATAATTTATGTTACAATTATGTTACGAACGGGATTGTTTAATTATTATTCGTAAGGATTATTTAGTGTAATTTTTATTCGCTTGATCAATAAATCATGTAGGAGTATTCAGGAGTAAACGAATTGATTTATTATTAACTGAATAAGCCACTGATACACCTGAAAATGCGCAGTTGATGATTTTTTTCCTGAATCCTTTAAAATCATCAAATCCTTAAATTAATCAATAAATCAAATTCTCAACAAAACATTTTAAATAAATATAATGATTATTAAAATTAGCTTTTTTATCTATCATTCTTTCTCTTTCTCTTTTCTTAATACGTTTTGTAAAATGTCGTTTTTAAGAGTATTCCGAAGAGGTATTTTTTCAACATCAATATTACAAAATAATTACGAGTAATAAATATTTAGTAACGTTCTCATGATTGTAGGTAATGAAACACCCGTAGAAAAACTTGCCCGAAAGTGCGGCAAAAGTATGTAGCAGAACAATGGCCAATAATCCAAATCCAATATTGGATGCAATTATTAAATGTTCTTGTTTATTTAGTGCCTATGACTTTACCCATCGTGCTTCAAAACAACGATATCGCCACGAATGTACTCTACGCCGTTAAAAACATGATGACAGTCGATGATCCGACAATAGTCATACAATGGAATGATCCAGGATTCAATGATGTTCCCGCAATGCCTGGCTGTAGAAATGGTGTGGCTGGACAAACAAAAAATGCAATTGTAACCGTTTTTACGACAAACAGAGGGACGGATATCAAAGGATTAAATACTGTATTTTTATTTAAAACAAACGATGATCTTGGACAATGTGAAAACAATCTCCCTCAATGGTATTAAAAATTTTATTTCATATATCTTAGAGTCCCTTACACCTATATCCACCTGTTTTCTTCTTTTTCTTATATCCATTTCCTTTATATAGGTCCCGTCATCAGAACGGTATTCCGGACGTGTGTGTTTCTGCCGTTGTGGTACACAAGCTAACTTTGAGTGGACAAATCGACGTCGCACCTTTTGATTACGCGTTTAATCAAAATCGTTAACGAATAAAATTTACGTAAAATTTCTTAAATGGTTTTTAAAAAAAAGGACTTACGATAGTAAAAAAGAATTGGTCTTAGTAAAAAATTGTTCTTAGTAAAAAGAATTGAACTTGTAAAAAAAAGACTCTTAACCTTTCGTTTTTTTATAACAAAATTGAAACTTGTGATTATTAAATAAAAGAGTCATCAAGCATTCTTATTCACTCACAATTATACGCATTTTATCGTATTTCTTTTTTTTTTACGATTTTCTGTTAATTTATTTCTTTCTTTCATCTTTTTTTCCTTTTACACTATCTTCGGTTACTAAATATGTAAACCGATTGTATTACAGAAATAAAAACACAAATTTAGTAAACTGAAACACTAAAGTGTACGAACTTTTTGGAAAATATGATTAATATACGTGACTATAAATTTATATTGTGCAATTTTTCCGCTTCATGATAATTCAACACTTTAGGTTACCGCATAAAATAGAATAACGTGCTAAGCATTTTTTCGTTCTTAACTGAACAAATAACCATTCAAAAATAGAGTACATGAGTGTATCCTAAACTAATAATAATAGATGTATACTAGAGTTAAGCTCAGCATACTCTCTCAGCTCAGAACTAAAATGGGTTATTGAGATCTTTGACAATTATGCTTTTTCCCTTATTGACTCGGTTAGTTTCCTCAATTAAGCTAATATCTGGGATCATCGTACTTTTAGGTGCCTTGAGCGTGATAATTGGATAACGGGAGCAGTTATTACGGCAAGGATCAATCTTACTGGAAGATCCCTTACTTTTGGAATAAAAACTATCAATACGACACTGAATAGCAAACAAAAAAAGATAAGTATGTGAAAACTTAAAATTTCTTGACATGGTCGAAAGAGATTTACTTTAAAATAGAATGTTTCAATAATCAACTCCCATACAAGGTTAATTCTGAAAGTTTCTGCGCTAGTTTGATTTCTGATATCTATAAATCCCGTCATATTCTAAGTCCATCATCCCCAAATAGATATAACCTTCTATGATAATATTTTAATAAAAAAAGAGAAAAACTGGAAACGCAAAAAAGTGTAAAAAAGTAGACTTACCACAAATATGTCCTCCGAAGGACTTTAGTTCCGATGTATTCCTACGTGAAGTAATAATCACCCTGACAAAGGATGACAACCTTGCAAAAGTTGTAGGATCGGATTTTGCTATTTCTTGTGACAGAGAAATTCTTAGCTTCAACGAAGCGTGCTTCTTCGCGTTCACCTTTACACGTTTCTTCGCTTTCTTTATTCATGATTCGATATATTATATACCTTTGGAACGTCCATAAGTCGACCCGTGTTCCCTTGAAAATATACTTTCGGTATCCGCCCTATTAAATAAAGAACAAGTAAAGATAAAGAGCAATAAACAACGATTTTATACCAATAGATTTCAAAATTTTATTACCAAATAATTTCATAATTCGAGTCATAGAACATTTCCTTGAAAGTATCATGAACATAGTCGTGAACAATAGTATCCTCGTTTTTGTTTCTTGGATCTGGATACATGTGCATCCACTCAAACTTGAAGGAAAAGATCATATAGACAGGTAATTGGAAGAAAAAAGGTTGAAATCTAAGGATCTTAGAATGCCTCTCGTTATCCGCATAAATGACTCTATCACGATACTTTCCTCACATATCATAAAACTTGGAACGGAGCTCATCTATATCGTTTGTCTTATTAGACTATAATTATCACAGGTCTGTCATGACAATATACCATTTCGTATTCATCCATAATCTCACCGAAAAAAACTAGGTAGGGTTTGTTGCTTTGGCTGACGTATGGAAACGCGCCATTTTCGTTCATCTATGTCTAAATACAATGGTTTTTTCATGGTTGTCCAGTCAATAAATATGATATTGTGGAGGGACCTGTAATAAAAAGGATTTGTTAAACAATCAGAAGTCCTGAGGCTGTAAAATTAACCTATACTTACAAGATCGTCTCGCTGCAAGACGAAAAGCGAAAAGTTTCGCCAGCCTCTAATTACATGTTTGGTATTTGCGAAATGCTGCATCCTTTAATAAACTACTGGGAGGGCAAAGCAAGGATCAATACAGAAATTTTTTCTCCGATATACAGATTCATGAAAAGAGAACGGTAAGGTCGAAAAAATATTTACCTCATTTATAATGATCGGAGGAATAGCGTATTTTCTTTTTCCTGATTAGGTACAGATGTTTTCTGCGAAGAAGTTTCATAGTATACGTTGCTGGAAATTAAGTCGCTATAGGTTGATTTCACTTCCGTTTCATTGACGGTACTAATTATCCTGATCTGTGCACATATTCGAAAGGTGAGAAGATAATTTTTTTTTGCGTAGACACAAAGTTTAACAACTACCTTATCTTCCGCTGAACATATGAAAGTTGAAAGGGAGAGGAGTAACTGCACGTAAATTAGGGGCTTTAATATTGTTTTGATCCACTGTTGTTTTTGAGATGATGTTTAGCAATAAGCAACTTTGTAATGGTGGCCAGTATTTCAATTCTTGTTTCATTGCATCAAACTCGGCATTGGCACATTCCTGAAGTCCTTGTTGTGCAATTTGAATTCCTTGTTGTATTATTTTATGGACAGACTGCCTTCCCCTTTTCTGTTACAGCAAAGTTCGACAAGAACTGAATAAGAAGTTGTTAGGATGCATCAAAGTGATTAATAATACTTGCCCTGCCAATTTCCAATTCCAAGTCTATCAAACTATCAAATCGGACTCTATCTTCAATGATGTAAGTTATTGATTATTTTTCTTCCAGACTTTGTTATTTTGCACGTTCTCCATCCATCCGTTCATCTATCTATATATGTATAAAGTAAATAGGTTTGATACAATTTTGAGATGCTGGATAGGAAGGCAATTCAACAAAGTGATACGGACGCTCGTCATTTCTATGGCCAAACACGCGCAGTGATGCTACCTTTGCACGCTATGGTAAACCTCCTCAACACTCTTTGGTTGTCAGATTAACTCGAATCTGTAAAGGATACAAAAAAAAGGTACTTCCTTTCAGTTCGGCACTCAAGCTACAAGCCTTTTTATAAGCAGGATTCTTAATATCGAACATCTTTTTCAAGCACTTTAAGTCGTTCGCCAAAGCTGAATGTGAATTGCGTTTATTAACAGTAATTGCAATTTGATCCAGAAAAGGTCTCAGTCGCTACGGTTCCCAAAGTATTTGGATCTCGGTTCCAATAATTTGAGACGACAAAAAGTTTATTTCCATTGTTATGAAAAATAAAAATAGGAATAGATACAAGGTACTGGATATTTTAGCTTTCCATTGAAAATTAAGCCAAATAATATATGTTGTTTTGGGGAGAATATGTGCTTCTTTTGGATGAAAGATATAAGAATGGTAGTAAATAAATATTATGGTAATGATTGTTACATATTTTTGTAAAGATTGTTGGTAATGTTGTCCACATTTCTACAATGGAATGGTTGGTAACGGCGTCCATATATATTTTAACAACAGAATAATGTATTCTTATAGTATGGATTCAGTAAATTATATTTATAAATTACATTATATTGAACTTTTTAATAGCATAAATTTTTTCTTACGTGATGAAAACCAGAACATTTTTGTAACACCGGATTCTGATTGGCTGAAATCGATTAATATAATAATTGATTCCGTAATGTTGATCTTTGGGGTTTCACGAAAATTCCAAAGGAAAGTTTTAACCTTGCTCGCATGAATTCTAGATGTTAAAGAAAAGGTCAAAGTTTTATAACTGATAAGGGTTTATGGTCTTTAAATGTTACAAACCAACCTACTATCTCTGTGTAACATCACTGATTAACATGTAGGTATAACTTAGATTCTTCTTGGTAGAACACTGGATCTCATTTGAAAAGGTTGTAGTTTTCATCAAGACGAACAGCTTTACTAAAGTTTTGGATGGGGTGTTATATATTATAAATGTATTTGCCTTAATTTCTATAGTAAAATGATATGTATAACATTGAGAAAAAATGATTTTTAAATATAGAATTTGGACTCTCATACTTATTAGATGATGAACTGAATTAATAATGCTATATATAGATATGTTTGATTACATGTAAATAATTTTAATAGTAAATATGGTGGCTGCTATCTATAAATCACACAAACTAAAATTTTAAAAATATGTTTATTTATATTGTATAATTTGTTTTTACAATACTTTATTTAAATATAATGTAAGCAGCAAAATTTTTTTTTGCCATATTCCATGGAATTTTTATGGATTAATTTAATTTAATTAGTTTTAAGTTAGATTTACAAATACAAATTAAATCAGATTTTTTTTAAAATATTAATTATTATACATGTTATGCTGCTTGTTATTTTTAAATAATATTTTTAATGTATATTCTTATTATAAAATCTATTAATTTTAAAAGAAAAATTGGTTATATACTTTTTTTTAATAATTAAAGATTATTTATATTATTTTTATTATCTTTTTCATCTTTTTATTATTTTTATTATTTTTATTATTTTTATTATCTTTATCATCTTCATTATTTTAATAATAAATTATTTTTATTATTTTTATTATTATTATTATTATTTTTATTTATTACTTTAAGTCATTATACATATTAATATTAACTTATTTTTTTTTTTTTACAAAAAGAAATTATTAGTTATAATAATTGCCAAAAAGATAATAAACTTACAAATATTTAATGAAACTGAATATTATTAAAAAGGAAAAGTTTAAATAAGCAATAAGTAATAGCAATTTATTTATATCTAATATTTTAACTAATAATAAATTAATTTTTTTTAGATTTAAAATTGTTTATTTTAATATATATTAAAATACTCTAAGTATTATAAAAAATAAATTATTTTATATTTTTAAAGTGTATAAATTTAGTTCAAATGAGTTAATATAAAACCAAATAAATAAAAATATTAGTTTCTTATAGTTGAACAGATTATATAAATATTCTGAAGGATAAAAAAATTTATTTTATTTGGTTATGTGATTCAGATTTTGTTTAATCATAATTGTAAAAAAGAATTTTTTTTCCATCTGAACAAAAAATTTATTAAATCAATTAATCACCTTCTAGTAATCAGCTAAATTTTTTTGAAAAATAATTTTTTTCCTAAATGAATGGGTTAAATTTAAGAATAAATCTAATTGTAACAACTTATTACAAATATTATTTGTAACAACCTAATTGGCGTATTTTTATTAATCAGTTTAAATCACGTGACATTAAACAAATCCAAAAAATTCCATTTTTTTTGGAAAACAAAAATTTTCTTTTTTGAATTTGTATAATGACATGTGATTTAAACTGACCAATAAAAATGCACCAATTAGGTTGTTACAAATAATATTTGTAATGGGTTGTTACAATTAGATTTATCCTAAATTTAATATTTTTTTTTATGAAAAATAAATAATTTTACTTATTTGGCCTAATATAAATAATTAACTGAAGTTATTGTTTAATATTTATTTTTTTTACTACTACTTATTATTTTAATTATGATGCAATATACAAAGTATTTATTTTAAGTTTTTTTTTTTATAAAAAAAATAAAGATACTATTGTTTCAACTATAATAAATCAAAAATGAAAGTTATCAATATTGAAAGCATAGAAAGAGATTATAGAATTATTGAAAAAAAAAATAATTGGTCTTTAAAATTATAAAATTTAGTTTTACATAATTTTAAATTTAATATTATTTGATAATTTCAAATAATTCCATATATATTATTCAATCAATAATTTCCGCTAATATGAAAACTTTAAATGCTAATTAGTCTAAAATTTTTCAAGATTTATAATTATATTTTAATGCAATTTTTGATTACAATTAGTAATATTAGAAGATAATAATATATCTAAAGAATAAAATAAAACTAATTCTTCATAGGTTTCTAAATTATTTTTAACATTGAACTTTTATCAAAATAAATTTTGCTATTTAGATTTTTTCTATAATGTTATTTCTGATATTTTTATTTATTTAATTCATTAATTTAAATTTGAAATATTTTATCCTGTTGAATAATGAAAGTTTATTTCAAAAAATAACATTTGGATCAGATTAATTGTAATCGCACTATAAACATGTGTTTCAAATAAAGTATTTGAATATTATTTTCAAGCTTATGATTTTAATGACAAGTCTTTTATATCTTAAATATCTTAAATATCTAAACAGAAGAATTAAAAGATTCCAATAGCTTCCAATCTTTTCATATCACTCGTATAACAGAAAAATTTTCCACATATACTAGATATTATATCAAGTTTTGCAAATAATTCTTGTCACTTTTCGTCCTTACAAAAAATAGCTTGATTTTATTATAGGACAAATGGCGATCCCATTTTGTCAAGAGATAGTTGTAACTTTTAGTGAAACTGGACTAACTATTCTCAATAAGCAAAGGCAAGCCCAAATAAAACTGCATTTATTTTCATTAACGGGTAAGAAAAATTATTTTTTTATTACTTTATTATTAAAAACGATTAAGAAAATCATTATGAAAGTAGGGAATTTAATTGACTCAAAACTTAATGATCGATTAATTGATTGACTTTAAGAGTCTATGATTGATTAATAATCGATATAATTTGATTGTTGACGAATTCACCAATTAATCATTGTCGATCAATTGATTGATTGATCAATTATATTGATTACAAGAATACAATGTAATAATCATAAAACAAATTTTTTTTTTTTACATGAAAAAATAAATTTTAATACTAATTAATATTGAAAAATTTTGATCAATCAAAAATTTCTTTGATTGATAAATTTATCATCGATCATGTTTAGTCGATCATGATTGAATCACGAAGTCCAGGTGTCAATTAATTGAACTGAACGATGATCAGTTGACTTTGATTGATTCGATTAAGAACCCTATATATAAAAAATTGAAAAAAAATGCCAGAACCATCATAACCAGCATTTTTTCATACCGAAACTTAATAATTATATCAGTTTTTTATATATACAAGAGTTAAGGCAATTACTTGACCCTACCCGATCTGTTCAGAGCTCTAGAATTAATAGTTCTGGCACATTTACATGTAAAAATAAAAAAAATGCCAGAACTAATAGTTCCGGCGCATTTACATTTAAAAATAAAAAAAAAATGCATAATTTGGTGTTTTTTTTATATTTGTTTGACCCAAATATACGTCAGGTCAACAGTCGGGCTGGGTAGCCAACTAACACTGACATGACCCAAGTTCGGGTTATGAATTTGATGATCTGACCCAAATATTTTATTTTTTGTAAAAAAAAAATCCAGATTGATCTGGAATCTGTCAGATGAATCTGGATTGATCTAAATCGGATCACGGATCATAAAATCTCATCTGGATCGGATCTCTAGTTTAAGCATATTACTAACTTTTCATGTATACAAGATAGAAATCTTCATGATTCTTTGAAGAATAAAGAAAATTATGAAAGGTGGAAGGCCCATTCCCATAATACTATATCGATGGGTTCAGTACAGCAGAAAACATTTTTTTTTTCCAAGTTGATATAGTGTTTCATTAACGAAAACAGAAAACCTCTGAGTCAGAATGTCGTTATTTAAAAGTGAAGTAACCTGCTGGTTACGTAAATAATATTAAAAAAAAATTTTTCTTTCTAGGTTTTAATGGAGAGGTCTTTTTTCAAGTTTATTAAACAATTATAGTCTTTTTTCAAAGTTTAATTATTAACATAGTTTTTTTTTCAAAATTTTATATATCCTAACAGTACACATGACACTTCCAAAGAAATGTTACGTGAGAAATAATTTGGCAATAAATTTAATAAATTTTGAGATTTACCGGTATTTAATCATTGTCATCATTAATTTAATAGGGTGAATACTGAAAATTTATCACACAGTGCGACTTATGGAAGCCTGATATAACAATATATTGAATTATGAAAAAAAATAAGCCACAACTTTTTTAGATCAAAAATAAGTAAATTGCCTTCTTTTTGGTGCTGATAAAGTATACTGGTCAATTGTTATTCCAATGGGCAGAACGGAAAATACATTTTTTAAAAGCTTGTTTAATTTGTTTATCGCCGTTTTCAAAATGATGTACGCAGTTGAATCTGAATAAAAAAAAAAAGAAAACCGAAAACCGGATGAGACCCGGACGAAAACAGAACAAAAAATAGATGAAACCCGGACGAATATTGGTATCCGAATATTCCATCCCGAATAAAAATAGCCTACACCATTTTGAAAACGGCGATAAAAGAATTTTATTTTTATTTTTATTTATATTTGATAGGTTTAAAGGAATGGAGTTTATCCCTTAATTTTTTCAGTCTAATGTAACAATTTGGAAGGAACTCGGAAACTAATGTATAACATATGAATCTAATATGTCTAATATCGATTCTATTTTGATACAATAAACAAATTTAAAAATTTATTAAAAAGGGTGATTTTAATTCTAAAATATGAATATTTTTATCATTTAAAAATATATTAATAATTTTCTTATAGACACAAGACTTTTTTGATGAATCCATCAATTTACCTCAAAGAAAATACCGCTCGAGAAAATGGTTCAAGTAATAAAAGAGCATAAACGTCAGTTAACAATGCACCACATTTTATTGGTAATAATTTTCGTCAAGTTTTTTCGTGAAAAAAAAAAAAAATCTATTTTTAATAATTCGTTGATAAAAATCACGTGCCGGTGACAAAATTAGTGGAGAGTTTTGCATTTCTCACACGCTGCATACGTTAAGGGATTCCCTCTCAGTAGAAACAACTTTTTTTTAAAGATTTTATATTTGATAGAATACCTAGTTCAATTATCTTGTATGGTCATTAAAGAATTAAAGAATGCTACCTTTTATTGCCATTACACAACTGTAAAGTTATTAATAAAGTCATTTTTTACTGGTGATCAATTTTTTTTTTTAAAAAAAAAAAAGGTAAAAAATGTTAAATACAGACTCGTTATATTTATTCATGATGTCATAACATCGCTTAATTGTGGCATTGTAAAATAGAAATTTGTATTTTCGTTTCGTCATCATATATTAATATTTGTGATATGATAAATTAGTCTTTATAATTTTGTCATTATGTTGGTTTATCGCAAAACTTGTAATTCGATTTTTGATCGACCATGAGAACGTATATTGACTTTAATCTATCAAAAAACGATTATTGAGGCAATTAAATTCTCTAAAATTTTTTGTATGCATAATGAGAAAACGTTATAATGGAAGAAAGTTATCTATAGCATTTATAAATGTTTCTTTTTTCTTGAATTCCATAATGAGTTTCATTCTTGACTCTTAAGTGGTAAATAAGGGCAGATTTATAGTGATTTTGTTGATTTAGATAGATACAAAAAAATTTTTACCACGTAATTTGTTAGTAAACTTTTATTGCAATGATTGTCATAAAACAAAATTATGGTTATACTGCACTAAAGCGAGTTTAAACCGGTTGATAACCAGTTAATTAAGCCCATTAAAAGCCAGTTTAAGCGAAAAAAAAAATTTTTCTTTTGTATACTCAACGAAATAATGAATGCAAATATATTGTACTCGAATAATCAAATTGATTATGATAAAGACTTATGTGAATATATTCCTGGATTGTATCGCTTAATAGACTTATGCAAAGATGATTATTCAAAGGGCTTCGGTATATTCTTAATATTATATATGAATTAAACTATTAAAAAAAATTAATGCATTTTTGTAATTTCAATTTTCAAATAGTGGATAAGACAATTGTTTCTATAGAATCTTTAAAGAAGCTATGCAATAATATGGTCCCATTAAGTTTCAAATCTATTTCTGACGTAAATTTTACGAAATTGAATTCAATTTCATTTCGTCTTATCGGATGTTATGGAAATCATACCTTAATTGCAAGGCTTTTATTGAATAAAAAAATTATAAGAAAAAAAATGTGTGCGATTTTTATAAATATATATAAAATATATTTTTCTTTTCACTGACTTTAATTAATTGATACATTTTATTAGATATGACTTGCTTATCATCTCACAACCGTCCATGGACAAGTCATCTTTAAGTCCTGGTATTTACTTGTTATTGATTAATCCAAATTTAGGTTTAATTATTCATTGGCCTGAAATGGGATGTTATGAGGCAAATGTTTATTTGCAACATAAAAAGAATATGGTCAATCTACATAGGTAATTCTGTTTCATTTGGAGTCTTGTTAAGTAAAACTCGACTGAACTAATTTTACGTTCCATTAATAGATATTTGACAAAGCTTACTGATCATCAACTTTGTTTTATGAGTGAAGAAGATTTGGCAAGTTTTGATTGGCATTTAGAATATACAAATGATGATGAACAAGATGATTTCAAAATTCGTCCCGGTTTTAAGGTATAAACATTTCAATTGTGTAGACTAATATAAAACTGAAGTCAATTAATAAGTAATTTTGCTATAAAGGTAAATTTACCTCACAAAATCAAAACCGAGATTAATAATCAAATGAAAAATGTATCATTATATCCAATAGGTATGACAAAGTTTTATAGATGTCGTTTAAATTCGGGATTATGTCATTTAATAAATATTTTTTTTTTTTTTATTTTAGTTGTTGAATATATTACACATCAATCATTCATTATTCGACAATTGATAAATACAGCTTCACATTCATATAAAATCACTTCACCTGTTTCTACAACACAATTTCCAATTGATCTCAGAAATAAACTCAAAGATCATTATTTACATTTTGATCGTCATAAAATGAATATTTATGAATTGAAATTATTTGTCAAATATGGATTGGAAATGAAAGATGAACTTTTTAGCCCATTGCGTAAAGCATTAGCTGCCGCTAAGAAACGACATGAAATTAAGGAACATCAAGAAATAAGCGCTGTTATTGAAGATATTGAAATCATGAATCAAATAGCTATGATGAAATTACATTCTTATTATGGGTACAGTACATAAATAACATCATATAGTATTCACTTTTAAAAATTCACATATTTATATAATTGTATATTTCCGTAGTCATTTTGATATTTCTTTATCGAAAATAAATATAAGTGATGCAAGTAAGTATATTATTTAAGTGTACTATTTAAATAAAGAAAATTAACTGTATTTATAATGTTGAAATTTAATCTATCTATATATATATATATAGATTTAAACAGGATTCAAACAAAATATCCTGAGGTAGAAAGTCTAATTGAAGAAAAGGTTAAAATTAATTCAAAAAATTGGAAATCGATGAAAAAAAGATATAATTTAGCATGTATTATTATCGGGAATATATTTGAAAAAACAAGTAAAGTAAAAAAAAATGATGATAGGAACGCAAAATCCATGATAGAAACCCTTTATGATATGTTTGCTGATAAAGAAACTGATTTACATAAACTAATGGAAAAATATACACAACAGTCAATTTTACAAAATTCAGCAAGTGCTTGTGACTTGATTAATTACAACAATTTAAATAACTCAAATCTTAATAAAGCAAAACAAATGACCAAAAATATGCTAGATGCGGAATTTGTTCAAAAGCTTGTAAACTCTGAATTATTTGAAGGGCATGATGATATTAAAGAAAAAATTAAAAGTGCTTTTTTTGAAGAATACCATGAGTGGAAAAAAAATATTTTTCCCCATGAAATTCGAAAAATCTTGCCAAAATCTTTATTGATCCAACAACTAGAATATAAATTAGAGAAAGAATATGAAGAAGAAAAACAAAAAATTGAGAAAAAGGAATTTGAAAGAATATGTGATGACCTAGAATATAAGTACAAAAATGGGTGAATATTATTAATTAAGATTTCTAAGTTAATTCTAAATTATTATTAAGTACATGTACTAATAAAATTTAATGGTAAAGGTCTATGCGATTAAGCGTATTAAATGTGATAGGTAAATTAAATTTATGCTTATAAATTTAAATAATTTTAAAATATTTCTAAAATTTTTTATTTAAATTAGAATCATATAATTATTTCATAATTAATTATGAGATCGAAATGATACAACCAAATCAACTACAGATATCTATTTATGAATTATCATTAGAAAAACGAATTCTAATGGATCATATTTGTACATCATTTCACATTGATTCTCAAGTTTATGACTTTAGGTAAAGAATTTATTATAATTAAAATAAATTTAAAATGTAATTTCTAACGTCATTTTATAATTATAGAAAAATATCTCAATTCGATAACAAATTTCTTCTTATACTTTACAATAAAAAAATGCTAAAAATTGAAATATTCTTTGATAATGCGCAACAATTAGCACTGAATTTTAAGTCGCATTTGATTATTAAACCATTTAAAATATTGAATACAGATGAAAACTTTATTATTGCAATTAATGAGCCAAAAGGGTTGCTCGCAATATATAATACGAAAGAAGTTAAGGTATTTGTTAAAATCCTAGTTTATCCAATTTTTTTTTTAAACGCAATTTTTCTTCTAAATCATTATTTTTTTTCTATTTAATTCTTTTTATAATAATAATAGCTTGATGTATTTTCTTTCGATGATAATCGATCAAGGTTATATGGACGTAATGCAAATATTCAATTATCGCCATGGTATAATAATAATATACCGAATATCAGATATTTTTTATTCATTAAAAATACCGAGGAACTATGCTTTGTTGAGAATAATGGACGAGCACGTATTTTTAATCTCGTATATCTACAATTCCAACCAACAATGTGTAATTTTCCGTCTAATTTAATGAATGTTCTGAGTTCTTCAGATGGTTCTTATATTATGGCAATTACGAAAGAAATATTGCAACATAAACCCGATGTTGATTCAATTATTTCCACTGATATTGAGAAACAACACGATTATAACAGTGATATTAAGGAAATAAATCGCGCTTACGTTTATTATCACAAAAATTTTAGTGATCTTGTTCGTAAAGGTTTGTATTAAGATTTATGATAGGTGTTATCGAAATTCTGAATTAAGGCAATTACGGCGTTGACGTTACTGCATATGTCGAAATTATTAACCGTAAAAAAAAAAAACTATGGAATTACATAAGCCGTAATTAATTTCGCAGCCGGGTAACCGTATTACAATTTCGATGAGCACCCCTATATATTACTAAAAATTTTAATATATTTATTTTTTTTCATTTCAGTTATTGATCTACCATTAAATTTTAAATCCTCGGAATTTCTTCAAATGTCCTGTGTCAATAGTGGACAGACTCATTTGATCTCACTCGATTTACAGAATGGATGTTTAAATTCTTTATTAGTCAAAATCACTCCCGAAAAATCTTACATGCGAAAAAAATTAAATGATCTTATCAATGTCTATAAATCAATGTTTGAAAAGTATCCAATTAATACCTGTATCAATCCTATACAAAATTGTCCTCTTAGTTTAAAAATAGTTCTTGATATTAGCGATGATGATAATATTGAAGAATATACCGAAAAATTTGAAAAATATATTTCTTTAATGTTTAAGAATTTGAAGGATTCTACAAAAAAACCTGCATCAATTCTAAAAAAGTTTTCTACATCAGTTATTACTTTTCAGGAATGTGACGTTGAAAATGCGAATTTTCAGAAGAAATTTTTATCAGAATATCAACTAGGAGAATGGATTATTCAACTTTGTTATTTAATTCCTATACAGATTGCAGTAGTGAGAAACAATTTATTTCAGTCACTTAAAGATGGATTATCTTTGAATGAAAATTACCTTTCTGAACTTAAAGGTGGTCAACACGTAGATATTATGGCAAAAAGCATTTCTCTTGGATGGTATGAAGGAATTTTCAAACATTTTGGTAATAAAAAAGTAAAAGTTGTTTCAAGCATGGGTGAACAATCATGTGGGAAATCATTTATGTTAAACCATCTTGTTGGAACTTCATTTGATGGGTCAGCAATGGTATAGTATGTCTTATTATTTAAATTTTTTTGATGAATTTAAAGTTATTAACTCACTTATTTTCAGCGTTGTTCCGCAGGAATATGGATGTCGTTAGGTAATTTAATAACAATATAATTATACTTTTTATTGCATCAAAATAAATTTATTAATTTTTTATTCTATAGTAAATACAAAAGAATATATCTATGTTGTGCTTTATTTTGAAGGATTAAAATCTCCTAAAAGAAAACCACAAGAAGGTATATATATCTGGTTTACAATTTTTCTTCTTATTTATCATGATCTGACAATATTCGTCAATTAATAAATACGTTTTTTATTCTTAGACATGCTTTTAACATTCTTTAATACAATTGTCTCAGATCTCATTCTTTTTAAAGTAAATGTTATTTACCGTCTAGCACTGATTAAAGTATTCCAAGTCTTTTACAATTTACCCAATTTAAAAATTGAATAGTACTCTGGATACAATTTTCATCCTAACAGTACTAGAAGGATTTAATATAATACGAGACTTTATAAAAACTATTAAATATGCTGATTTAAGTATTGAATAAATCGACATATTTGATATTGAGATGGATACTTTATCGGGGATATACATAAAAGAAATACTATAGGCAGTGCTTAGACGATATATTGTATTATTACTGGTTCTTGCTTATATATTTTACTATTATTAATTATCAATTGTTTATATTTAAAAGAATCAGTATACTATAAATGAAAATATGTCAACAATATTTCAAAAATTTCAAGATAGCGTAAAGTTATTTGAGTCAATTCCAAAGATGCTTCAGCAGGTAGGAAAGGATATGACTGTAAACAAATATTTAAATTAAAGTACTATAACATTGCCTATTTAATTATTATTGATTTTCCAGACAAGACTTTGTATTATCATTAAAGACGTGCCTATGAGAGACAAAGATGGTGTTAGTAAAGAGGTTCAATCCATACTTGGTAAAATACTTGCAGAGGTAATTAAAATTTTTTTTTATTTGTTGACTTTATAAAAAAAAAACTAATTGTATTTTAGAAAGGTGAAAATAATTTTATTACAAGAATGTATGGTGGCAAAGTGGAAATTTTACCTTGGCCTATTTTTAATGATATTGCATGGTTTGAAAGTTTATCAAAAATTAAAACAAACCTTGATAAACAAGAATCTAAATACGAAAATGCTATAACTTTTTTACAAAATACAAAAACAATCATGGCTAAATTAGAGGTTTGTAAGCATGTATCTTATGATGAGAATTCTTTTTCTTTTAATTAAATTTTTATATTATGACATTTAGATATTAGATTTGAATTCATTAAACAAAAGCCTTATTCTTTAATTACAATAATTAAGAAAATCATATGCAAATTTGTATGGCAATTTTTACAATTTTTAACATTGTTTAATAATTTATATACATGAATTTCATTAATTAACCTAAGATATTTTTTTTGATTTTTGTATAAATATCATGAAATTTATATTAAAAATATTAAATTTCTATAAAAGTTATTTTTTTTTTTTTAACAATTAACTTGTAGACAAATTTTTGCATTTATAGAAATCAGTAAATTTCATAGAATTTTAGAAAGTTGAATATAATGTATTCCTTAGGGCAGTGACATATATTAGCTAATATTTTAGGGGGTGGGGGGGTAAGCGAAAATCTTAGGTTACACAATTTTTAAAAAATATGATTGGTTGCATGTGACCAAGATATCTTACCTGGGGGTGGGGGGGTAAGCGCCTATAGTAAAAAAATATTAGCTAATATATGTCACTGCCCTTATCTATATAACTTAAAATTTTGAAAATTACATATGGGACCACCACAGCAAAAAGGGGCTTCATGATTTTGCGATAATCACATGATCACCAATTTAACCTTTCATTTTTCCATGTAATATATTAGTAAAAAGCGCATATATTTAACCTTTTTTTATTTAACTTCATAAAACTTTCGCAATTTTCTTTATTATGATGTATAAATAAATTTTTTACAATTTAATAAAATAAATACATAAGAAGAAAGCCAATGTTCTCTTGCAAAATTTTGGTTTAGACCATTTTTGAATAATCAATTTTTTTATTATGATCGGCAAAATTAATCACGTAATTTTGTAATCAGCCCGAAGCCTCCTTTTGCTGTGGCGGTCCCCATATATTATATATTTATTCACTTTGTAAAGATACCTTAAAGTTATCCTTGAACAAAATTTTTAAAAAAATGAGATACTAACTTGGATGATTTGGATAGGATATATATATAGCCATATAGAGGTAGGGTTCACAGATGCATCGTCATCATAGTAGAGTTAAGCTGTGTAAGGTTTTGATCGCGTACAATTTAAGATTATTTTGACCGCAGTTAGGTCATTAGATTGCATATTTTTATCAAAATTCAAAATTTTATAAGAAATTTAGCTTGCGTTTTTTGGCTTAAATTGGCCAATCACATATATATTATACCTTATATACAACTGCGAAATGTATTGCGAAATCTTAATCTGATTCCGGCAGATTTAAAATTGAATATCATTTATCATTACTAAATTTGGTTCTATCACTTGATTGGGTCGTCAGATTTTTTTTATTAATTGAAATTTAGACTTATTGATAAGCGAAAAATTTGTTCAAAGGAAATTGGACATTGATGAAAGTGTAAACCAATCAAAAAGATTTGCTAAAATCAATGTTCCCACACCAACGTGATGGAACGGATTTCAGTCTTACTATTCAAAAGCTGGATTTTTGATTACAAAATATTTTGATAATACAAAATTATTTTCTTTTCAATAGGTTAAGAATTATGATTATTCGGTATTATAACTTTATTTGTTTATTCTCTCATTTAGAGCAAATATTATTATTTCGTGACCGGTGGAAAATGTGATGTAGACAGAATCAAACAAGAGAACGGCTATCTTTAAAATTTTATAGGTTTATTTAAATAGATTCTATTTTTTAATTTGTTTCCGTCTCTGTTATGCCTTTATACGGTATTCTTTAGTAGTAATGGCAAAGATTGCACAATCTTATAATTCAAAGAATTCATCATCTAGTTAGTTTACTCGTGCCATCGATGGTGTTAATTTTAATGAGTCATTTCACCGGCGTAACTAAAGTTTAAGAAACATGAACCAACATTGATAAAGAAGAATTCTCTTGTATAACGCATAATATTTGTAAATAAATTATAATAATTTTTATGATTTGAATAAAGTTATTGAAATTTTTATCTTAGAATAAATGAATTTCATAAAGAATGATAACCATAATTTGTGCGTATCTCAATAATATAATGTATAATTTTATATTTTAATTGCTCTGAATGATTTGCAAAGAATTTCTTAAATACACTTATACCTCAATTATGATATTGTATTAATTTTATTATTCATTGAAATTAAATTTTATTTCATAATGAATTTTATTCAGTATATTACGTTTACTACTACGTATAAAGATTTTTTCAATGAATCTGTGCGATGTAACATTAAGCTCATAATTTGATCATTCTAGTATTTGCTACACATTTTATCAAAAATGTTTGCTTTAATTTTATAATTAAATTCTTAAATTATAAAAAATACAAAACCAATAAAAATAAGCAAACTAGAATGTTGGAAGTTTTAAAGGGTAAAGACTAGTTATATAAAAAGTATAAAAGTTGTTATTGTTACGAATCTTTTAAATTCTTTAATTAAAGGGAAATATAATAGAATTAAAACTACGTATAAGTAAGTGAACTAAAATTATAGACATTCTATAACCAAATAAATTATGATTGATGAGAAAATAACTATTTTTTATTTCACGGAGTCACTGTGGAATAACCATTACGATGAGCATTACTTAACTCTAATTTTTTTTGTCATGATAATAATAAAACAAAATAAAAGTACGATCAATCAATTCAATTCTTTTAAATGGCATTTTTTAAATTAAACGGGTTGGGACATTAAAAGAATATTCCTTGTATAACAAGACATAAATGTTAAGAATGACTTTTGATTAGCAAAGTTGACTTCAAAATTTGAAGTCCAAAATAATGTTAGACATGGAAATAGCCATGTTGAATTTTTGTTTAAAGAGCTTCTGAATGTTATGTAATTATATTATCATGATCTTTCCTGGTAAACATGCAATTAAATACAATATTTTATCTTTAGTAAAATAACAAATGTAACAAGAAAATTGTAATAAAATCATTCATTTGTGTGAAAATAACTTCGAAATTTGTTATCACAATAAAGAACTTTTTTGTATATATATATCTTTTTTTTACCACAGTTCTACTAACTAGTTTTTTTTAAAAATTAAATAACTTCATACCTTATATATATAGATGGACTTGAGATGATTGACCGCGGACGCGGCAGTCACATGAACGGTGCCGATTAAACATCACACCTTTCGACACGCATCCGAAAGTCATCCGAAAGTGGTGTAGAATTTATATTACCAGACTCTATTAAGAAAAAACAAGACTATCAAAAAAAATTACATCAAGGAACTATTAAAAAAATCTTGAATTATTAAAAAAATTCTTTAACGGAACCTATTAAATAAAAATGTCAAAAGTGGATCATTAAAGACAAAAAAAATAAAACCAAAATTTTCAAATGCAAAAATAATTAAAAAAAAATGTTATAATATTTTTATCTATTAATACTAAAGAATTGGTCAGAAGTATTGGGAAATAAATCTTTAAACGTCTAGAGTGGTCAATTTAACTAAATTACTAGTGTAAATCTAAATATTCATATTACTATTAAATAAGGGCTCTTTGATTACAACAATGGCAAAGAAAATTTATTTCCTACCGAACACTTTCTGAGGAATCTGTGGATACTGGATAGGTCTGTCTAGAAAATATTCCTTACTAATATTTTGTTTAATACATTTGTTACCAAGTCCTAAATACTGTACATAGTCCGTGCATTCATTCCTAGTTTCTTTAAATTATGCGATTTATACCAATGAATTATAATATAAATTATAGAAGTAAATTTTAAACTTCTCATAATAATTTCAAAATTAAAACAAAATTGAAACTACTATGCTGCAAGAAAGTATTCCAAGGAAAAATATTTTCTAAAAATGAAAATCATTTTGGTAAACATACTAAACTTGATGGATATCGATATTTTATCAAACTTCCATGACTTCCATCGCAAGAGTATTATAAAGTATAAATACTGTATTTATGTACTGTCTCTTAACAAAAATATTTATTAATGACAAACCGTAAAATCGGAAAATGATTTTGAAAAAAAAAAATTCAAGCTTTTTTTTTCGCTATTCAATTTGTGGTTGGGAACAACTTTCATTGTAACCAAGTTTAATACTAAAGAACAAATTATTTTAAAGGAAAAAATAATTACAGCTGGAAGAACCAATCCGATGCAGTTCTCGGATATAATTTTGGTATTGTTTATTCCAAAATCGTTGATGAATTAATTATTCGGTTTACATTTGAGTAACTTGTCGGATAAGTTTATAACCAAAACTTTCATTTAATTGTATTATCGATACCGATTACCTTGGAGAAATCGGAAAGGTAATGAGTGAATGCCAGAATGGAAATGTATTGTTAATACAATTAAGTGTATTACTGTGCAAATCATAAAGAATTCAGGTTTTAAATGAATGGACAAGAGAAATTTTAATAGAAAAAAAAATAATTGGTTAATTGACATTAAATAAAAAAAAATGTTTAGATCGAGCAAATTATTAATAGAATTATTCAACTGAAGAACCATCTTATACTATAGTAGTATAGTGTATGGATAGATTATGAATAGATTGATTTTTTCATATTATTCTATTTATTTATACCGTATATCGCGGGCCACAGTACCCCATGCATAGTATCCCCCCTTTCACCCGACAAAAAGTTCCATTTTCTATTGATTTTATTATTTAATGAATCTAATTTTGCCTAGATATTATGTAAAAATAGTTTTCTGGTTACTATACAACCTTTTAAACATTCATAATAAAAATTTGGGTTAATGACATGGTGGTACAAGGTCAACCCTCAGGAATTTGCAAGATACCTGCTGGGGTACTATGGCCCGTGATATACGGTAATTAGATTTGTACAAGTCACCTAAAGTCGGGAACATCACTATTGGTTACTTTGAAAGACATGTAGATATGCAATTCGCACTTTAATATTGAGGGTCAACTTCAAGAGTGGTCGTGATCTGAGCCTATTAGCAGAACAACTAACGGTAGAGCGTCATCAAGAAAAACGAATGAGAATTCGAAATCACGTAATATCTCAACAACTCTATCCAAAAAAGACGAAACAGTGACGAAACAGTCATTCAAGGAAAAGAAGTCGGCCGATGTCTTAAGTAAAATTGCGGAGATACTCAAGCTATCCTCTTTCTGTTTTTTTTTGTTTTTGTTTTTGTTTTTCGCTTTCGACAACCACGTATTACAGCTTCATGTTTTGAAATTCTAGAGAGGTATTTTAGGATGGATCTACGTAGTTATCACATTTCTAGGTTTAGTGGTAGTACCAGTTATAAAATTACATTTATATATCAGATATTTTTAGTTTCTTCAATATTGTGGATCATAACTTTTTTCTTTACTTGTTACCTTATTATGGTAATAAGAAAAAATTAAAACACAGGAATTTAACTGTGAAGAGAAATAAAATACATTATAGAAAGTTACAATAAGCCAAATATTTAGTGATTTCATTATCAATTAAAGTTGATATGGTGGAGAATGTAATTTACAAAGTTATTTAGATTTATTGTTTTTTGCACTTGACGAAATCCATCAAAGATATATTAATTCATCAAAGGTGCAATAACAAACTATACCCGTGAGCCTTGTCAACATTTGCAAAATGAGACTACATTAGTTATTATTAATGCTCTTTGGCCAGTTAATTATATATTGTTACTTATTCGCATTCCTCTTCGCTTTTGGCTGCATAAATGATAAATGAATTTCAGCCTTTACTCAATTATTAATTGGATGTTATTAATAATCAGTCTTGCGAAAAATTGGATTAATCTGTCATATTGTAATAGCTATTAACATCCCATACAGTAAGTGTAAGACGCAATTCTGTTATAATTTTAAAGATTTATTGTTAACATACCGTTGAAAATAATTGACAAATATTTTTATTAGATGCATTTTGAATGTTGAGTTTTTAGGTTAATAGGTAGCATTTATTTGGTATTAAACATTATTTTATTTATTTATTTTATTAATTTATTCTTATTTTTATTACAGCATATATATTTTTTTTATTAGAGAGACGGGAGATCAGACTTGGATAGCTGAGAGTTGTCCAACCAACAATTTCGGCCGGAAGACAAATTTTTTACTCTTGACTGAATTTTGTACATTAATTAAAGGATGGGAGAAAAGCGAATAACTCAGCAAGTGATTTGTGTAGTTTTAGTTTATTAACATATTGTATTAGGAATAGTACGAATATTACAGGATGCCGAGTGAGAAAGTAATATGGTCCATATCCTTACTGACTGTTAATAAAAAAACTCGCGTTCATTTCCCGATTTCTCAGTAAAGCACTGTTTTATTTTTTGAAGTTTATTCTCTATTCGTTGTTATACTTGTTTATTTTTCTGTTACTACCACGTAAAACAAAAACGTAATTAACAAATTTTATCACGTGATAAATTGGTCCTGCAGTATCACGGTATAAAATGAAAAAAATGCCCAATTTTCTCTTAGATAGAAGTCTGTGTTACCGACCTTCCTTAATCTTGCTTTATAAAATGAATCCAACAACTGCAGTGTGACTTTAAACCAGGTAATAAACCTGTTAACAGTTAACTCTTTAATAAATTAAAAAAATTTTCTTTCTGGGCCACAATTTTGATAATCCTTAATAAAATCATGAATGTAAATTCAAATACTCAAATTAATTATGGCAAAGATTTATCTGAATATATTCCCCGACTATACCGTTTGTTAGATATATGCAAAAATGATTGTTCAAATGACTTTGGTAAGTTTTCTTATATAATTTATGAAATTAAATTTGAATTTGAAAATCCATTATATTTAATTTCCATAATTTTTTTTTTTTTAGCGGACAAAATAATTATTTCTAAAGATTCTTTAAAGAAGCTATGCAACGATTTTGTCCCATTAAGTTTCAAAACTATTTCTGAAATTGATTATACAAAATTGAATTCAACCTCACTTCGTCTCATTGGATGTTATGGAAATCATATTTTAATCGCAAGACTTTTATTGAATGGGGCTATAATTGATCAACAATTGTGAGTGCATTATTTTTATAAATTATAGTGCTTGTAGCGATTAATATCACAATTATTAACCAATGCTAGCAGATGATTGGTAAGGATTTGGCCACGTAGTGGCCAAATCTGTCCAATCAGAATGCAGCATTGGTTAATAATTGTATATTTATCAACGCAAGCACAATAATGATATTATCGTGTGACATTATGATGATTCGTTAAACTATTAATAAACTCAAATTAAGCTATAATAAACTAGTTTTTATCATCTTTTTTTCTTTATCCAATTTTATTTCTCTCTATCTTCTAACATTTTTTACACTTTATCCACAAACAATTTCGTTATTGCAAAATCACTGCTTAATGGTAATATTCTAAAAAATTTTATTATATTTTTTTAATAATCAATTTAGCAAAATTAAACCTTTTCTAGATAATCGTAAAGTTATTAATTTAACAAACAGTAATATTGAAGCTACAAGAAAGCCATTGAGAGATTTGAATGAAATTCAAGAGAATAAAAGTCAAAATTTGGAAGAATTGGTTTCGAAATTAACAGCTGATAAAGTTTTTATCAATTCTGTTGTTATTTTCAATAATGATCTTAATAGCCATAATTAATAATTACAACACATGTATTGTATATAGCTTAAATAAAGTTTATTGTAATTATTAAACTTACGCATAAAAAATAATTAAATTACAAATCATCATCATCATACAGCGGAGCACGATAATTGAATTTATATCGATATTGATAAGTAATTAATATTCTTTTTTTTTTCAGATATGATTTGCTTACGGCCTCCGTATCAACGGAAAATACAAACGCCCCTTCATTACCCCCAGGAATTTACTTATTGATAGTGAATACTGATTTAGGTTTGGTTATTCATTGGCCCGAAATTGGATGTTACGAAGAAAATGCTTCTTCCAAACTTAAAAAGAATAATATTAATTTACATAGGTGTTGTTTCTGTTTAAATTTTATAAAAAAAAAAATTATTTTTGAAAGTTATTGATGAAAATTCCAAAATAGATATTTGACAAAGCTTACCGATCATCAGCTTTGTTTGATGAGCGATAAAGACTTGGAAAGGTTTGATTGGAATCATCTCAACTCATACAGTGATGATGACTTATGTTATGAATTCGAAGTCAAAAAAAGTCAGGAAGAACAAGAAGACTTCAAAATGTATCCAGGATTCGAGGTTTTTATTTTACTAATTATATACTTATAGTAATTAATTAATTTTTGTTAAAAATGACTGATTTATGAATCATGTTATTATTAGGTGAAATTATCTGATAAAATCAAAACTGAAATAAATAATAATACTCTTGACGATATACCTTTACACCCAGTTGGTAATTAATTTATGCTTAAAATAAAAATGGCTTCTTTACGTTTTAAAGTATTTTCTAAATTAATATAATACTTAGTTGTTGAATCAATTACAAACCAATCGTTTGTTACTCGGCAATTGATAAAGACAGTTCCTCGGTTACAAAAAGCTGCTCCGAGCTTAGTTGCGTTTGAATTTCACCGAGAATTACAGTCAAAATTAAAAGGACGAAAGTTACATATTGACCGTGAAACAATGAACACGAAATCATTGGAGATTTTAATAAAATATGGATTAAAAATGGAAGATGAACTTTTAGGCTTATTGCGTAATTCAATAACAGCTGCGAGAATGCGATATGATAAAAAGAGAGACCTAGAAAAAGATGAAACAAATAAGGACATTGAAATCATTTCAAACTTAGCACGGAAAAAACTACGCGATAGTTATAGGTATTTATCATCTTTATCAGTGTAATTGATTAGAATATTAGTCATGATTAACTTAATTTATATAGTCCTTTCGAAGAATTTATCGGCCAAGAATCTTCCGAACGTGACAATATAAGTGATAAAGGTAAATATGTTTAAAGTCTCGATAAATCTTGATATCCCTGGATGATGCGCCACACTTATTAAATCAATTATGAATTTAGATTTAGAAAGAATTCGCAGAAAATATCCTGATATGGAAGCTCAAATCGATAAAAAAATTGCAATTGATTCTAGGAAATGGTATAAACTGAAGAGAAGATATGCTTTTAGTTCGATAATTGTTACTGATATATTCAAAATGGCTAAAAATGCTGGGAAAAGCAATGAAGAAGCCACAATAAAGATTTTTTATGATATGTTCATGGATGAAGAAACTGAACCGCTCAAATTAGTAAAAAAACATACTAAGAAGTCGCAATCATCTGGAGATATTCAGGGAATCACTGATTTTAATTCAGCTTTTTGGGATATTATAACTTTTTCTAGCTCAACCATTAATCGCGCAGATGAAGAATCGATTAAAATATCCAAAACTATGTCGGATATAAAATTTGTACAAGATCTCGCTAACTCTCCGTTTTTTGGAAAGTTTAATGACATCAAACAAAAAATCCTAAATGTTTTCTTTGTAGAATACCAAAATTGGAGAAAGAATATTTTTCCTGGTAACATTAAGGAAATTTCTCCGAGAGTTTCTATCAATAAACAATTATTAGAAAGGTTAAATAAGGAATTTGAACTAGAGAAGCAGGAAATTGAAAATTTCGAATTTGAAAGAATTTGTAATTTCCTAGAAGGAAAATATCAGGATGGGTAAATAAGTCCTAATTTAGTTAAATTATTCTTATTACTTTTATATACTTATATTAAATACGTAATATAGACCTATGCGACTAAATATACGAAATATATCAGGTGAATAATTTATCAATTTTAATATATATTAAACACAATGTATTTATGTTTTATTTATTTACATTTTTTACTGCTATTAGTTCTTGAAAGTATGATTTTAACTGGATATCGATTTCATCACGAATTTGAAACAACTCAGCCCAATCAACTACAGATAACAATTTATGAAACATCGTTGGAACAGGCAGATACTCTTCAACTTCAAGAAGAGGAATTTCATGTTCCAAATCCAACTTTACCTTCTCATTATAATCGTGGGCAATACGGTACATCATTTCATCTTGATCCTCAAGTTTATGACTTTAGGTAAGAAGACTATTACCTAAATTTTGGATTTAACATGAAAGGAAATATCTAATATTTTATACATTATAGGAAAATATCGCAATTTGGCAATCATAAATTCCTTCTTGTTCTTTGGAACAAAAAATTATCAAGAACTGAAATATTCTTTGATACTGCCCAGAAATTAGCACAGAATTTTCAACAATCTTATTTAAATAAGCCATTTAAGGTATTAAATACGGATGAAAATTATTTATTTGCGGTAAATGAACCTAAAGAGTTAATTGCTATATTCGATACAAGGAGAGCAGTGGTGAGTTTTGTTATTTTACGGTTTTAAAATCCTTAATCTTATGAAATTAATTTCTATTTACTTTTTTTGAATCAGTTAAATGTTTTTTCTTTCAATGATGGCCAAGCAAGTTTCTACGCGCGAAATTCAAACATCCAGTTATTACTATGGTATAGTGGTACGGTTCAATATTTCTTGTTTATTCAGGACACCGAAGATCTGTGTTTCGTTGAGAAAGGTGGTCGTGCACGTATATTCAATCTTATAAATCAGCAATTTCGACCGGCAGTTTGTAATTTTCCACCAAATATGGCAAATGTTTTAAGTTCTCCAGATGGATCTTGTATTGTGGCATTTGTGAAAGAAAAAATAAAAGTTGAAAACTTTACTAACGACAAGGAAAATGAAAATGATGAGGAAGACGATTCAACTGACGAAGAACATGATTCTACTAATAGAGAAAGTGGTGTTAAAGAGATATGCCGTGCATATGTTTATTTTTGTACAAATTTTGGAGGTCCAGTAGGTAAAGGTTTGTCATTTATTACATTTATTATTAATATATAATGTTTGGAAATTAGATTGTTATATAATAATTTCTATTCTTATAGTTGTCGATTTACCACAAACTATTAAATCCTTAGAATACTTACAATTTACTTGTATAAATAATCTACAAACTCACTTAATGTCGCTTGATTTAGAAAATGGATGTTTTAATTCGGTAATAGTTAAAATTACCAGTGAAAAAATTCAATATCGTTTCCAAGAACAACAATCAATAGATATCAAAACTGTAATGAAGACAAATAATTTGATTGATGTTTATGGATTAATGTTTGAGAAATACCCAGTAGAAAATTGCATTGATCCTCAGCAAAGTTGCCCTCTTAGTTTAAAACTAGTTATTGATATTGATGAAAATAACAACATTGAAAAGTATGGCAAAAAATTTGAAAAATATATCACTGAAATGTTTGAGAATTTAAGGCATTCTACAAAGAAACCCACAGAAATACTAAAGAAATTTTCTACATCTGTCATTTCTTTTCAAGAACTTGATATTGAAAATACGAATTTTCTGAAGAAACTTTCATTACAATATAAATTAGGAGAATGGATTATCCAACTTTGCTGTCTAATTCCTATACAAATAGCAAAAACGAAGAACAATTTATTTCAACCATTTAAAGATGGAATGTTATTAAATGAATCCGATCAGGCTAAATTTGATGATAATTATGGTCTTCATTTGGATGATATAGTCAATAACATTTCTTTTGGATGGTACGAAGGAATTTTCAAGTACTTTGGCAATAAAAAAATAAAAGTTGTTTCAAGCATGGGCGAAAAATCATGCGGAAAATCATTTATGTTAAATCATCTTATTGGAACTACATTTGATGCATCGGAAATGGTATTATATCACCCTTTTTTTTTTTTTAAAAAAAAAAAAGGTTTGCCTAATCAATTTATTGAACAATTAATTTTATTCTTACTAGTGCTGTACTGAAGGTGTATGGATGTCATTAGGTAAAATACAAATATTTTCGTTTTTAATTGAAAGTATGAATTAATTGATTTATCAAAATATAGTTAATACAAAGGAATGTGTATATGTTGCATTTTACTTTGAAAGCCTAAAATCTTACAAGAGAACTCCACAAGAAGGTAACTGTGTGTGTTTTTTAAATAGTTTAAAGCTTTATATAATTACTAATAAAAATATTCGTAATATTTTGTCAGATTTGTTTTTGATACTTTTAAATACACTTGTATCAAATCTTATTCTTTTTAAAGTTAAAGTAAATAATTCTTAGTGATTACTTTTATTGTCAGATTATTTATTAATATATCCAATAACCTCAAAATAGGATCAAACTGTCATAAAAAAAGATATATTGTCAACGATGCAAAGATTTCAAGATGGTGTAGTTTCATTTGAACAAGATTCGACAATACTTCAGGTATATAAAATAAATACGATATAATATTTCAATAAAGTATTTATAGAAGATTCCTAAATTAACAATTTTTTTTAGACAAAGCTTTGTATTGTTATAAAAGATGTTCCTAAAGCAAAAAAAGAATATTTAGTTAAAGAATTAAAATCTAAATTCTTTCAAATTGTTTCAGAGGTACAGTATATTTTGGAATATAAACGTTTTAAAATGATTAACTGTTTTAGTTATTGTTTTTTCTTATTATTTTATTTTTAGGAGGGTGAAGATAACTTTATTTCAAAAATGTATAAAGGAAGTTTAGATGTTATTCCTTGGCCAATTTTTAATAATGCCGCATGGTTTAAAGCCTTATCAATTATTAATGAAAAGTTAGCAAAACAAGAAGTAAAATATGAAAATTCCATAACTTTCCTACGGAATATAAAAGTAATTATGGCTAAATTAAAGGTTTGTAATAAAGAAAACTCGAATCCTCTAAACTCATTAAAAAAAAATAATAACGTTATGTTTTAAATTTAGACATGTGACTGGGATTCATTAGGTGAAAGCCTCATACAGATTCGTATTACAAACCTAAAAAGATTACTCTCAATTGCTATTTCTTATGGTTTAGAACAAAATGATTCTGTTACTAGACCACTTTTGGTAAAAAATACTTTTTATTATAATTGAAAAATATGCATTTTGTAAATATTTTTTAAACAAAAGAGTTTTATTCCATTCAATAGGATCATGACACTGGAAAATTAATTGAAGATCCAACAGTTAACTTATCCGACATTTTTGACTATGTTGAATCTACTGAATTATTACCAGATGCCAATATTCATTTATATGATGAACATGAATCTTTTGCCCAACTTTCTGAAGATTTAAGAGATCACTTTGAAGAAATTGTGCAATCACGAGAAGAAATGTCCGATGAAGACCGGTGGTACGCAAATTTTAGTAGATTCTTAAATTATATTATTGAACGTCGTATTTCACGTGTTAGAAAATGGTATACACAAAATACTGTCAAATTACCACAGAATAACAGTGATGTCATCATTGGAAAATACGAAATGGAACAGAAATTTAAAAAATTAACTTTACTATGGACCTTATGTGGATTAACTTGCCACCAATGTCACTTAAAATGCATAAAAAATTTCAACCATGAAGATGATCATGATTGTTTAACAAATCATAAATGTGATTTTCCTTGTCATTTTGTCGAATCTCACAATAAAAAATTAATTCAAAAATGTAATTATAAAGCTGGACATGAAGGTAAACACATGTGTAAGAAAATAAAGCACTTATGTGGGGAACCATGTAAACTTATTGATAAGCGCAATTGTCAGAAAGTTTGCTCAAAAGAAATAGGACATCCTGACGGTGAACATTTATGTCAATCAACACGTCATTATTGTGGAGAAAATTGTTCATTATCAACACATACTATAAATGGAGATTATCATTGTCCAAATAAATGTATCAAATCATATGAACAACAACATGATTCACACCGCTGTGAAAGTGAAACTTGTCCAATTCAATGTTTGATTCCAAATTGCAAAAGAAAATGTCAAAGTAATGATCATTTTCATTCCTATTCTGGTTTTTTACAAGTTGATCATTTTTGCGGGTATGTATTGTGTAATCTTCTTTCCATTATTAGATATAGTAATTATTTATAACTATTTATAAATATTTATATTTATTTACAAGGGATGAACATCAATGTCATGAATTATGCGAAGATGATGGTGTATGTAAAGTAGTAATTGAACCTAAAAAGCAACCTCAAGAAACATTTATAAAGGTAATGTATTAACTGTTTAAGCATAATTAGCGTGATATGTATTAACTCTTAAACTCTTGAATATAATTTAATATAAATAGTATATTCGATTAAGTGAAAAATTGAGATGTAGTAAAAAAATTCCTCCGAATGAATCTAAACATATTGGAAGACATACACATAATGAAAATGAATTTCATTCTTGTGAAGCGCAATGTCAATTCTGTGGATATTTCGTATGTAAAGTATATTTTTGTAATAATTTTGTATAATTTATAATAATAAATTTAATTTAATGATTTATAATTAGTGTACATTACCTTATGGTCATAAACAACTTCATGATACAAAACACGGTATTGATTATAATATGACACAGGTTAAATTTTCTGAAGACAATACATCGGAATATACAAGGTACAGTGTATATTAAGCATATTGAACTAAGATTCGTACATTAACTAACTTATTTTGTTGATATTATAATTTTATACATATTAAGAGTTGATGGTCAAGAAACATTTACTCTTTGTAACTTGGTATTTATTAATTTGTTCACTAATTCTTATTAGTTTATTACAATTTAATATTTTTGAACATTTTATGCTAATTTTTTTTTGCATTAGTATTGTAAAAATTTAGGTAGACATCGTCATATTGATTATTGTCAAAGTAAATTAGGAAATCAAAGACATGATATAAAACACATTGATGGTAAGTTATGTTCATTACCTTTTACTCTTAGGAGAAACTTTCCTTAATGACAATAAAATTGTAGGAAAAATTCAACCTAATCCTGATAGACCAAAAGATTTCATTTCTCATAAACTTTTCTGGATGAGAGCAGGCTTCAAAGGTATTTATAAAGTATTCATAATTTCTGATTGTATGTTTACGGATAATAAATACGTTCTTTTTTCTGTTCTAATTTTTTTAGATCCTTATTCATTTCAAGAGCAACAAGATTTTGCAGAATTAGATAACGATAGTCATACAATTACTTGTCTCAATCTAAAATGAGTTATAATAGATAGCAGTTTTATCTTAAATAACAAAAAAAAAAGAAAAAAAAGGTAAAATCTAGTATCTATAGAAATTTTTCTTTCGTATTATTGAATTTTATTTGTGAATTTGGTTTATGTTAAGCTGATATATTGTAGTACTATCTATTTGATATAAAATGAAATGAATATATTGGAAAAGAATTTATTGTGATAGGGTGACATATAGTGGAGCTACTACATGATACAGAGTAACCTTTTTGTTCCCTCTTTTTTCATGTTTTATTAAAAAATTCTTCATATTTAACTACACGTTAAAAGTCAATAAATAAATTTTAGGTACACAATATTACATACTGAATATTGCTACTATATCTGTCAGGTTGATAAATCAAAAATGATCAGCACCGAGATGACAAAAATGTCGGTGCTGTCAACCGATGCTGACATTTATTTGACTATCGTTCATTCTATCAAGTAAGCTGGAAAAGTAAAGTAATTAATATGTTTTAAGCCGTTAAGATTATTTATTTGTTTCTTTTATTATTATTACTATTACTATTATTATTTTATTATTAGTTTCATTGTTATTTAATTAACTTTTAATGAAATTTAAAAAAAAATTTTTAATAGAGATTGTGAGCGAATATTTTTTTTTTTCTATTTCTTTATCAATTGTTTCAAAGAAAAAAAAAATATTTTTTTTTCTTTAAAATGAAATTGAGAATTAATTATGACGAAATATTCTATCATGGTATATTTCTTTTTTTTAGTTACACAAACTTTTAATATATATGATTTATACAAAAGTAGCCAGACAATCGTATTTTGACAAAGTACACCGGCCCTATCATAAAGGACAGTTTAAATGCGATGAATATGAAATGAAGGGAGGAAAAGAGGAAGGGAGGGGAGGAAAGATCGAGAAAGGAGAAAAAGCGAAGTGAAAGATGATAAGAGGGAAGAGTAACGATATGTTGGGATCCATATGAAGATCTTTCGAATAATGGAGATTTTTGAATATATCAAAATTATATTGATGAGTCTAGGCATGAAAATCATTTTTTTTTTGTGTATACATCCTAACGTAATGCGACCACAAAATTCTTGATTTTGAGGTTTCGACTGGAATTATACTTTCGTGCTGCAACTATGCACTATATTATAACTCGTTATATTTGCGAACAAGAAAAATATAAATAATAGCTCCCTAGCTCCCTTTATATATTATATAGAATATAATAACTTTCACGGCTGCGTTCCTCGTGAAATACTCTAACTATTACATATTGAACGATTATAAAATTGCAATGGAATTTATTGCCAAATGCCAAGCCTAGATAAATAAATGGAAAAACAAGTGATATTAACTAATTTAACTCGAAACTTCAGTTTGTACTGCTCAACGGACAGTAAAGGATTAAACTATTTTAAAAACTAATTCCAGTTGAAATTTTCTGAAAGAATTACTTGCTATATACACTATACAGTAGATGTTTGTTTTTAAAATATTCAAATATAAATTATCCAACAAAATATGGACATAATACAGACATTAAATAAGATGGTATAATGAGTAACCTAAGAAATGAATAAATATACGAGTTCTCTTTTTACTTCATATGCCAAAATTAAGATGTAGATGTTATTAAAAAATAATTAATATATTAATATTTACAATTATTCAATTAAACGAAAAATTAAGCCATAGCAAGAAATTCCTACGATTACTGGCATGATGATACGAAGTTTCAATTCTGTAAACATTTTTTTTTTGTAATGACTTCGATTATTAAACATGAAAGTTGTTACTCTACAATTTAGACATAAATTTTCACTTATTCTTTATATTGTCAAAGATTCGGATAGCATTATTATATTAATTTCAACTTAAAAGCTTAAGGCTGGATAGTTCCTTTGATAAGTTAAAAGGTTTTAAAAATTTAGTTTCTGGTTTTAAATTGCATTTTTTGTTACAGTCACTATATTTAAATACATATTTTATCAAATTCATTCAATGGACATGAAAATATACAAAATGTGATTATAAAACATCATGAACAAAGTGTCTCTCAAACCAATATGTTTTCGCTCAATTCTTCCTCCAAACGATGAACATCGTACATTTACTCAGCAGATTAAATAGATATTGGCACAAAATTTGAATGAAATCTAAAAAGAAGATGCAACAGTCTAACAGGAATCATTATTTGAGACTTGAGAGTAATCATTTTAACATAAGCATGATGTTGGCTTTGAATATAAAAAGACTACTTAACTGTACCGATATAAACATATACAACATACTAAAAAGATCGACCTATACTGTATTTCAGAATATATCCGGACTCCTCATCGATCATCATATCAACGGCTAGAAAAAGAATTCCCTTGTTAGGATAAATGAAAAAATTAAATTTCACATGAATTAAGGCACATTATTTAGCCGATTGTGTCCATATATTATCATTCTGGACCGATTCTTGTGCATAAATAAATAAATATATATTTTTTTTATTTATTGTACGCTTTTTAGTTTTTTTCATTCATAATAAAATAAGCAATTAATTCAATACGATCTTCAATATATTTGTTACTCTTACTTTAGATATCTTTAGAAGTTCAAGAGGATACGAATGACTCTTTCATTCACGCCATATTACCAATTGCTAATTCTTTAATGATGTCTTCACAGCAAGCTAAGTTTGATGAGACTTCGAGCGATTTGGCTAATTATATTAATGGATTGTATCGATTGTTGGACTTATGTAATGATGACTTTGGTAAGTTTGTTGTAAATTAAATTACTGGAAATCCTCTAATTAATATTAATTCTTCATTATGCTAAATTTCTTGAAGTGGACAAGATAATTATTTCCAAGGAATATTTAAGGAAGCTATGCAATGATATGGTTCCATCAAGTTTCAAATCTATTTCTGAAATTAACTACACGAGATTGAATTCAATCTCATTTCGTCTTATTGGTTGTTATGGAAATCGCAATTTAATTGCAAAGTTCTTATTAAATAAAAACATAATTGATCAACCATTGTAAATACAACTTATCTTTTTTGTGATAATATTCTTATATTTAAAATAATTAAAATAAGTTTTTATTACAGGTATGATCTGCTTATAGCTTCTGTATCAATTGACAAACCTTCATTACGCCCAGGAATTTACTTATTAATAATGAAACCTAATTTGTGTTTACTTATTCATTGGCCTGAAATTGGATGCTACGAAAATACTTCAAATACTTCACCCCGGATTAAAAGGAATATGGTTAATTTACATAGGTATTGTTTCTTTTTTTTTGCGTTGAAAATTTATAGTTTTTAATTAATTTATCATTTTTGAATTTTTTATTAGATACTTAACTAAACTTACCGATCATCAGATTTGTTTTATGAGCGACAAAGATTTAAAAAGCTTTGATTTTAATTTTGAGAATTCTAAAACTAACCCGGACGAAGATGATGAAACACAATATGAATTTGAAGTAATAAGAAGTCAATTAGAACAAGATGATTTCAAGATTAATGATGGTTTTAAGGTTTTGTTTATTTATTAGTATTCTTTATTTTTTAATTAAAGTAAATAATTAATTTATTTAGTAATTTTCATATATAAAGGTGGATTTGTCTAGTAAAATCAAGTTCGAAATTAACAACCAAATGGAAGATGGTGTCCCTAGGTTCAGTATTATAAAATTTTACATTGACTTAAAACTGAGTTTGTCTTATTATTAAATGTTAAACAACCTATTTTATTTCAGTTGTTGAATCTACTACAAACCAATCATTCGTCACTCAACAACTGATAAAGAAAACTTTGTATTTTAAACAAATTTCTTCATATATTTCTGCAAAACAGTTTCCAGGTGATCTCAAAACTAAATTGCAAGATCGTTATTTACATATTGATCGTAATAAGATGGATATAAATGCGTTGGAATTATTTGTTAAACATGGATTAAACGTGGATGAACTTTTAGTTCCATTGCATGAAGCATTGTCTACTGCTAAAAAGCGAAATGAAACAATGAGAAAGATTGAAGAAAAGAAAGTTATCGACGAAGATATCAAAATTATTGAACAAATGAAATTAATAATACTATGTGCTTTTGAGAGGTACACACTAATTAATATTTTTTTTAAAAAATAAAATTTATACATTTATATTATCATTAAATATATTTCTTTTATATATAATATGCAGTCTTTTCGAAAAATGTATTGTGCAGGGTAGTTCATCATCACAAACAAATACTAACGATACGGGTAAATACAATATTAAATAATCGATCATAAAAAAAACCATTAAATTCACTGTATAATCTATTGAATAGATTTCGAAAGAATTCGAACAAGATATCCCGGAATAGAAAATAAAATTAAAGAAAAGATTAAAATTAACTCCAAAAATTGGAAAAAAATGAAAAAAAGATATTATTTAACATGTATCGTTATTGAGGATATATTGAAAAAAAACCATGAAGCAGAAGAAAATGATAGTGAAATGAAAAAATCTGCAATAGAAACCTTTTATAATATGTTCACTGATGATGAATCTGATTTGGAAGAATTGCTTGAAAAATATGCACCACAACAACCAATATTCAATTTGAATAATATATTAAATGTTTTTAAAGATTCGAATAATTCGAATATCACTAAGGCAAAACAAAAGGCCAATGAAAAGTCAGATGAAGAATTTATTCAAGAACTCGTGAAATTTAAATTATTTGAAGGATATGATGACATTAAAGGAAAAATTTTATATACTTTTTTTAAAGAATATCATGAATGGAAAAAAAATGTTTTTCCTAAAAATTTTCAAGAAATCTTGAAAAATATTCAAAATATTCGGAATGAGAAACAACTAGAAAATAAATTAAAGCGAGAATATGAAAAAGAAAAAGGAATAATTGAGAAATATATGTTTGAAATAATATGTAATGAAATAGAAACTAAATACAAAGATGGGTAAGTATCTTATTTATTTAGATATTACTTCATATAAATATTAACTAATAATTACAATCTTACGTTAACTTTGTAGTATTATGCGATTAACTGTATCGAGTGTAAAAAGTAAATTATTTATTGTCTACTATTTGTTTATTTAAACTTTTAATGAATAGAATTTTTTTATTTTGAAAAATATAGAGTCATATAATTATTTTACAATTGATTATGGTATTGAAGAACTTCAACCAAACCAACTGCAGATAACTATTTATGAGACAACATTAAAGGAAGTAGATAAGTTTAATATTCAAGAAAATGAATCATACATTCCATGCCCAATTTTACTGAATCAACATGGTATATCATTTCGCATTGATCCTCAAGACTATGACTTTAAGTAAATATTAATAATTTTTAAATTTTAAAATAGAGGAATAATATTTAATATAATTTTATGATTACAGAAAAATATCTCAATTCGAAAATCGTAAATTTCTTCTTATGCTTTACAATAAAAGAATGGGAAGAATTGAAATATTCTTTGATACTGCGCAACAGTTAGCACAAAATTTTAAATTGCATTCGATTATTAAACCATTTAAAATATTGCATACAAATGAAAACTTTATTATTGCAATTAATGAGCCAAAAGGGTTGCTCGCAATATATAATACGGAAGAAGTTAAGGTAATTCTAGTTTATTTAATTTATTTAAACGCTATTTCATCTAAAATCTTTTTTTTTCTATCTATTCTTTTTTTATAATAATAATAGCTTGATGTATTGTTTTTCGATAATAATCGATCAAGGTTATATGGACGTATATCAAATATTCAATTATTGCAATGGTATAATAACAATATACCGAACATTATATATTTTCTATTCATCAAAGATACTGAGGAACTATGCTTCGTAGAGCACAATGGACGAGCTCGTATTTTTAATCTCGTAAATCTACAATTCCGACCAGCAGTTTGTAATTTTCCGTGTAATTTAGTAAATGTTTTAAGTTCTCCGGATGGCTCTTGTGTTGTAGCGTTGGTAAAAGAAAAACCCGATGAAACTGAATCAATTATTTCTAGTGATATTGAAAATCAAGACGATTATAATAGTGTTATTAAGGAAATTAATCGAGCATACGTTTATTTTTCCAAAAATTTTGGAGGTACTGTTAGTAAAGGTTTGTAGTTTAAAATTTATTTTATAGTACTAAAAATTAATACTAATTAATTAATTAATTTCCATTTTTTTTTATTTCCAGTTATTGATTTACCATTAGATTTTAATTCCTTGGAATTTCTTCAAATTTCCTGTATCAATAACCGACAGACTTATTTAGTCTCACTTGATTTACAGAATGGATGTTTAAATTCTTTATTAGTCAAAATTACACTTGAAAAAGCTCAATTCCGTTTCCAAAAATGTTCACAAAGGAAATCACTTGCGCCTCAGAGAACAAAACTAAATGACCTTATCAGTGCTTATAAATTAATGTTTGAAAAATTTCCAATTGATAGCTGTATCGATCCTAAACAAAATCGTCCTCTTAGTTTAAAAATAGTTCTTGGTATTGACGATGATGATAATATTGAAGAATATACCGAAAAATTTGAAGAATATCTTTCTTTAATGTTTGAGAATTTGAAGGATTCTACAAAAAAACCCGCTTCAATTCTAAAAACGTTTTCTACATCAGTTATTACTTTTCAGAATTGTGATGTTGAAAATGCGAATTTTCAAAAGGAATTTTCATCAGAATATCGATTAGGAGAATGGATTATTCAACTTTGTTGTTTAATTCCTATACAAATTGCTGTGACAAGAAACAATTTATTTCAACCACTTAAAGATGGATTATTTTCGAATGAAAATTATATTTTTGAACTTAAGGATGTAGACGTTATAGCACAAAACATATCTTTTGGATGGTATGAAGGAATGTTTAATCATTTTGGTAATAAAAAAGTAAAAGTTGTTTCAAGCATGGGCGAACAATCATGTGGAAAATCTTATATATTAAACCACCTTGTTGGAACTACATTTGATGGATCAGCAATGGTGTATAGTATATCTTTTTAAATCTTGATATATTTTAAGGATTAACTAACATATTTTTATTATTTTTAGCGTTGTACTGAAGGTGTATGGATGTCATTAGGTAATTTAAAATTATTTTTTTTTTTGCATTAAAAATAAATTTTATTAACTTTATTTATAGTAATTACAAAAGAATATATTTATGTTGCGCTTTACTTTGAAGGATTAAAATCTCTTGAAAGAACTCCACAAGAAGGTATATAAATTTATATTGCCTCTTTTATTTATCATGATCTAACATATTATTCGATTAATAAGCATGTTTTTTATCTTTAGACATGTTTTTAACACTCTTTAATACAATTGTCTCCAGTCTTATCCTTTTTAAAGTAAATATTATATGTCATACACTTCTATACATGCTTTATTAATATAAATAATACTAAATTATTTAAATTTCAAAAGAATCAATTTATCATAAACAGAGATGTATCAACAATGTTTCGTAATTTTCAAGATGGCGTACGATTATTTGAGTCAGATCCAAAAATATTTCAGGTTAGCATGTTATAAATATTTTAACCAAAACACGACGAAAAAACATTGCCTATTAATTATCATTGATTTTTCAGGCAAGACTTTGTATTATCATCAAAGATGTACCTAAAATAGATGAAGTCGATATTTTTAGAGAGTTTCAGTCAAAATTTGATCAATTGATTGCAGAGGTAGTTAAAAAAAAATTACTTTATTTGTTTATTTATCTTTAATGACAACTAATTTAACGTTTTAGGAAGAAGGGGATAATTTTATCACAAAAATGTATGGAGGTGGATTAAATATTATACCTTGGCCTGTTTTTGGTGATAGTGCATGGTTCAAAACTTTATCACTTGTAAATAAAAAGTTGGAAAAGCAAAAAGTAAAATATGAAAATGCTATAACTTTCTTACAGAATATAAAAATACTTATGGCTAAATTAAAGGTTTGTACATACTATTATCTAATGAAGAAAGCTAAATATTTTAATTAAAAAGAAAGATAAATTTGTTTTGAATTAGATATGTGACTGGAGTTCATTAGATGAAAGTCTCATACAGATTCGTATTGCAACATTAAAAAGATTACTCCCAATTGCTATTTCTTATGGTTTAGAACAAAAAGATTCTGTTACTAAACAACTTTTGGTAAAAATACTTTTATTACATAAAAAATATGTATCCTAAATATTTTTAAACAAATAAGTTTTTTATTCCATTATAGGATCATGAGACTGGAAAATTAATTGAAGATCCAACAGTTAACTTAACTGATATTTTGAACAATGTTGAATCTATTGAATTATTATTGGACGCCAATATTCATTTATATGATGAGCATGAGTCGTTTGTCCAACTTTCTGAAGAGTTAAGAGATTATTTTGACGAAATAATGCAATCAAAAGAGGAAATGTCCAATGAAAACATGTGGTATGCAAATTTTAGTAAATTTTTAAATTATATTGTTGAACGTCGCATATCACGTGTTCGCAAATGGTATGCACAAAATACTGCTAAATTGCCACAGGACAACAGTATTGTCATCAATGGAAAATATGAGGTAGAACAAAAACTTGATAAATTGATTCTGTTATGGACCTTATGTGGAATAACATGCCACCAATGTCACTTAAAATGCATAAAAAATTTCGACCATAAAGATGATCATGATTGTTTAACGAATCATAAGTGTAATTTCCCTTGCCAATTTGTCGAAGCTCACAACATAAAGCTAATTCCAAAATGTAATCATAAGGCTGGACATAAAGGCAAACACATTTGCAAAAAAGGAAAGCATTTATGTGGTGAACCATGTAAGCTTATTAGTAAACGTAATTGTCAGGAAGTTTGCTCAAAGGAAATAGGACACCTTGATAGTGAACATTTATGCCAATCAACACTTCATTATTGTGGAGAAAGTTGCTCATTATCAACACATACTGTAAAGGGAGAATATCTTTGTCCAAATGAATGTATTAAGTCATGTGTAGAACCTCATGACTCTCACTGTTGTGAAAATGGAACTTGTCCAATCCAATGTTCTATTCCAAACTGCCAAAGAAAATGTCAAAGTAATAATCATTTTCATGCTTATTCAGACTTGCAAGTTAATCATTTTTGCGGGTATGTATTATCGTTGTAACCTTCTATTTCATTCAGTTGTAATCATTTTATTTTATTTATTAAATATTAATAACTAAAAGGAATGAACATCATGTTATGAATTATGCGAAGATGATGGTGTATGTAAAGTAGTAATTGAGCCAAAAAAGCAACTTCAAGGAACGTTTATAAAGGTATAGTTTTAATGAATAAAATTATTAATACTAGTTTAATTAATATGATAAAATGCAATAGCTCAAACCTTTGAATGTAATAATTTATTATAAATAGTTTGTTCAATTAAATAAAAGATTAAGATGTAGTAAAAAAATTCCTCCAAATGAATCTGAACATATTGGAAAACATACACATAATGAAAATGGTTTTCATCTTTGTGAAGCGCAATGTCAATTCTGTGGATATTTCGTAAGTAAAGTATATTTCCGTAATAATTTATATATTTTATAATAATTAATTTAATTTAATGATTCATAATTAGTGCACATTACCTTATGGTCATAAACAACTTCATGATACAAAACACGGTATTGATGTTAATATGACGCAAATTATATTTTCTGAGGACAATGCATCGGAATATACAAGGTACTGTATACATTGAACATACTATTAGATTCGGACCTTAACTAGCTTTTTTACTGATCTTATAATTTTGTACATTAAGAGTTGATGATCAAGGAACATTTACTCTTTGCAACTTGGTATTTATTAATTTGTATAATTCTTATTAATTTATTAGAGTTTTTAAAAACATTTATAACACTAATATTTGTATTAATTTATTTTTATATTAGAATTGTAAAAATCTAGGTAGACATCGTCATATTGATTATTGTCAAAATGAAGAAAATTGTAAATTAGAAAATCAAAGACATGATATAAAACACATTAACGGTAAATTATTTTCATTACCATTTTCTCTCAGGCAAAGCTTTCATTAACGACAATATAAATTGTAGGACAAATTCAACCTAATCCCGATAGACCAAAAGATTTCATTTCTCATAAACTTTTTTGGGAAAGAACAGGCTTCAAAGGTATTTATATAAAGTATTCATGAAAATTATAAACCCTTAATTACATATATAAATACATTCCCCTTAATTTTTTAGATCCTTACCCAAAACAACAAGATTTTGCAGAAATCGATAATGATAGACATACAATTACTTATCTCAATCTAAAATGAATTATAAATAAGTAACTTCTTTTCTTCCTTATTCCTTAATTTCGTTAATGGTTTTATGTCGACCTGTTTTTAAATATTGTTGCGGCAAGATAACACGTGACTAAAGGTTCGTTAAGTCACATGATTGCAGATCAATGTTAATATGTTAAACATATGCAATAAATGCAACATATTAAAAGTTGGCAGTAGTTTTTTTTAGTTTTTTTAGTATTCCCACTATTTTTTATTTCCCCTTTTTATCCTGTTTCATTTTTATTTTACTTCTCAAGCTAGGATAGTGCTACTAACCGGTTTTGCTTTTCTAGGTTTTCCTGGCGGAGTGAGATCGATCATGTGCCACCTTTCCTGGTGTGGTGATTATGGCCCTGATTGGGTTACGTTGCTATCACCGTGGTCCTCTGTCATGGCGACAGTTTATAATAGTAGTTTAAATTTTTACACTTAGATTTATTTTACCTGTGTATACACCGTTAAAAATAAAAATAAAAATAAAATATGCGACATTTTAAATATATGCAATATGTGCAATATGTCTAATTTATTCAATATATTAAATATGTTAAATATTTTTAGTGTAGTTCAGATAGTTATAAAAGCGCGTATGTTCACTCCGTTGTAAAGATTAATTAGATAGCATTTTTAAAAGTATTAATAAAATTGGTTTATCTCGCTGTGATAGATTCACGTTATTTTTTTTGTTGGTTTTGTGTAACCTTCGCAGATTTTGTTATAAGTGAATTATTCGTTATTAAATTATTATTTTTTTATTTCATTTTTATTTACACTTAAACATAAACATTCCTTCTGCTACCACTACCATTAATACATATCGCTTATTTTTATAAGCATCCAAAGAACTGGCATAACAATATTTATAATTTTTTCTATATTTTATGAATTACTGTAATATGTTACAGTATTCATGTATTCTGTATGGACCTTTACATTTGTATTAATGGTACAGTCTCCAGCGAAAATAATGGCAGTCAATATAAATATCACCTGTTATTTATTAAAACTTGTAATACCCAATAGAATACTATTTAAAAATGCAATAAAGAAAATTTATTATTATAATCTCTGGAATGTTGATAATTTTGCATTAATATTAAGAAGTTTCCTATATTAGTTATTACTTTCCAGGAACTCGATGTTGAAAATCCAAATTTCAAAAGAAATTTTCATCATAATATCAATTAGGAGAATGGATTATTCAATATTGCTGTCTTATTCCTATACAAATTGCTGTAACAAGAAAGTTTATTTTAACCACTTAAAGATGGATTATCTTCGAATAAAAATTATCTAATTGGACTTGAAGATGGGCATCATATAAATATTGTATCAAAAAATATATCTTTCGAATGGTATATCAAACATGGTCGAACAATTATGTGAGAGATCATTATGTTAAATTGCAATTCTTGGCTAATTATAGTATTATACCGAAGGTGAGATGTTAATTCTTATATTTTACTGCGTAAATTATCGATCTTATTTTAATAAATTCAGGTATATATTAATAATTATACAAGAAAAAAAATTTTTTTTTTTCGTGGTACAGTACATGATCGATATCTATGTATATCATTCTTTCTAATTTATCAAATATGATCCGGAAAAAAATCTTGTTTAGAAATATTTACAAATGTATAATTTTAACATACAAAGTTATTAAAATATAACTAATAAAATGGATTAACTCAAAAATAGAGTGTAATTTGCTAGTATTGTATATTCAATAAAGTGAAAGTTAAGTTGTAGTATAAAAATTCCTTCGAATGGAAATAATTTAATGATTTGATATTTAATAATTAGTGCACATTATCTTACGGTCATAACAAATTCATGATAAAATGCATGGTATTAATTTTATATTTCATTTTTTTCGATATCGGCACTGTAAAATTTAATTGTCAAAGTTTAGAAATTTAAATTAGATAATCAAAACATGATATAAAACACATCGAAGGTAGGTTATATCCATTACCTTCTAGCACTGCCTATAGATAGATGTATACCCTCAGATAAAGTACCCGTCTCAATATATCGAATATGTAATATGTAGAATTATTCAATACTTAAAATCAGCATGCTGATTTAATATTATTATAAATCAAACTTAAAGTCTCATATATTAAATCCTTCTAGTACTGTTAGGATGGAAATTGTACCCGGGGTACTTTTCAATTTTAATGTAAAAAACCTGGGTACTTTAGGCAGTGCTATTTTTCTCTTGATCGAAATTTTTATTAATAACCATTAAATAAAAATTATAGAACAAGTTCAACCAAACGCTGATAGACCAAAAGACTTCATTTTTCATAAACTTTCTGGAGATCCTTTATTCATTTCAAGAGCAACGAAATCTTACAAAATAATTTTTCCCAATATAATTCTTTTATCAAGCTCCAACTTCTACTTCCTAACATTACTTTCATCCATCAATAAAAAACAAGAAAGCTAGTTTTATTTTGATATATCAAGAGTGAATTCTTTTTTTTCATGATTCGATATAGTGTATGATTCAAAATAAATTTTAACAAATAAACAATAATTGTACTGTGTATATTAGAAGTGGTTCTAAATACATGTTTTAAGAAAATTAAATATTTTACAAAATCGATTTTTTTATTATAACTAATACAAAATAAAGAATCTCAATTTTTTGAGTTACGTACCAAAAAGCTTTGTACAGAATGCATGTGCGTACACTACATCATGCGATTACAGAAACGCTCGTTACAGATTACGAGTTGGAAGTAGCTTTAATGTATTAATTTGCACCAGAGCTATTATCTAAATAAACTTTATCAGAAAGTATTGCCCGATTGTGTATTGTGCAATGATACATATAATTTACTTTATTTATACTCCTTTTTATTATTATTATTATTATTTATTTATTTATTTCATAATTTCACAATCTAACGAACTCGTCTCACGGTTAAAAAATTAATGTCCCATTATACAGTACCATTGTTCGGGACGTCCACCTGCTCTCAATGATAATGGATGTCTTCACAAAATGCGTGATTGAAATTATGGTTGAGATTAAGGTTAATCTGGTTTCATAAAGAACTTAAGGTTAATCTCAAGCTGGTTGTGATCAAAATCATATTCAATTTGAGAATTTACCAAAATTTGCTCTCGACCTATATATTTTATAATAAGAGGAGTCAAGATTGCGGTTTTGCCGTTCGGCTCAGTACTGGATTTTCTTATGGTATGAAATTATCATTGTATTCTGGCGCCTTAATAACAAAAGTAAATTAGAATTACTTTAAAATAAATTTTGATCAGGTCCCTTATTTTCGAAAAAATACGCATATTCAATGATGTACTGGAATACAGCATGTAGGGTAAGAAGAAATTCTAGAGACTGTCTGACATATGGAAATCAGAAGGTGCAGTGTAGATACATACAACGCAACCTGGACACTAGCATGCAAAGTAAGCATGGCCAAAGAAATTCCTGGAGACTAGTACCAAACATCTAATGCAGGACTAATTGTCATACACTAGTAGGGATGCGCATGACTAATACAAGAAATGAAAATATATACTTAACTTTCGAAATTACTCTATATAAAATATTGGTATATCAAAATATCGGTACATCATGAAAATAAATAATAGAGTATAGATTAATATCAATGTAAATTTTGAAATATTATTTACATTTATTTACGTAGCTTGCTTGAGTTAGTTATTAATACAGTGTATCGGTATATGTTATTTCGTGACACAATACGTAATTATAATGAGGTTTTTTTATTAGTTGTGAAACGGGAAAAAGGATAAATGCCAATTATCTGTATATAAACTACCGGATTAGACTGTATACTTCGGGTTATCCTAGATTTTATAGAATATTAACTATTTCACGGGAAGCCGTGATAAATTCTTTTTTTTTTTTTTATGAAAATTTGTCATGCAGCAAATTAGGAGTAAGCCTTATGTATAGCTGAACTAAATATCACTGACAAAAAAAAATTTTATTTTTTCAAGTTTCTCTGCTTTCTTTTACTATAATTAAAATATGTAAATTTAATCCATAGCTTCTTACTTGTAATAGTAATAAATCTAATTCACATAATTTGTACTGAAATTACAAAATGATCTTTGCAATTTGAGGGTATAACTTAACGTCAAATTTTGCATTATGGATATACTGTATTTACTAATAAGGATTTTTCTTTAATAATGCAGGTTTATGATTTCTTAAGCTTTCAGCAATACCAGTAAAATGGTTAACTAAGGTTATTTCATTAACAGTACAAGTAAACTGACATCGTAGAGCACCAGATGATGAATTTTGCGGATGATATGACTGTGCAATTTTTGCCATTTCTTCCAAAGAATGGCTACGTGAATCGCTGCTGAATAACACTGCATAAAGGTATAACGGAGATCTAAAAATTAAAAAGATTAGTCAAAATTATATATTTGCCATATGATAAAAAAAACTCACCCTCTCGTTTTATTTTGTTTACAAATAGTATGAAGTTGACTAAGCGGGACACCACAGAGTCCATCAGATAAAAAGATAATGATATTCACTCTAAAATAATAAAAACAAGCATAATTATAATTGAAAATTATTCCAAATAATATGCAAAAATCTAAAATCATACTTTGTAGGATCAAAGTGAGATGTAATCAAAAATCCAGCTTTCTGAATTGCAAGATCATAATTTGTTCCACCACGAGCTTGGTGTTGGAGCATTGAATTCAACAAATCTTTCGGATCTGTTAAGTCTCGATATTCGAACGGAACGATAACCTTTAATTATTTTGACGATTAGCGTGTCTTTTGAATAAATTTAACATATCTGACAAATGCATAATTAAAAACCTCATTGTCGAACAATATTAACGAAATACTATCTCGAGTAGCTGACCCACTTTGATTAGCTTTTGCAGAATTTATACGTGCATCCATAAATTGATAGACCTGATATTAAAATTTTAAAAAAATTTATAGTATCATTATTCAATAAACTTGTAAAGAAAAAGATTATTTTTACCGCTTGATAAACTGCGCCAATCCTATTATTGTGATTTTTTATTAAATCATTATATATAGGGAAATTTGGAACCGGTTTTTTATCATTAAGGCTCATAGATCCTGAACGATCCAATATAAAAATAATATGAAAAGCAGCTTCGCGTGTACTAGGATTTTCGCAATCAAAATGATGCCCATCCAAAGATATATATCCATAGTCATTTGGAGGATTTGAACTCGGGCTGAGCGGCGCATGGAAAAGTTGTAATTCACAAAATGATCTAGTTGGAGGAGGAGCACTTGGTCCTTGAGATTTTTGATGCATTTCATCAGAACATTCGTGATCGCATTTTGTAAATTCTTCTTGTTCTTGAACAGAATAAGGATCTAATATAAAGAGAATATGTTGAACAGTTAAAATAAAGGAGTGAGCACATAGGAATTAAATTATAAATGTTGTACCTTTGAAGCCTGTTCGCTCCCAGAAAAGTTTATGGGAAATGAAATCTTTTGGCTTATCAGGATTAGGATGAACTTTCTCTAAAATTCATAAAATTATTAGCAAATAATAGAAAGAGTAAGAAAAAATCGTGATTTGAAAAACTACCATTAATATGTTGTATATCTTGGCCTTGGTTCCCCAATTTACAATTTTCGGCATTTTGACAGTAATCAATATGACGATGTCTGCCTAAATCTTTACAGTGCTAATATAGAAGAAAAAATTTTTGGATTGAAGTATGAATTTATTAAATTATATAATTATGGAATACTTACCAAATTGCAAAGAACAAATACTCCTTGGTCACCAACCCTCAATTTATGCCTAATAATTAGGGATACTACTAATCAGCATCATTAATATACAAATATTAATAACTTGCTAATATTGCGAATAAATATACTAACCCCGCGTATTCAAATTCGTTACTTTCTCCAGTAATAGTAAATTCAGTTTGTGTCATATTTCCATGTCTTGTATCATGAATTTGTACGTGTCCATATGGTAATGTGCACTAATTTTAGAAAAGATTAAATTAATTATGATCAAAAAAAAATGAAACAAAATATAATATTTGTAATACATACATAATATTCACAGAATTGACAACTTGCATCGCAAAAATGAAAACTATTTTCCCCATGTGTGTGTTTCCCGGTATGGTTAAATTCATTTGGAGGAATCTTTTTGTTACATTTTAATCTTTTACTTAATTGAATATACTATTTACAATAAATTATTATGAGTTAATAATACATTTCAGTAATACACCAATTACAATGATTATACTCCAATAAATTTACATGTGGTACTGGATAAAATTATACCTTTGTAAATATGATAGTAGTTTTTTTAAGTAAGCCCTTATAAGTTTCTTCTTGCTTTTTAGGTTCAAGCACTACTTGACATATACCGTCTTCTTCACAAAATTCACGACATTGATGTTCGTCCCTTTAATTTTAGATGTTAATTAAGAAAAAAAAAGCGATAAAAAAAGCTTATAATAGTACATACCCGCAAAAATGATTAACCTGTGATCCAGAATAAGCATGAAAATGATTATTACTTTGACACCTTTCCTTGCAATTTGGAATTGGGCATTGAATTGGACAAATTTCATTTTCACAATTATGTGAATCGTGTTCTTCTTCATATGGTTTAATACATTTATTTGGACAATGGTAATCTCCTTTTAGAGTAGTAGTCGATAATGAGCAATTTTTTCCACAATAATGAATTGTTGATTGACATAAATGTTCATCGTCGTCATGTCCAATTTCTTTTGAACAAACTTTTTGGCAATTACGCTTATCAATAAGATTACATGGTTCACCACATAGATGATTTGTTTTATCACAAGCATGCTTCCCTTCATGTCCGGCTTTATGGCTACATTGTGGAATTAAATCGTCATTGTGGACTTCATTAAAATGACAAGGAAAATAACACTTATGGTCGGTTAGGCAATCATGATTTTCATGATGATCGCGATTTTTGACACATTTCAAACCACATTGATGACATGTTAATCCACACAAGGTCCATAGAAGAGAGAGTTTGCTTATCTCTTGCTCCAATTCATATTTTCCGTTAATAACATCACTATTATCTTGTGGATATTTAGCAGTATTTTGCATATACCAATTTTGAACACGTGAAGTTCGACGTCCAATAATATGCTTAAAGAATCTATCAAAGTTAGAAAACCATTCATTATCATCAGATGACTCTCTTCGTGGTTGTACAACGTCTTCAAAATAACATCTTAAAACTTCAGAAAGTTGTTCAAAAGATTCATGCTCATCATATAACTGAATACCAGTATCCGGCAATAATTCAGCTTGTTTTTCACAGTTATCCAAAATATCACATAAATTAACTATTGGGTCATCAATTGGCTCTTCGGAATCATGATTCTATTGGAATAAAAATAGATATGTTTCGCATTAAGAATTTTAATATTGTATTCATTTAAATAAATAAATAAATAAATATTTTCATTTACCACAAGGTGTTCAATAATGGGGTCTTTTTGCTCTATACCATAATGTACAGTGATTGGAAATAATCTTTTTAATGTTGCAACGCGGATTTTTATAAGGTTATCATCCAATGAACCCCAATCACATATCTAAGTTTCAAATATAAAAATTAATTAAAAAAAACTACTCATCGTCAGATTCATCAGACGGAATGTTTACAAACCTTAAGTTTAGCCATGATTACTTTTGTATTTTGCAAGAAAGTTCTAGCATTTTCATATTTTGTTTCTTGCCTATCAAGTGTTTTTTTAATCATTGATAATTTTTTAAACCATTTAATATCACCAAAAACAGGCCAAGGTATAATATCCAATCCACCACTATACATTCTTGTAATGAAATTATCTCCTCCTTCCTAAAACATTAAATTAGCTTTTTTTTTTAAAACAAAAAAATAAATAAAATAAATAAAATTTTTTTAATTACCTCTGAAACTAACTGATCAAATTTTGATTGAAACTCTCTCATAATACCAAAATTATCTGCTTGAGGCACGTCTTTAATGATAATACAAAGAATTGCCTGAAAATAATTAGTTACTTCATTACTTTAGTATTGATCATGTTATTAACAATAATTCTTGAAGAGATTATATTTAATATTTATAAATTTAGCATTTACAGTTTAAATATTAATCATGATTTTACCTGAAATAATTTTGGATCAGACTCAAATAACTTAGCGCCATCTTGAAATTTTTGAAACATTGTTGATATATCTCTATTCATGGTAAATTGATTCTTTTGGAATTAAATAATTTATTATGCATATTAGTAAACCATGCAATGCAAGGACTAGTAATAATATATATAATATTACTTTAAAAAGAATAAGATTTGAAATAACTGTATTAAAGAGTGTTAAAAACATATCTAAGGACAAAAAATAATGTTTATTAATCGAATATTATAGTTAGATCATGATAAATGAAAGAGAAAATTGTAAATAATATAAATTTATATACCTTCTTGTGGAGTTCTTTCAAGAGATTTTAATCCTTCAAAGTCAAGCGCAACATAAATATATTCTTTTGTAATTACTATAAATAAAGTTATTAAAATTTATTTTTGATGCAAAAAAAAAAAAAAAAAATTTTAAATTACTTAATGACATCCATACGCCTTCAGTACAACGCTAAAAATAATAAAAATATGTTATTTAATCCTTAAAATATATCAAGATTTAAAAAGATATACTATACACCATTGCTGATCCATCAAATGTAGTTCCAACAAGGTGGTTTAACATATAAGATTTTCCACATGATTGTTCGCCCATGCTTGAAACAACTTTTACTTTTTTATTACCAAAATGCTTAAAAATTCCTTCATACCATCCAAAAGATATGTTTTGTGCTATAATATCTACATAATGACCATCCTTAAGTTCAAAAATATAATTTTCATTCGAAAATAATCCATCTTTAAGTGGTTGAAATAAATTGTTTCTTGTCACAGCAATTTGTATAGGAATTAAACAACAAAGTTGAATAATCCATTCTCCTAATTGATATTCTGATGAAAATTCCTTCTGAAAATTCACATTTTCAACATCACAATCCTGAAAAGTAATAACTGATGTAGAAAACTTTTTTAGAATTAAAGCGGGTTTTTTTGTAGAATCCTTCAAATTCTCAAACATTAAAGAAAGATATTCTTCAAATTTTTCGGTATATTCTTCAATATTATCATCATCGTCAATACCAAGAACTATTTTTAAACTAAGAGGGCGATTTTGTTTAGGATCGATACAGCTATCAATTGGAAATTTTTCAAACATTAATTTATAAGCATTGATAAGGTCATTTAGTTTTGTTCTCTGAGGCGCAAGTGATTTCCTTTGTGCACATTTTTGGAAACGGAATTGAGCTTTTTCAAGTGTAATTTTAACTAATAAAGAATTTAAACATCCATTCTGTAAATCAAGTGAGACTAAATGAGTTTGTCGGTTATTGATACAGGAAATTTGAAGAAATTCCAAGGAATTAAAATCTAATGGTAAATCAATAACTGGAAATAAAAAAAAAATGGAAATTAATTAGTATTAATTTTTAGTACTATAAAATAAAATTTTAAACTACAAACCTTTACTAACAGTACCCCCAAAATTTTTGGAAAAATAAACGTATGCTCGATTAATTTCCTTAATACCACTATTATAATCGTCCTGATTTTCAATATCACTAGAAATAATTGATTCAGTTTCATCGGGTTTTTCTTTTACCAGCGCTACAACACAAGAGCCATCCGGAGAACTTAAAACATTTACTAAATTACACGGAAAATTACAAACTGCTGGTCGGAATTGTAGATTTACGAGATTAAAAATACGAGCTCGTCCATTGTGCTCTACGAAGCATAGTTCCTCAGTATCTTTGATGAATAGAAAATATATAATGTTCGGTATATTGTTATTATACCATTGCAATAATTGAATATTTGAATTACGTCCATATAACCTTGATCGATTATCATCGAAAGAAAATACATCAAGCTATTATTATTATAAAAAAAGAATAGATAGAAAAAAAAAGATTTTAGATGAAATAGCGTTTAAATAAATTAAATAAACTAGAATTACCTTAACTTCTTTCGTATTATATATTGCGAGCAACCCTTTTGGCTCATTAATTGCAATAATAAAGTTTTCATTTGTATTCAATATTTTAAATGGTTTAATAATCGAATGCAATTTAAAATTTTGTGCTAACTGTTGCGCAGTATCAAAGAATATTTCAATTCTTCGCATTCTTTTATTGTAAAGCATAAGAAGAAATTTACGATTTTCGAATTGAGATATTTTTCTGTAATCATAAAATTATATTAAATATTATTCCTCTATTTTAAAATTTAAAAATTATTAATATTTACTTAAAGTCATAGTCTTGAGGATCAATGCGAAATGATATACCATGTTGATTCAGTAAAATTGGGCATGGAATGTATGATTCATTTTCTTGAATATTAAACTTATCTACTTCCTTTAATGATGTCTCATAAATAGTTATCTGCAGTTGGTTTGGTTGAAGTTCTTCAATACCATAATCAATTGTAAAATAATTATATGACCCTATATTTTTCAAAATAAAAAAATTCTATTCATTAAAAGTTTAAATAAACAAATAGTAGACAATAAATAATTTACTTTTTACACTCGATACAGTTAATCGCATAATACTACAAAGTTAACGTAAGATTGTAATTATTAGTTAATATTTATATGAAGTAATATCTAAATAAACAAGATACTTACCCATCTTTGTATTTAGTTTCTATTTTATCACACATTTTTTCAAACATTTCTTTCTCAATTTTTCTTTTTTCTTCTTCATATTCTTGCTTTAATTTATTTTCTAGTTGTTTATTATTCCGAATATTTTTCAAAATTTCTTGAAAATTTTTATGAATACCATTTTTTTTCCATTCATGATATTCTTTAAAAAAAGTATTTATGGTTATTTCTCTAATATGATCATTTCCTTCAAATAATTTGAATTTTACGAGTTCTTGTATAAATTCTTCATCTGACTTTTCATTGGCCTTTCGTTTTGCCTTAGTGAGGATATTCGAAGGTTTAAAAACATTTAATATATTATTCCAATTAAATTTTGATTGTTTTGTTTGTAGTGTATATTTTTCAAGCAATTTTTTTAAGTCGGCTTCATCATCAGTAAACATATTATAAAAGGTTTCTATTACAAAAATTTTCATTTCACCGTCAATTTCTTCTGCTTTTTTTAAGTCATTTTCATCATCAATAAACTTATCATAAAGAATTTCTATTACAGATTTTTTTATTTCATCGTCGTCGTCATTCCCTTTTGCTTCAAGGGTCTTTTCCAATATATCCTCAATAACGATACATGTTAAATAATATCTTATTTTCATTTTTTCCCAATTTCTGGAGTTAATTTTAATCTTTTCTTTAATTTGATTTTCTATTCCGGGATATCTTGTTCGAATTCTTTCGAAATCTATTCAAAAAATTGTACAGAAAATTTTAATGGTTTTTTTTAATGATCGTTGTATTTAATATATTACATTTACCCGTATTGATTGTATTTGTTTGTGATGATGAACTATCCCGCACATCGAAAAGACTACACATATCATATATAAAGGAAATATATTTAATGATAGCATATAAAATATATAATTATTTTTGAAAAAAAAATATTAATTAGTGTGTACCTCTCAAAAGCACATAGTATTATTGATTTCATTTGTTCAATAATTTTGATATCTTCGTCGATAACTTTCTTTTCTTCAATCTTTCTCATTTCATTTCGCATTTTAGCAGTAGACAATGCTTCATACAATGGAACTAAAAGTTCATCCATGTTTAATCCATTTTTAACAAATAATTCCAATGCGTTTATATCCATCTTATTACGATCAATATGTAAATAACGATCTTGCAATTTAGTTTTGAGATCACCTGGAAACTGTTTTGCAGAAATATATGAAGAAATTTGTTTAAAATATAAAGTTTTCTTTATCAATTGTTGGGTGACGAATGATTGATTTGTAGTAGATTCAACAACTAAAATGAAATAGGTTATTTAACATTTAATAATAAGATAAACTCAATTTTAAGTCAATATAATACTGAACCTATTGGATGTAAAGGAACATCATCTTCCATTTGGTTGTTGATTTCGAACTTGATTTTACTAGACAAGTCCACCTTTACGCCAAAAAATTATAATTAAATTATTGACTTTTTTATATTCAATTTAATATAAAAATTAAACCTTAAATCCATTATTAATTTTGAAATCTTCTTTTTCTTCTTGACTTTTCTTTACTTCAAATCTATATGGTGCGTCATCATCTTCGTCTGAGTTATTATCAGGATTCTCTAAATTTAGATCAAAAGTTTCTAAATCTTTGTCGCTCATAAAACACATCTGATGGTCGGTAAGTTTTGTTAAATATCTAAATTCAATAATGAGAATTAATTATAAGGTCCTACATAGTATTCAATGCAAAAAAAAAAATAAATAAATAAAATAAAATAAAAAAATAGAAAAAAAATAGAAACACCACCTATGTAAATTAACCATATTCTTTTTAATCGAGAAAGAATCACTTGAAGTATTATCATAACATCCAATTTCGGGCCAATGAATAATTAAGCTCAAACTAGAATTAACTTTTAATAAGTAAATTCCTGGACGTAATGAAGGTTTTTTTGTTTCATCATTTGATACGGAGGCTGTAAGCAAATCATACCTACAGTATAAAAAAAACTTGAATTAAATATAATGGCGTAGTAATTACGAAATAATATATATATATTATATTTACGATTGATGATCAATTATATTTTTATTTAACAAAAATTTTGCGATTAAATTGCGATTTCCATAACATCCAATAAGGCGTAATGAGATTGAATTCAATTCCGTGTAATTAATTTCAGAAATAGATTTGAAACTTGATGGGACCCAATCATTGCATAGTTTCATTAGATATTCCTTAGAAATAATTATCTTGTCCACTTCAAGTAATTAAACATAATGAAAAATCACTATTACTTTGCAGAATATTCTAACAAATTTACATCACAATTAAACTTACCAATGCCGTTTGAACCTTCATCACTACATAAGTCCAACAATCGATACAGCCCATTGATATAATCGGCTAAATCGTTTGAAAGTTCAATGTATTGACCTTGCTGTGAAGACGTCGTCAAAGGATTGACATGAATGAAAGAGTCATCCGTGCCCTCCTGAATCTCTAAGGAAGAGTAATTAATATATTGAAGAAAGTACGAGTTATTATTTTGAATAATTAGAATTAATTGTTTATTGTGACCATTGCTCATTTTATAATTTTTATTAGAATGCAGATAAGATAAAAATTGAGCTAAAAAGCATGCAAATAATTAAAAAAATTATATATTTATGCACCATAAGAATCGTTAGAAAATTGTCCAGAATCACGATTTTGCATGTTACGTTACGAATAATTTGACGATAATCACATTCCAGAGGTATGTATATATGTACACAATCGGTTAAATAATGCGCCGATATATATATAAACATACATGTGAGTCTTGGCAATTAGATCTTTATCATTTATCCTAACAAAGAATTATTTTTTTTTAGCCGTGAGTAATTTGAGCCAAATAAGAATGCTGTGATGTTAAGTTTAAAATTGGTTTTATTACAAAAATCTGGTTTAAACTTGCGGCTGTATTTATTTGATGTGCAATATGCATTATTGTATTGTATACGATTTTACGCTAAATGTAGACTAAAATTAATAGCAAATTGCCAATAACACGAAATAAAAACCACATCATGTTACAATTGTTTCATATATTTGGAGCATCTTAATTTAAATAAAGTATTGTACATAATTAATTTAATGTCATTAATTAAATCATTTTATTATTGAATATTTAAAAAAATACATACGTACGAAAATGATTAGTCTGAGAATCCCAATACGCAAATTTCACATTAGGAGAACTTGAACATTGTTTGGTACCAGTTTAATCGGGATCGGTATTGAAGCGACCGTGTAACCTGTTCAATGGTCCGATTTTCTTTTTTTTTTTTTCGTTATTAAAGCAAGCTAAGCAAACGAAATGGCGATGTTTTTGTATCGAATAAAAGTACTGTACCTTATAAAAAATTAATGTTTTTAGTTCAAACAATGTAGTTTTAATACTCAACGTATATGCCATAAATTTGATGGTACTATATTGTACATGATAATTAAAATTTTAACCCAATGAAAATCTGGATCATTTGATAAGTTCTACAGTATATTATGGATGATTTAAAACGAAGAAATTGTACAAGAATCATATGACAATGAATAGTTTTCTAATTTCGATAGATTCTTCAACTATATTAAATATTGAACTTGATGTTCAAGATCAGTATCGAACTTACTCATAAATTATTATCATCAATTATCCAAAATCGCTCACTGTCGAGAATCGTATTCATATTACTTGTGGAAATATCTAAATATAACGAAAATACAATCGGTCCTCGATACAACAGACTTGCTTTATAATATATATATTTTAAAGATACGCCATAAAATATTATATATTATAATTTTTATGAATATTTTATAAATACCTTTGAAGCCTGTCCTCTCCCAGAAAAGTTTATGAAAAATGATATCATTTCTTTGATTATCTAATTTACACTTTGACAATTAAATTTTTACAGTGCTAATATCAAAAAAAAAAAATGAAATATAGAAATGCCAAATACAAATAGCAAATGATCCTTGATTATTTCAATTCATATTTCCAATAATAACATTAACAACACGTGAATTCGACGTTCAACAATATAGTTCAAGAATTTTCAAACCACGCGCCGTTCTTTTAATAATTAACTAGCTGCTTCGCATCAAGTATTAATCAATAATAGTAATAGCTGTAATGCTGGCCGGTGGTATTCTAAATTGATTTAACTAATTTTTTAATATTAATTAAAATGATAGAACTTAAAACATAATTTTCTAATCTTACACTACTTTTTTGTATCAAAAATAGCAATTAACCCTTTTAACTTTTAGGTTGCATCAAAGAATATTTCATTTCTTGACTTTTTTTTTGTTCCATAAAACAACTAATGAGGCCCATCAGGCAGATGTCCTTTACAAGGCTTCTATCCCAAGGGATCCGTTTCTGGGACTATTAGCTGATAATAAGTAAGTATTTCAATTCAAAATAAAATTATCACCTGTTTTCGCACGTTCAATTACAAAAAGTTTTGTTTTTTAAAAAAATTAAAATAAATCAAATCATTTAATAATTAATAAATTAAGACTAACCCATCTTGATATTTTTCTTTAAATTCGTGAGTCTCAATTTCTTGTTTCATTTGTCCTAATCTTTCTAATAATTGTTTATTACACGGAATTCTTGGTAAAATTTCTTTTATGCTATTAGGAAAAATATTCTTTCTTCAATTTTTAAGAAATTGTTTAAAATTTCTTGTTTAACATCATTTAATTTCCCAAAAAAAGGTAAATTCTTTATTTGACCTTGTTTTTGATACGTTAATACTGTAATAGAACCTTCATTTATACGAATAATGCTCGATTTTCTTCTTATTGGCTTCTAAAAATAAATAGTTGTTTCTCTTTCTTACAAATAATACAATTTTTTCTATGTATATAGTATTTTGATTTTCCCATTTATTATCTTACGTCTTTAACCAATTGTGAAGCTGTTTTTTGTAAAACTAAATAAATAATTTTTTCTTTTAGCTTAGGAGGAAAACGAAAAACATAATCAATATATGTATTTAGTAGTTTATTTGTAATTTGTATATGGAATCTGTTTTTTTTTAATTTTCATTAATCAAATTCTCTCCGTTTGAGATGTATATTAAGTAACTTAAAGGTAACCATTATCATTTTGAATATCTTGAATTTCAATTGCTTACACTTCAATACTTATGGTTAGTTTAAATAACTAAATTCGCGTAGTATTTAACTTTGGTTGCATCTAAATCTTTTTGTTGTACAATTGAATATATTAATTATAAAAGTTAAATGAACAATAAACATAATACAAGTTCGAAAGAAGAAAATCACGTATACAGTAAAATAAAAACAAATGAAATTGTGAAAATTTTTTTTTCTGTAACGATTTTCGGTTTCAGACAAATCACTTTTTCTCTCTCGATCGACCATTTTGGAATATTTCAAAGTACTGAAAAATTAAATTTATTAGGTAATTTCTCAATATTTTAACAAAAGTCTAAATCATAGATTTCATTTCTTAATAGCATTTTATGATTTGTAACAACAAGGGTGAATATAGCAGTGTTCGTTTGTGACCCAATTTAAGGTAAGGGTAGATTTCCGTACTTGATCAAAAACTTGAAGAAAATCAAAGCATCTACCACTACCAGCGAATTTTAGATATTCGTTTATTAATTATTTTATGTTTTAATATCTGAACCTTGCATTTGACATTAGATTTTAAGCTATTTCTTGATTGATTGAATTTAGTAAAATATAATATAGTAAAATATCTAAAATCATGACCATGAAGCTAATAGTCTCGTACTGATGAAATAGATGCCTTATTTGAAGGTTATAAATAAATATTCACCATTCATTAACAATGCTTTTAAATTTTTACGTGAACTTTATGTACATTCAAAAATTTAAATTATAGATTAAAATACTATATACTATTGACTCTTTCTAGCTTTGGCTCTTTACATTTTTTCCAAAATTATCAGAAAGATTAGGAATGTGCATGGTGAAAAATTTAAATCGACTTATAATAACATCCATCTAAAAAAGAATAAAACGAAATATTAAAGAAATGAATTGAAAAAAAAACCTAACCAAAAATTTTTCTAATGAGCCGAAGGAAATTGACTGGTTTAACCCATATTCGGAATATTTATCACAACCTCATTTCCAAAATTGAAATATTTATCATAAATTTGCAATAAACAATTTTCAATACATTTTATGTTTAATATTTATCACTTTTTTAATGTAAAATAGTAAATAATAATAATTTATTTGGAAAATCCCTTTTTTTAACAATAACTTGTTCTTTTTTTTTTAACAATTAAATTTTTTTGATCCTAATCTATAGAATTATTTGATATACCAGTGATATACCTTTAACATAATATTTCTTTATGTATCGAATGACTACAAATTTTACAATTTGGGATTTGGAATTTCGGCAATTAGCATACGTCGAAAATGGTTGAAACACAAAGATTTTGTTGGCTGCCGATCGTATTAAAATAGAAAAGCTTAATCTGAAATGTAATATACTAGGGAAACGGTTTAAGAACCGTTGTTAAGTCCGGAGTACAAATGCAACTAAATGAACCAATCATGCATCGACTCAATTTTTGAGCGGGCGGACAACGGGACATCTTGTACAACCTGGAGTAGAACATATATAGTCCTTCGCTATGCTCCGGACTAATAATCAGCAAATCAATACCAAAGATAGGGGATCAGCGTCTTAAAATGAAAATCACTCAAAAACTAATCTTATGTTAATATTTAATAAAGTTAACGTTAACCTATCATGACATGGCAAACGATAACGTGACACTCCACCTGCCCGCATAGACATAATATGCTTTCATCTTTGCTAAAAAATTGTGGGATAAAAATTTAGCAAACCATGTGAAAAATTGAATCAGAAACAATTAAACCAAAAAATGATAATGATAAATTTAATCAATACTTTATCAAGTAATAAATTAATTGTTTTTTGTTAGTGTAATGTTATTTAAAGTTATTTTTTTTGCAGATATTAATTTTTTTTTTGTTATCATTTTTTATATTTTGCAAAAAATGCTCAACAAATCGATTCATCAGATCACTGCTTTTCTTCATGGCAATACTGCAAATGCAATTTATCACTTTTTTCTTTATAAATAATTTTATTTAAAAATACTTCATACAAAATATCTTAATAAAATTCGAGTAAGGATCAATTTGGGTGATCCGTCGGTTGGGTTATCAGATAATGACTCAACATTGGGTCAGGTAACAAACAGTCTTGACCTGACTCGATTAATTCATTGACCCAAAATTTTCTTATATTTAATTTTTTTTTTTTTTTTTTTTTTTTTACGATCATAATGGTAAACGTTCTGGTCATATGACTTGCTAATCTGCTATACCGATCTGATTAGTTGATTTTTTTTTTAAACGAAAAAAAAATATTTTTTTTAAATAAATTGTAAAAAAAATTATTTAATTAATTTTAATTTTTTTTTCTAATTTTGCTTATTTTATACTTAGTTTTTTAAACCAACTAATTTATTTTATTGATATAATAATTGAAATATCGGTAAATACTATTTATAATAAAGCTTATAAACTTCAATTAATTAATTTGAAAGGTCTGTCATGGAAATACAACCTTTTCTGAAAAGGAAAACCTTTTCATATCAACTTAATTTAAAATGTTTTTTATTATAGAATAACCTTTGGAAACTTTTTTTTAATATTTTTTTAATGCCAATTTAGTTCCGGCAACTTCTTTAGACGCGGTGGTGTAATAGAAATTTTTAAAAATATTTTGGTCATGTAGGCGGTGTGCCTATACCAACTTCTTTCTTCTTTTTTTTGTAAGTTGCTGCAGCAATGCAACATTTATGAAGTCATATAAAGCTCCAAGCAAGAAGTTCTTTGGAATGGAAATTTGCGAAATCCAAGACAAGAGTAAAGATAAGCCAACAAGCCTATATCAGAGTTTGTCTATGTGAACGAGATTGCGATTTATTGTATATATTATATATTAACTTAACTCACTCTAAATTAAGGAGTAATAATATTATTAAAGAACCATTTGTGAATTCATTCCTTTAATTAAATTCTGTAATATATCTTTGGTCCTTTTTTTCTTTTTTTTTCTTGTCAGTCCTGGACCCTAGGGTGGAGAAAGGTCCAGGTCCGAGACTTTAAGACTGAGTCCTTAAATCCGTCTTTAGTAGGACTGAGTCCCAAATTTTGGGACTTAATAGGACGCGTTCCAAATCAGTAGTATATAAAATTGACAATTTGATTGGTCAATTTTTGACTATATGAAATATTATTTGAAGATAAATTAATCGAAGTACGATAGTAAGAAATATTTTTTATTATATACGAAAAAAATTTTTTTTTTTTTTTTTTATAAAAAATATTTTTAGATATAAAAATCGGCGCTTATTTAAATAATTTAATGTCCTAACTTAATCCTAATGCTATAGCAAAATAAATGCTAAAATATGATTCTTGATATAAGAATAGCTTATATTTCAAAAATTAGAAAGATCGGGTCAGTTAGTACTCAGTAGTTGTTGAAACTTGAGAAATTTCCTTTTGAAAATCAATAAAGTCGGTGACTTACATATCATAAATTTCGCAAAAATTCATAGTTTTAAAATCAGATTTTTTAACAAGTATTGACCCGATTTTTCTGATTTATCAAAACAAACTATTTTTATGTCAAGGAATCAAAGTTTTGGCATTATTTTTCCGGGAAAATCTGTTTTATCGCTTAATTGAGAGTAAAATATTGCAGAAATAAATTTAATTTTCATGATGAAAAAAATTCGACTTTTTAACCAGAGCAGTTACCCTAAAACATAATATAATTGTAAATTTTTTTTATTAAGAACTCTAGTATTTTTAATTTTAAGATGGTCTGATGCTTTTGTAGGGTAGTGTACGTACTGTACAAACATGCTAATGGACATTTTTCCTGTAGAACACAAGAACGCAACATACATCCTACAATCCTAGCCATAATTTTTGTACGTTTTCAAAATTTAAATTATGAATAATTATAATACAAACTAGTTGATATGCTGTTGTTATATATTCTGAATGAACTATTACTTTCATCAAGAATCGAACAAAACAATATTCTTCTTTAACAAAGCTGGTTTATGTCTTCTTAAACTTTCCGCTACACCAGTAAAATGGTTAACCAAGTTAACTTCATCAATAACATGAGTAAATTGACAACGTAAAGCGATAGATGAAGTGTTTTGAGGATGGTAAGATTGTGCGATCTCAGCCATATGTTTTAATGAATCGGAAGCTTTATTGCCGAAATTGCGAATAATTCTAAAGAAATCAATTTGATTTGACGTTGAATCGGAGCCAAAGAGAACCGTATAAAGATATAATGGAGATCTGAATCAATTTATATACACGAACACATTTAGATTAGTGTATATGTTTACGATAATTTGTTAAATTTCACTTACTTTTTGTCCTGATTGTGTTTACAAATTTGGTTAAGTCTTGATTTGGGAACACCACATTCTCCATCTGACAAGAAAACAATAATGTTTGCTCTAAAATATGAAATACATAATAAAATTTTTTGTTTAATAAATGATTTGTCAAAAATTACTATTGCAAGGTACAGTATGTCATTATAAGAATAATAGATACGATCTATACTTTATAGGATCAAAATATGTATCAATTAGCTGCCCAGCTTTCGTTATTGCTAAATCATAATCAGTTCCTCCGCTTGCAGAATGCTGAAGCAAATTATTTAACATTGCATCTGCATCTGTCAAACTTTGATTTTCATAAGGGACAATTACTTGATTGTTAAAAAGAATAATCGAGACAGTATCTTGAACCCGGATAGCCACTGGATTAGATATTGATTGCAATCGAGTATGAAGAAAAGAATGGACCTTAAAGATAACAAAATTACACGTAAATTCCGAAAATTTTTGATCGAATTAATTTATATAAATGGAAAAATATTTACCGCGTTATATACAGCTCCAAGTCTGTTATCATGTTTTTCTCTTAAGCGATTATATATTGGCGTATTTTTAATTGGTTTACGATCACTTTGACCCATTGAACTTGATCTATCTAATACAAGTATAATATGAAAAGCAGCTTCTCTTGTACTTGGATTCTCACAAGTGAAATGATGTCCGTCTAGTGAAATATAACCAATACCATTTGGGAGTTCGGAATTGGCCTTCAATGGAGGATGGAAAAGTTGCAAATCGCAATATGATTTTACTGATGATGGTGCATTACTAGTTCCTTGTGATTTATGATGAATTTCATCTCGACATTCATGATCACATTTACTGAATTCCTGTAATTCCTTAGAAGAATAAGGATCTATTATTATTATTATTATTTTTAATAAATAAATTGTTAATTATAATGTTTGCATCAATTAAAAGTTGATGTCTAAATCTTTCTTGCCTTTAAATCCTGTACGTTCCCAGAACAAATGATGAGATATATAATCTTTTTTCATTTCTGGATTAGGGCTAATATTGTCTTTTAACAATAATCCAATTAAATTCCGTATTAATGAGCGGTTATTAATAAAATTAAAAAAGTAACAAGTAAATACCATCAATATGTTGTATATCTTTTCCTTGATTTCCTAATTTACAACTTTCTTGATTTCGACAATAATCTATATGTCGGTGGCGACCCAATTCTTTGCAAACCTGTTATTTAATAGAATACAGTTTTTCAATATAAAAATAAAGATGATTGTAAATTACGAATTTTAAATTTACCTGACTACATAATACGAAAGTTCCTTTATCCCCTACTCTTAGTTTATACCTACAAATATATTATTATTAACTTATCTTTCACTAAAAATAAATACACTCAATTTTACATAAAACATTTAGTCATTTACCCCTTATATTCAAATTCATCATTTTCAGCAGTGAATTCTGTTTGAATCATATTTCCATGTCTAGTATAATGTTTTTGTGGATGTCCGTAAGGCAATGTACACTTAAATAAGTGAAAATTGTTAAGCAAAACATCCAGATTCAACTTTGTAGAAGACAATTAAAATAAATTAACTTACATAATATTCACAAAATGGACATTTAACATCGCAATAATGAAAATTATCATGAATATGTGGGCCTTCATGTTCAAACTTATTAGGAGGAATCTTTTTGCTACACTTCAATTTTTCACTTAATTGTATATACTATTTAATAATAAAATCGTTAATTCAATATATAACAAATAATATAAGGTTTTAAGTGACTAATAATAACCTTTGTGAACGTAAATTCTTGAATTTTTCCTTTGTATACTTCTTCCTGTTTTTGAGGTTCTACATGTACTTTACATATTCCAGGTTGTTCACACTCATTCAGGCATTGATGTTCATTTCTTCAAATAAATGCAAATAAAACATTAATTTTTTATTTTATAGAAAAAAAAAAAAATAGATACTTAAAAAACAATAATACCCGCAAAAATGATCTACGATTAGGTCAGAAAAAGCATGAAAGTGATCATTGATTGGACATTTTCGTTGACAATCTTTTATAGGACATTGAATTGGACAAGAATCATTTTCGCATTTATGTTTCGTATGTTCTTCTTCGTGTGGTGTAATACATTTATTTGGACACTGATAATTTCCTTTATCCGTACGAGTATTAAGACTGCAAGGATCGCCACAATAATGTCTAGTAGATTGACAAATATGATTATCGCCTTCGTGTCCAATCTCTTTTGCGCAAAAATTTTGACAATTCCGTTTTTCATTAAGGTAACATGGTTCCCCACATAAATGGTTAGTTTCGTTACATGCATGCTTCCCTTCATGTCCCGCTTTATGGCTGCAAATCGGTATCGGCAAATTGTTTGCATGAGCCTCAGTAAATTGACAATTAAGATGACACTGATGATCAGTTAAACAATTATGATCATCTTCATGATCTCTATTTTTCAAGCAACGTAAACCACAAAAATGACAGGTTATTCCACATAATGTCCATAAAAGTGAAAGCTTGCTAATCTCTTGCTCCAAAGCATATCTTGCGATAACTATTTCATTATTATCTTGCGGGAATCTAGTGGTATTTTGTTTAAACCATTCTTGTACACGTATTATCCTGCGGTCAATAATATATTTGAAAAACTTTTCTAAGGAATTGAACCATTCGGTGTCATTAGGACTTTCTTTACGCAGTTGAATTTTATCTTCAAAAAACAACCTCAAATCAGTTGAAAGGTTAACAAATTCCGTATTTTCTTCATAAAGAATAAGTTCGCTATCAAGTATTAATTCCGTTTCTTTTTCTTTTAAGTTATCAAATAGTTCCGAACTACTTATAATCGGATCGTTTATTTTCCTTCCCGTGTCACGATTCTTAAAGAATTTTTCTATTAAATAGTGAATTAATGCAGACTCAACTTTTTAAACTTTTGATACTCACCATTAAATGTTCATCTTTTTGTTCAATACCCAAATATACAGCGTTATGAACTAATCTTTTTAATGTCGCCGTCCTATTTTGTACTAAATTTTCATCTAATGATCCCCAATCACATACCTAAATTCGAAAAGAAAAAGGATTTCACTTTTCTTCCTCAAATAAGATAGAATAAAAACATGTGAAAAAGCATACTTTCAGTTTTGCCATTATTACTTTTATATTTTGTAAAAATATTCGAGCATTCTCATATTTTGCCTCCTGTTCATCAAGAATACTTTTAACTTTAGCAAGACTTTTTTTATACCAATCGGCGTCATTAAAAACTGGCCATGGCATAATATTTAAACCATCTTTATACATTTTAGTGATAAAGTTATCTTCACCTTCCTAATATTATAAATTATAATTTATTATTTTAATTACTAACACTAATTATTTTACATGATACAAAATATGCAATATACAGTACCTCTGTTACTAATTGTTCAAATCGAGAATAAAATTCTCTAACAACATCATCCCTATCATTTTTAGGCACATCTTTAATTATGATACAAAGTTTTGCCTAGAATAAAGAAAATGAACAAATAAGCATAATAATTTAAATAAATGGACAATAATCTTATTATTATCATGCCTGAAAGATTTTTGAGTCAGCTTCAAAGACTGTTGCACCGTCTTGAAATCTTTGAAACATTGATGACATATCTCGATTAATAGCAAATTGGTTCTAAATAAATAAAATTATTAATTATTTCTTGCAAAGCACGAATAAATTATTTATTTATACCTTAAATAAAATTAAATTTGACACGATTGTGTTAAGCAGTGTCAAAAATAAATCTACATATAAATTAAGTAATTATAAGTGTAAAAATATTTTATAAAATAACAACAATTATGGAAAGCATTACCTTCTTGTGGAGACCTTTCTAATGATCTCAATCCTTCGAAATCCAATGCAATATATATGTATTTCTTCGTAATAACTTTTAAAAGAAAATAATATTTCAGGAAAATTTCCGATTCAAAACTTATTTAAAGATGGTATATTACCTAAAGACATCCATACTCCTTCGGTGCAACGCTAATAAAATATAATAAATAAATTAGAAAAACAAATTAAATTATTTTATGTTTTAAAAAAATTATTACTACCATGGCGGAACCATCGAACGTAGATCCGATAAGGTGATTTAATAAATACGATTTTCCACAGGATTGTTCACCCATACTTGATACAACTTTAACTTGACGATCTCCAAAGTGTTTAAATATCCCTTCATACCATCCGAAAGAAATATTACGTGCTATACTATCTACAGGACGGTATCCATCAATAAGTTCCGCGGGATGACCATTATCTTCTGTCGATAATCCATCACGCAATGGTTGGAATTGATTGTTTTTTGCTACGGCAATTTGAATAGGAATTAGACATGACAATTGTATGATCCATTCACCGAGTTGATAATTTGTTATCTTTTTTCTCTTAATCAAATTTTCGATGTCAAAGTCCTGGAGAGTTGTCACAGATGTTAAAAACTTTTTTAAAGTTTTTTGTGGTTTGTTGGTTTCTCTTTTTAAATCTTTGAACATTTCTAATACATAGTCTTCAAAGTTTGTGCTATATTCGTCAATATCGGCTTCTTCACTTAAAATATCTAAAATTATATGTAAATTAAGAGATTTGTTTTGTTCATTATCGATACAACTATCGATTGGATATTTTTCAAACATTAATTTGTACGAATCTATCAACCCATTAAGTTTTGTCTTTGGTTCAATACGAAAATCTAACCACGGTTCCACATCTAAAATCGAAGAAAAGTTGCCAACTAGTTTTAATCGTTCTTCAGAAATTATTTCAATTACTTTATGTCTTTCGCCCATAATGACAATATTTTCTCCTTCTTTGACATCTTGAATGAAATTGGTTCCTCTCCCAATAATGATGAATTCATTACAGTTATTATTCGGTGTTACGTATTCAAATTTAACTTGCCCAAGTGACTTTATGCGAGACCGTTGCTGGAATCGGTATTGTGTTTTTTCATGTGTAATTTTAACAATTACAGAACGGAATGAACCATGTTTGATGTCAAGTGTTGTAAGATGAATTTGTCGTTTATGCAAAATAGAAAATTGGTAGAATTCCAAAGATTGCATGTTCGTTGGCATATCAATTACTATGAAACGAAAAAATTAAATCAAGAAATAAGAATGAATAGGCAATTAAAGAGAGACGAAATATATTTTTATTTACCTTTACTCGCAGGTTTTCCAAATTCAGTACAAAAGTATATATGAGCTTTAACTATTTCATTTTGCGACTGGGAACTATTATTATCAGAAATCTCATTATTTTCTAAACAAGGATTATAATCTTCGTTTTCAAAATTCTTGCTTTTTCGTTCTAGAATTAAATCGACTGTATGATTTTTATATTCGTTGACTGATAATGAAGGTTCTTTCACAAAAGCAACAATACAAGCACCATCAGGCGTACACAAAATTGCAGCGGATTCAGGGGGAAATTGAGAGACACCTGCTTGAAATTGACCATTAACAAGATTATAAATTCTTGCACGCCCGCTTTTTTCGACAAAACATATTTCTTCAGTATTTTTAATAAATAAAAAATGCTTAATATCTGGAACCGAATTATTATACCATCCTAAAATTTGAATATTTGAATTGCGCGGATAAAAGTTGACTAGATCTTCATCAAAGTAATACACGTTAAGCTATAAAAATCAAAAAATCAATAATCTTTTTTTATATTACTTCATAAAATAGAAGATTTATATACCTACCACACCACAATTAGTGTCATACATTCCAATCAACCTTTTTGATTCATTTACAGCAATTAGACAGTATTTACTCGTACGAAGTATTCTTGAATTATCATTATGAATTGACGTTTCTAAATTTTGTGCTGTATTAAAATAGATCTTCATTTGATTTATTTTATTATTCCACATTATTACTAAATATTTCGGATTTTTTGGATGGTCGAATTTTGATATATGCCTAATAATTGAAAAATCAATTTATCGTGTGACAAATATCTATAACTTCTATAGTATTTACCTTAATTCGTTTTCTAGGTCAATTTTAAACGAATAACTGAATTTTCCATCAACACGTGCAGGTAAGTTAGGTTGAGGAATATGAAATTCATCTTCTTGTATTTTCAAACAATCTTCTTGCTCAAGCATAGTTTCGTAGATTGTTATTTGTAATTGCGCTGGTTGGATAGTATCAAGTTCATAAGTTAGGTTACACATCGGATTCCAAATATTGGTCCAGGCTGTAGTTTCTGGAAAACAAGAATTTAAAATTAGGTATAATATAGTATTGAAATTAATGCGAAGAAATTTCCAAATAATTTAATTTACCAGTTATATTCGTAATTTTAAGCAATTGGCTAATTACAAATTATAAAGTATTTATTGTTAGTAAAATTTTTTAGGAGATAGCATGTTTCTTACAAGAGCGATATTGGAGTTTACTAGTGCTGATTAACTTAATATTAAACATATTACGTACCCATCTGGAAACTTTTCTTCAATTAAAGCACACAGTATTTCGATCGTATTATTTTCAATATCTTTTTTTTTTTTTGTATGTTCTTCATTTAATTTTTTTACTATATAATTATTGACATCTGTCCATTGTGGTTTAATATTTTTAATATTATTCGGAAATTGGTTACTTTTCCATTGATTATAACTATCCAAAAACAATTTTATAATAGAACTTCTAAGAACTGGATCTTTTGGACAAAATTCTTGATCGAATAATTTGTCAACTATTTGCGGATCTGGAAAAGCATTTGCCAGTGACTTCGCTTGATTATCATATTCTTTAATTTTATCATCAGTAAACTTAAAATTGGATATATGGTTTTTTAATAGTGATTTAATTTTATAAAGTTGAAGAGGTGCACTAAGTGTATAGCCACTTAACATATCATATAATAAATGCCATGTGGCTGCATTTATTTCGTTGATATCTAACTCTTTATAGTTTGGGGCCCTTTCTTTTACTTCATTTAATAAATATCTTCCAAATATAAATCCGTATTTTAGATTCTTCCATTTAGATGTATTAATTTCTAATGCTCGATCTAATTTAGATTCCAAATTGGGATATTTTGAAAAGAGTTTTGCTAAATAATAAAAGTAAAAGTAATGGTATATTGCTGAATGTTTGACATGTTCAATAAATAACATCATTATAAAATAAATTACCTTCATTTGCTCTCTCATCCTCGTTTACGTCGCTTTCCTTATTTTTGTTTGTGTTTCCGCTCCTGTTTGCGTTTCCGTTCTCGTTTGCGTTCTCGCTCTTGTTTGCGTCCTCGCTTTTGTTTTCCTCGCCATTATCGTCTTCAAACCGTCTAAAATTACATCTCAAGTAATTAGTTAAAAATAAATAATTAATCAGAAAAATTACATTCATTGTAAAAATTACCTGTATAATTTATTAAGTTTTTTATACGCTAATTTGCTAAAAAGTTCGGCATCATTTGTAATTTCTTCTATTTCTTTTGCTTTTTTATTAACAAAATCTTTTTTAGCGTCTTTCAATGCTTCTTCATATTGATCTAATTGTTCTTTCATATCATCTATATTTAATCCGTATTTTACAAGAATCTCAAGCTTTTCCATATTTATAGTTGACTGATCAATTCTTATGGAACAATTTCCCCATCTATTCATGAATTCTTTATTAAAATCCGGTTTAGCTATGGAAGTAGTATAATTTATCATTTTACTCGAAGGAGCAATTATCTTTTGCGTGTAAAAAGCTTGATACGAAACTGATTCAATAACTTTATGATGAAAAATAATTAATATTTTATTTTTTTTTTTTTTAAAAAAAAAAGATTAATTGAGAATACACTAAACGAAATTGTTAATAAAAAAAAAAATATCTTACCTTTGGGACGTAATAAAATTGATTGGTTTTTAATTTCCGATGAAATGATTTTTGGTAAAATAATCTACAAAATATAAGTAGTAAATATATTGCGTTAATATATAAAATCATTTAATTTAACAGTTAAACTTTTATGACGTACATTAAACCCATTAAAAATTTTAAAATCTTCTTGTTCTTCTTGACTTTTCTTGACTTCAAACTCATAACACACCCCATCATTATCATTTAATATTTCTTCTTCATTATCTCTTTTCCAATCAAAACTATTCAAATCTTGTTCACTCATCAAACAAATTTGATAATCTGTTAATTTTGTTAAGTATCTAATAATAAAATAATTTTTTTGAATAATAATTTAACACTAATAAGTAAAAATTCGTAAAAGTTACCTATGAAGGTTTGTCATATTTTTCTTTCGTTGAGAAGAAGCATTATCTTCGTAACATCCGTATTCTGGCCAATGAATTACTAAACCTAATTCAGGATTTACCATTAAAAGATAAATTCCTGGACGGAGACGTGGTTTATTATCAATTTCTTGAATATTATATGTTTGTTGTGATGAATGAATCAATTTTTCATATCTATAGTATATGTAAATATTGATTTTAGAAAATGTCCTAATAATAATTTTTTTTTAAAAAAAAAAATAAATATGCATATTATAATTGAATATTTACAATTGGTTATCAATTACGTTTTTATTTAATAGGAATTTTGCGATTGAATAATGATTTCCATAACATCCGATTAATTTCAACGAACAAGAATTCAGTTGATTATAATCAATTTCTGAAATTGACTTAAAACTGTTTTGAACAAAATCATTACATAAATTTTTTAATCCTTCTTTAAAAATAATAATTTTGTCAACTAATTAATTAATTATAATAAATTTGAATTAGTTAAAATAAAAAAATAACATTAAAATACATTATTTAAAATTATTTTATGGGATATATACCTAATCCATTTGATCCATCATCTTTGCATAAATCTAATAAACGGTATAAATTTGGAATAGAACTAACCAGATCGTTATTAAATATAGTATCATTTTTTGACAAAATGGTGTTTTGTTTGACGCATTTTTTCTTTGTGAAGTTCATTAAGAATTTTCGAATTGGTAATTAAATTATTATCATGTGACCAAGTAACATTATCAACGTTACCTTGGAAAGAAGAAAATTGGGATGACATTTCATTCTTGTCATTCAAAGGGACAGTTTCATTTTCTTCAGGTTGGTTTGAATCCATAAAATTAAAGCAAGTAGATACACTTTGAGATTTTGACAACGAGAAGCTGTCATTATTTGACGTATTGATATCGATAAAAGAATTATTTAAATTCTCCGTACGAATTGTTGAAGATGATGATTCAGGGTCAATTGTGACTTGAGTTGATGACACAGAATCTTCAGGTATCGCATTTGAATCGACATTGGTTAGGGGAGGTTGATTCGCAGAATGCAACATTGACGTAACAGCTTGGCCTGCCACGATATTTTCTTGAAACTCTATGAAATGAACAAATCAAACATACTTAATATGTTTATCCGCTACAAAGCATATAAAACTAAATATATTTAAATATTAAATATTATTCTGCAATGTCATTTCATACCAGAGTTTTCTGAAACTTGTTCAGGATTACTTATATGCATAATAATGAAACAACGATAGAAATAATAACAAATCTATGAGAAAATTCAAAATGAAAATTCCATATATATTTATATATCTCAAAGTTTATTGTTTCTCTATTTGGAAAGTGCGTTCTAATTATTTATCTACATCTAATAAAACACGTTTAAACAGGATTTAATGAAGTAGTGTTCAGACTTCAGACCCGTAAACCGTTAATAACGGATAGAAATGGATATCGGATACCGAACAAAAAATATATTTATATAAATACAACAATAAAAATTTATGTAATCGTTAAATAAACTCTCATTACCCACTCGTTAACCACCCGTTATTTATGTTATTCATCCGTTATTCACCTGTTATTCACCCGTTATTAATCCGTTATCCACCTGTCTCATCACGTTATTCACCCACTAAGATAACGGTTAATCCGAATCGGACCCGATATAAAACCAGATTGAAAATTTATTAACCGATATTAATCCGGATTGAATTTTTCCTAATGGATGGATCCGGTTTATCCATTAACAAACCTGGTCTGAACACTATTAAATGAAGTACCATTAACAGGTAAACAAAATTATGTATGATTATGCTCGAACACGATTAAATCATAGTCAACATTCTCGTTTATAATGGAGATTTTTATATTTATGAAAAAAAAAGCCAAAATTCCGAATTAAAACAAAAATTTCTCCAAGATTTTTCAAATACCCGGCATAAACCGATAAGAAGAAAATTACTTTGTATTTATTAGTACAAGCCACTAAATATAAACACTGATATCATTATCAATTTTCTTTGAACCCTTATAGTATAAAGCATAAACTTTATTTGCGCAAAAGATTATAAAAAAACAGAGAACAATAATTTAGAAGCAATTTCTATATCTGGAAACAATAACGGTACTACAATGATGGTAACACAACGACTATACTTTGCATTGAAACTCTATTAAATCGATAAGTTAACCGTTTTTAGTGGTTATTTGTACATTTTAGGTCACTTTGAACCAATAGTAAAATCTTTTGAAAGATAAACATATTCCAGTTCTCCAAATGGAACAATTCTACAGGTGACCCGATATTAATTTTTTCACTCTTGGTCATATTAATTCATTTGAAACAACTTCAGATTCCTTTTACGAAAACAATTTTAGTGTTATCAATTTAAGATTCGGGAGTCCGGTGATAAAAAAAAAGTCGATATAAAGACAAAGATTAATCCCTTTATTCGGTTACATGTTTTCCAAACCCTAGATTTCGGGGTTTCAGCTTCCAAGTTTACTTTATTTCGTCTACGTTAAAGAAACAGTGTATTGTATAATAAAATATTTTGTATAACACATTAATTAATAAGATAATCAAAAACTAAGTTGCAAAATTTCTTTCTCACGTATTTTTTTCAAATAAATAATAATAATGAGGATGTCATTTACGTAGCGGACCTTATTTCAGAGGTAACTAAATATTTTCTGAATGAATGTAAATTAGGCAATAAAAATATATTTGTCATATTGATATAGCAAAGTAATATGTCTTCGCCTAATATGGATAAAACCGAAGTATCTTACAAAGAATATACTGTTAAAACAATAACTCATTCACTGAATCCAGTTGAGTATCCACCAACCGATGAAGAAGGTGTAGCTTGAACATCGAGAAAGGGAATTAGCTTTAAAAGAACGCGAAATTGCTCTAAGGGAAAGAGAAGCATAAGTTCGTATAATTGAATTATCTGATCTAGAAAAAGAGCGTAGTTATTACGGTATTACAGTAAAGTTTATACGTATAAAAATAAATAAAGTAAATTTATGGCTATTTCATACATACAACGGAGTATAAAAATTTCTATACTGTATAATAAAAATAAAAAATAATAGAGTTTAAATTTTATACGCCCCGCGTTCAGGATCACGTGACTCAGATTAACTAAATAATAAAAATTTACGCGTTTCTTGCTTATAAATAAATCATTGAGGGAGGTGCTTGAGAACGACCTAAATGAATCATTTATAAACTGAGTATGGACGAAAATATATAATAAATATGTACTATAAATTAAAATTTGCAAATATACAAATACATCAAATATTTTTTCCGATATGTTTAATAAGTTCACTCTGAGGAATTTTTTTATTATATCTTAACCTTTCACTTAATTCAAAAGATTGAGTTAACTAATTGTGATTTAACTAGAGAGGTGTTTCAGAAGCCATTATTTAAAGTCTGCAGACAGGATGGACAAAGAATTTCGTGATATATAATTATGATATACCAAAATACTGAAGAACAGGTTTCATATTAAAAAATGGAATTAAGGAAGTTCAGCCGGCAAAAATCATGATTCGGCTAACGAAAGAACAAGCCAAAAATTTCAATAAAAATCCTTTAACACTGTTAAAAAATTATTTTGCGTTTGTATCCAGGTAAATGGAATACTGAAATTAAAATATGGATATACTTAGTCCAGTCTGAACCTAGTCTGGGATTGGTATTTCTTTTTATCAAAAATTATTGTGAAATGGCAGAAACAATCATCTATGACTAATATAACAGGCATTTTGTGTCAAGAATTCTATAATCTCGCTTCACTCCGGATTAATAATAGATATATTAGCATAAACTTTCTAGATACAGACACATTTCAAAGTAATTTATTCCTGCGTTTTTTTGTGAGTATACTTTCTCATTAAAATTAGATTCTTATTCTGTTAATAACAAATCCAAAAAAAGAATTAAAACATCATTAATCTCAAGGATCTAAGTGCCCTTCAAGCTAACCGTAATATGTCCCTCAATTTAAGTTCAATAATTCAAACGGATATTTATTCTCAATTTCTCATGTATATAATATTATGTATGTACTCGAATTTCTGCAATTAATACAATGTCCACTGAATAGGATGAATTATCCAGCATTCAATGATGTTTGTAAATTAAACAATTTAAATTCAATGAGAAATTGCAACTTATTCAATTTATAATTCAAGTTCTTGATTTCATAAATTTCATAAGTTAGGTTCGGTATCCAGTGACAACAATTACTTTCTCTATGTACTGTACTGTATCTCTCGCGGTAATCAGATTATGCACATAGGCGGAGTTACTAATAATCACGTGATTCTAGCAAATTTGACCAGTGTATTATGACGCAATTGACGCAGGTCTAATGTATTAGTTGCACCACTGTTACACCTACAAATCTTTTCACGATGTTTATCTATCAAAGCCTGTGATCTTCTTCATTTGTCTTAATTAAAATGTACGGCTAAAAGTAATTTCTTATTAGGAAAATAAATGTTTTCATTAATCGGTACAGTGGGATATCAAAAATCACCGGACAGTTTTTTTTCAGAATTGCATAACTGCATTTTCTCAGCATCCAGTGATCATTAAACAATGAACCAAAGCTTGTTAGAATCACCATAACAAGATGCATTGAATGGTATTATCTGTGTATCTCTAGCATTAATAGGTAATTAGTTATTGTCAAGTATTTATAAACAGTAAAATAGGAATAACTTTTCATCCTCTAATGCTAAAAACATAAAAATAATACCATTCGATTTGTCTTGTTATGGCGAATCTAACAAGATATGCCTCATCATTCTATGATTAATGGGCAATGAAACGCCTTGATACTTTTATTTTTCATTATTAAAAAAATTTTCAAAAATCATGATTTTAAAATAAACTTTAAATGGAGTTTAAATGTCACCCGGTGATCATACAAAGATGATCAAAAGCTCATTAGATTCGTCTCATTGAGATGCATTGAATGGTGGTATTTATATATTTCTAGCATTAATAGATAGTTAATTATGATCAATTCTCTCTAAATTAAAAAATGGTGATAACTTTTTATCTATTGATGCTAGAGATATAAAATACTGCCATTTAATGTGTCTCATTATGATAAATATAATGAGCTTTTTTTGTTTTTATATTACCACCAGACAAGTAAACGCCTTGATGTTTCTACATGTCAATATTAAAAAAATTGTTAAAAAAATACAATTTTAGAATAAACTTTAAATGGAGTTTAAATGTCACCCAGTGATCATACAAAGATGATCAAAGGCTCATTAGATTCGTCTCATTGAGATGCATTGAATGGTGGTATTTTTATATTTCTAGCATTAATAGATAGTTAATTATGATCAATAATCTCTAAATTAAAAAATGGTGATAACGTTTTATCTATTGATGCTAGAGATAAAAAATACTGCCATTTAATGTGTCTCATTATGATAAATATAATGAGCTTTTTTTGTTTTTATATTACCACCAGACAAGTAAACGCCTTGATGTTTCTACATGTCAATATTAAAAAAATTGTTAAAAAAATATAATTTTAAAATAAACTTTAAATGGAGTTTAAATGTCACCCAGTGATCATACAAAGATAATCAAAGGCTCATTAGATTCGTCTCATTGAGATGCATCGAATGGTAGTATTTATATATCTCTAACATATATAGGCAATAAGTTATGACAAATATTCTCTAAATGATAAAGTGCAAATAACTTTTTACCTACTAATGTTAGTATTATAAAAAATACTGTCATTTAATGCATTTCATTTTGATAAATATAATGAGCTTTTTTTTATCTTTATTTAATATACTGTATTCTAAATATTCAAAGCCAAATGCATAAAGCCAAATATGCTAAGCAAATATACTAAGCCAAATAACTAAGCCTTATGTGTTAACCCAATATGCTAAGCCAAATACTAAGCAAATATGATGCAAAGCAAGTCAAGTATATTAAGCCAAAAATTAAAAAAATATATAAACATTAAAATTTTTACCAATTTGTATTTATGATAATATTTATTTTTTATAAATATTTTTTTTTAAAAAAATTTCTTTACTATTAAAAAAGTCTTTAAAATTATACAGTTTCTTCTTTTCCTTAATATTATAAATTATAAAAAAAATAATAAATTATTTAAATGGCTGCTACCCAACGTAAAGAACTTACAGAATTCCAGCGTGGTGAAATAATAGGTGCTTGGAAATGTGATTTTAGCATAAGAAAAATAAGTGAAATATTAAAACATTCAAAAAGTACAGTTCATGAAGTTATTGCTGCATATAAAGAAGGATTTGAAACACTACCTTCACGAAGTGGTAGACCACCTATTATAACAGAAAGAGATGGCCGCCATTTAATGCAAACTCTTAATAAAAACCGAAAAACTACTATTGATGAATTGTGTGAAAACTTTACTACTTCTACTTCAATAAAGGCAAGCCCAATTACTATCAAACGATATCTCTATAAAAATAATATTTATGGACGAGTTGGAGCAAAAAACCCTTTGTAAATGCAGCTAATAAAATGAAAAGATTAAAATGGGCTAAACAAAAAGTAAAGTGGATAAATGAATGGGAAAACATTATTTGGAGTGATGAATCTAAATTTGAAGTATTTGGTGGTGATGGAAAAAGATATGTTTGGAGAACTCCTCAGGAAAAATATAATCCAAAATGTCTTATTCCTACATTTAAATCAGGTCAAGAAAGTGTAATGATTTGGGGTTGTTTTGTAAAAAATAAATTAGGTCCATTAGTTAAATTAGAAGGTAAAATAACAGCAAATGTCTATGTAAAAGAAATACTTGAAAAACATTTATTGCCCTTTATAAATAATTTAGAAGATAAAGAAAATTATATTTTTCAAGAAGATAATGCTCCTATTCATACAGCAAATATAGCAAAAAAGTGGAAAGAAGATAATAATATTGCAAGCTTACCATGGCCTGCACAAAGTCTAGATTTGAATCCTATAGAAAATCTATGGGATGAATTGGAAAGAAAAGTCAGAAATCATAGACCATTACCAAAAAATCAAGATGATTTATGGAAGATTTTACAAGAAGAATGGTTAAATCTTGATGAAAAAATATATAAAAATCTTGTAGATAGTATACCACGCCGTGTTGCTGCAGTTATTGAAAATAAAGGTGATCCTACAAAATATTAATAATAAAATAATAAATATTTTTTTTTATAATTAAAATGTATTTTTTGTCAAAAACTTTAACTACACTTATTTTATTACTATTTAATTTTTTTCAATGAGATGAATCTAATGAGCTTTTAATCAACTTTGTATAATCACTGAGTAATATTTTAATCCTATTTAAATTAATTCTAAAATTACATTTTTTTAATAAATTTTTTTAATATTAATATTTAGAAACATCAAGGCATTTTCTCATCTGGTGGTAATATTAAAACAAAAAAAGCTCATTATATTTATCATAATGAGACACATTAAATGGTAGTATTTTACATCTCTAGTATCAATAGATAAAAAGTTATAACCACTTTTTAATTTAAAGAATATTGATCATAATTAACTATCTATTAATGCTAGAAATCTAAAAATACCACCATTCAATGCATCTCAATGAGACGAATCTAATGAGCTTTTGATTATCTTTGTATGATCACTGGGTGACATTTAAACTCCATTTAAATTTATTTTAAAATTATATTTTTTTAACAATTTTTTTAATATTGACATGTAGAAACATCAAGGCGTTTTCTTGTCTGGCGGTAATATGAAAATAAAAAAAGCTCATTATATTTATCATAATGAGACACATTAAATAGTAGTATTTTATATCTCTAGCATCAATAGACAAAAAGTTATTACTACTTTTTAATTTAAAGAATATTGATCATAATTAACTATTTATTAATGCTAGAAATATAAAAATACCGTCATTCAATGCATCTCAATGAGACGAATCTAATGAGTTTTTGATCATCTTTGTATGATCACTGCATGACATTTAAACTCCATTTAAAGTTTATTCTAAAATTATATTTTTTTAACAATTTTTTTAATATTGACATGTAGAAACATCAAGGCGTTTAATTATCTGGTGGTAATATAAAAACAAAAAAAGCTCATTATATTTATCATAATGAGACACATTAAATGGCAGTATTTTAAATCTCTAGCATTAATAGATAAAATGTTATCACCATTTTTTAATTTAGAGATTATTGATCATAATTAACTATTTATTAATGCTAGAAATATATAAATACCACCATTCAATGCATCTCAATGAGACGAATCTAATGATCCTTTGATCATCTTTGTATGATCACTGGGTGACATTTAAACTCCATTTAAAGTTTATTTTAAAATCATGATTTTTGAAAATTTTTTTAATAATGAAAAATAAAAGTATCAAGGCGTTTCATTGCCCATTAATCATAGAATGATGAGGCATATCTTGTTAGATTCGCCATAACAAGACAAATCGAATGGTATTATTTTTATGTTTTTAGCATTAGAGACTGAAAAGTTATTCCTATTTTACTGTTTATAAATACTTGACAATAACTAATTACCTATTAATGCTAGAGATACACAGATAACATCATTCAATGCGCCTTGTTATGGTGATTCTAACAAGCTTTGGTTCATTGCTTAATGATCACTGGATGCTGAGAAAATGCGGTTAAGCAATTCTGAAAAAAAACTGTCCGGTGATTTTTGATATCCCACTGTACATTAATTATCCGATATATTAAAAAGAGTTTTTTACGTACAGTAGATAAGGATATCATAATTTTATTGTTTGAAAATTTTTTCGTAACATATCATGCAAATTTGTGATTCTGGGCAAATTTCTAATGATTCTTATGGTGCGTGAATATTTTATTATTTATTGTATGCTTTTCTTTTCTTATCTGCATCTTAATTAACGACTAATATAATAAGCAATGGTCATGATGTCAAATTATTCGATATATTAAATTAATACCTTCTTCAATACATTTGTGCTCTTTCTTTAGAATTTCAGGAGGACATGAATGGCTCCATTCATGTCAATCGTGAGATTTCATGTGATTTGGCTGATTATATTAGTGGATTATATCGTTTGTTGGACTTATGCAATGATGATGGTTCAAACGGTATTGGTAAGTTTAGTTGTGAATTAAATTGATAGAACATTCTGTAAATTAATAATTTTCATTATGCTTAATTCTTGAAGTGAACAAGATAATTATTTCCAAGGAATCTTTAAGGAAGCTATGCAATGATATGATCCCATCAAGTTTCAAATCTATTTCCGAAATTAATTATACGAAATTGAATTCAATCTCATTCCGTCTTATTGGATGTTATGGCAATCGAAATTTAATCGCAAAGTTCTTGTTAAATAGAAGAATAATTGACCAACAATTGTAAATACAACATATCTTTTTTGGAATAGTACTATTATATTTAAAAAATAATCAATATGTTTCTATTACAGGTATGATTTGCTCACAGCTTCCATATCGATTGATGAAACAAACAAACCTTTTTTACGTCCAGGAATTTACTTATTAATAATGAATGTGAATTTGGGTTTGCTTATTCATTGGCCTGAAGTTGGATGCTATGAAAATGCTTCAAATACTTCTTCCCAGACTAAAAAGAACATGATTAATTTACATAGGTGTTGTTTCTTTTTTTTGCATTAAAAATTTAGGGTATTACAATTAATTTATCATTTTCGAATTATTATTAGAAACTTAACTAAACTTACCGATCATCAGATTTGTTTTTTGAGCGACAAAGATTTAGAAAGCTTTGATTTTAACTTTGAGGATTCCGATAATAACTCAGACGAAGATGATGAAACACAATATGAGTATGAAGTAAAAAAAAGTCAAGAAGAACAAGAAGATTTTAAGATTGATAATGGTTTTAAGGTTTGATTTTATTACAAATTCATAATTTGTTTAATTAAGTCAAATATTCATTTAGTAATTTTAATATAAAGGTAAATTTGTCTAATAAAATCAAGACCGAAATTAATAATCAAATGGAAGATGATGTCCCATTGCATCCAATAGGTTCAATTTTTTACATTGACTTAAATTGAGTTTATCTTATTATTATTAAACATTAAATAATTCCATTTTATTTTAGTTGTTGAATCTACTACAAACCAGTCATTCGTCACCCGACAACTGATAAAGAAAACTTTATATTCAAAAAGTACTCCCTCATATGTTTCTGCAAATCGATTCCCAAATGATCTCAAAACTAAATTACAAGATCGTTATTTACGTATTGATCGTAATAAGATGGATATAAATGCATTGGAACTGTTTGTTACGCATGGATTAAAAATGGAAGAAATCTTAGCTCCACTGCACGAAGCGCTATCTGCTGCTAAAATGCGAAATGGAATGAGGAAGGTTCAAACAAAAAGTGCTGTCGATGAAGATATCAAAATCGTTCAACAAATGGCATCAATAAAACTACGTGCTTTTGAGAGGTGATCATATTATTAAATTAATTTATATATTTATTTGTGTTATCATTAAATATGTTTCCTTTTATATATAATATATACCGGTAGTTACTTGGACAAACATATGCAAGATAATTCATCATTACAAACGAATATCAGCAGTGCGGGTAAATATAATATATATGAAACAATCGATAAAAACGTCTAAATTTACAGTACATGCCTATTTATACAGATTTCGAAAGAATTCGAACAGCATATCCCGAAATAGAAAATAAAATTGAAGAAATGACTAAAGTGAACTCAAAAAATTGGGAAAAAATGAAAAAAAGATATAATTTAACATATATCGTTATTGAAGATATATTTGAAAAAATCAATGAAACAGAAGGAAATAACGATGAAATGACGAAATCTATAATAGAAACCTTTTATAATATGTTCACTGATGATGAAGCTGACTTAAAAAAATTACTTGAAAAATATGCGCCACAACAATCAAAATTTAATTGGAATAATATATTAAATGTTTTTAAAGATTCGAATATCACTAAGGCAAAACAGAAGACCAAAGAAAAGTCAAATGAAGAATTTATTAAAGAACTTGTAAATTTTAAATTATTTGAAGGACATGATGATATCAAAGAAAAAATTTTAAGTACTTTCATTAAAGAATATTATAAATGGAAAACCGATGATTTTCCTAATAGACTTAAAGAGATTTTGAAAAATGTTCGAAATAATCAACAACTAGAAAATAAATTAAAGCAGGAATACGAAGAAGAAAAGAAAAAAATTGAGAAAGATATGTTTGAAAAGATATGCAATGAAATAGAAGCTAAATATAAAGATGGGTAAGTTTTTTTTAGAAATTACTTTTATTTAAAATAATTTTTGTTTATTCACCGCGTGCGATGTCATCGCCACCCTTTTGTCATTTCATTTTTCATATTTATTCTAAGGACTCCAGATTTATAGTTGTAGTAATCCATTTTTCACATCCCCAGTTAAATTTCACATGTTTAATCCTTTATTTATATTAATAATGACAATTACGAATTGCAGTTTTATGCGATTAAATGTATCGAGTGTAAAAAGTAAATTATTTATTATCTACTATTTATTTTATTTAAAGACTTGTTAAATGAATCTAGGTTTTAAATAATTTTTATTTGAAATATAGAATCATACGGTTCATATTTTATGATTGAATATGATATTGAAGAACTTCAACCAAACCAACTGCAGATAACTATTTATGAAACATCATTAAAGGAAGAAGACAAGTTCCAGATTCAAGAAAATGAATCATATATACCATGTCCAATTTTACTTTCTAATATGGATCAATGTGGTATATCATTTCGTATTGATCCTCAAGACTATGACTTAAAGTAAGATATTATTGATTTTATAATTAAAATAAAATCCTCTTAAAAGAATAATATTTAACATAGTTTTATAATTACAGGAAAATATCTCAATTTGACAATCGTAAATTTCTTCTTGTTCTTTACCATAAAAAAATGCGAAGAATTGAAATATTCTTTGATACTGCGCAACAGTTAGCAAAAAATTTTAAATCGCATCCGATTATTAAACCATTTAAAATACTGAACACAGACGAAGACTTTATTATTGCAATTAATGAGCCAAAAGGATTGCTCGCTATTTATGATACGAAAGAAGTTAAGGTATCTGTTAAACCCTAGTTTTGTTCAATTTTTTTTAAACGCAATTTTTTTTTGTTTAAACCCGTTCTTTCTTTCTTCTTTTTAGCTAAATGTATTTTCTTTTGATGATAGCCGTACAAGGCTATATGGACGTAATGTAAACATTCAATTATTGCAATGGTATAATAATAGTATACCAAACATTTTATATTTTCTATTCGTCAAAGATACTGAGGAACTGTGCTTCGTTGAAAATAGTGGACGAGCACGTATTTTTAATCTCGTAAATCTACAATTCCGACCAGCAGTTTGCAATTTTCCGTTTAATTTAGTAAATGTTTTAAGTTCTCCGGATGGTTCTTGTATTGTAGCGTTTGCGAAAGAAGATAAACTTAATGAAGTTGATTCAATTATTTATACTGATGATAATAAGGAACAATATCGTGCTTACGTTTATTTTTACAAAAATTTTGGAAATCTTGACAATAAAGGTTTGTAATACAATTTATAGCATTAAAAATTTACACTAAATAACATTTATTTTTTTTTATTTTCAGTTATTGATTTACCATTAAATTTTAAATCCTTGGAATTTCTTCAAATTTCTTGTATCAACAACCGACAGACTCATTTGATTTCACTTGATTTACAGAATGGATGTTTAAATTCTTTATTAGTTAAAATTACTCTTGAAAAAGCTCAATTTCGTTTCCAAAAATGCATGCGAAAACAATCACCTGGACTTCAGAGAATAAAACTAAATGATCTTATCAATGCTTATAAATTAATGTTTGAAAAATATCCAATTGATAGTTGTATCGATTCTGAACAAAATCGTCCTCTTAGTTTAAAAATAGTCCTTGATATTGATAATGATGACGGTGATATTGAAGAATACGGCGAGAAATTTGAAGAATATATCACTGAAATGTTTGAGAATTTGAAGCATTCTACAAAAAAGCCTGCATCAATTCTAAAAAAGTTTTCTACATCAGTTATTACTTTCCAGGGACTTGATATTGAAAATTCGGAGTTTCAGGAAAAGTTTTCATCGGAATATGAATTAGGCGAATGGCTTATTAAACTTTGTTGTTTAATTCCTATACAAATCGCTGTAACAAGAAACAATTTATTTCAACCACTTAAAGATGGATTATCTTCGAATGAAAATTATCTTATTGAAATTGATGATGGACATCATGGTCATCACGTAGATATTATAGCAAAAAACATATCTTTTGGATGGTATGAAGGAATTTTCAAACATTTTGGTAATAAAAAAGTAAAAGTTGTTTCAAGCATGGGTGAACAATCATGTGGGAAATCATTCATGTTAAACCATCTTGTTGGAACTACATTTGATGGGTCGGCTATGGTACAAATTATACCTTATTTAAATCTTTTGATTAATTCCAAAAAAAAACTAACCAATTTATATTTAGCGTTGTACCGAAGGCGTATGGATGTCATTAGGTAATTTAAATGTACAGTACATTATTTATTTTACAACATCAAAAATAAATTTTACTGATTTTCTTATTTTATAGTGAATACAAAAGAATATATATATGTTGCACTCGATTTTGAAGGATTAAAATCTCTTGAAAGAACGCCACAAGAAGGTATATATCTTGTTTACAAAATTTTTCTCTTATTTATCGTGATCTAACTATATTTGTCAATTAATAAACTCGTTTTTTTCATTTCTTAGACATGTTTTTAACACTTTTTAATACGATCGCCTCAAATCTTATTCTTTTTAAAGTAGATATTATTCGTATTATCCCGGTTCTTACTATAATTGTTTTACTATTTATGATTTACTAATATGAACAATAAATTATTTAAATTCAAAAGAATCAATTTACCATAACTAGAGATATATCAACAATGTTTCAAAAATTTCAAGATGGCGCAAAATTATTCGAGTCAGATCCAAAGTTATTTCAGGTAAATCAGAATTATACTGTGAAATAAATATTTATACGAAAAACATTGCCTAATATTAATTGATATTTATTTTTCAGGTAAGACTTTGTATTATTATTAAAGACGTGCCTAAAGTAGATAAAGATGAAATTAGTAGAGAGTTTCAATTAAAATTTGATCAATTAGTTGCAGAGGTAATAAAAAAAAAAAGAATTATTTGTTCATTATTTCATTTTTATAAAAAAAATTAATTTATGTTTTTAGGAAGGAGGAGATAATTTCGTTACAAGAATGTACGGAGGTGGATTGAATATTATACCTTGGCCTGTTTTTAATGATACTGCATGGTTTAAAAAATTGTCAATAATTAAAACAACACTTGATAAACAAGAAACAAAATACGAAAATGCTAGAACTTTTTTGCAAAATACAAAAGTAATCATGGCTAAATTGAAGGTCTGTATACATGCGTTGAGTGATTGAGAATTCTTTTCCTTTAATTAAAGTTTTTGTACTTGGGACTTAGATTTGTGACTGGGGTTCATTAGACGGAAACCTTATACAAATTCGCGTTGCAATATTAAAAAGATTATTTCCAAGCGTTGTATACTATGGTATAGAACAAAAAGATCCCATTATTGAACATCTTGTGGTAGGTAACATAATGAATACAGCATCATATCTCTTGATTAGAGGTATATCTAATTTTCATTTCAATAGAATCATGATTCTGGAGAACCAATCGATGATCCAATAGTTTATTTAGGTGATATTTTGGACAACTATGAAAAACCAACTGAATTATTACTAGATTCTGATATACAGTTATATGATGAACAAGAGTCTTTTGAACGACTTTCTGAAGATTTAAGATGTTATTTTGAAGACGTTGTACAACCACGAAGAGAATCATCTGATGATAATGAATGGTTCTCTGACCTTGATAGATTCTTTAAGCATATTATTAGACGTCGAACTTCACGCTCAAAATTGGTATATGCAAAATATTGCTAAATTCCCACAAGATAATAGTGATGTTGTTAATGGAAAGTATGAATTGGAGCAAGAATTAAGCAAACTCTCGCTTCTATGGACCTTATGTGGATTGACATGTCATCAATGTGGTTTGAAATGCATCAAAAACCGTGATCATAAAGAAAATCATGACTGTTTGACCGACCATAAGTGTCATTTTCCTTGTCACTTTACTGAAGCTCACAAAGACACAGAAATCCCAAAATGTAGTCATAAAGCTGGACATGAAGGAAAACATGCTTGTGATAAAATAAGTCATTTATGTGGCAAACCATGTAGCCTTATTGACAAGCGTAATTGTCAGAAAGTTTGTTCAAAAAAAATCGGACATGATGATGATGAACATTTATGTCAATCAAAACGTCACTATTGTGGAAAAGATTGTTCATTATCAACATATACAACAAAAGGAGATTATCATTGTCCAAATAAATGTATTATATCCTATGAAGAAGAACACGATTCGCATCGTTGTGAAAATGAAATTTGTCCAATTCAATGTCCGATTCCAAATTGCAAAGAAAGGTGTCAAAGTGATGACCACTTTCATGCTTTTTCCGAGTTACAGGTCAATCATTTTTGTGGGTATGTAATATTATATTTTGTTGTTTTTTTTTTTAAATAAACATATTATTAAAATATTTTGATTAAAGGAATGAGCATCAATGTCGTGAATTATGTGAAGAAGATGGTATATGTCAAGTAGTGACTGAACCTAAAAAGCAAGAAGAAACTTATAGGGGTTTAGTTCAAGATATTACGTTTACAAAGGTATAATTTAATGTGTATACTTGTTATAGTTGGTGTAATGTAAAAATTACTAACGCTTTGAGAATATAATTATTTATAATAGTATATTCAATTAAGTGAAAGATTAAAATGTAATAAAAAGATTCCTCCAAATGAATTTAAACATACCGGAAAACATACGCATAAGGAAAATGGATTTCATTAATGTGATGCACAGTGTCAATTCTGTGAATATTATGTATGTATTAACAAAGTTTTTTTTTTTAACTATATAATATTAACCATTTAAAAAATAAAAATTAGTGTACGTTACCTTATGGACATACACAAATTCATGATACAAAACATGGAAATATGACACAAACTGAATTCACGGGAGAAGATATCGAATTTGAATATGCAGGGTATGATACATTTATTTAAGAAATCTATTAACTATATGTGTGTTTTAATTAAAATATCTAAATTGTTAGATATAAATTAAGAGTTGGTGATCAAGGAACATTTGTTCTTTGCAACTTAGTAAGTATTATACAACTATAAATTTATACATCCTATTATTTAACTTTTTCTTTCTTCATATTAGTTTTGTAAAGATTTAGGCAGACATCGTCACATCGATTATTGTCAAAATGAAGAAAATTGCAAATTGGGAAATCAAGGCCAGGATTTACAACATATCAATGGTAACTTATAAACTCCTTTCCCCTGGATGGAACCATTTACTTATTATTTTTTATTTTTTTAGAAAAAGTTTTACCCAATCCTGATAGGCCAAAGGATTTTATTTCTCACAAACTTTTCTGGGATTCAAAGGAAAGTATTCAGTAATTTAATTTCTGAGCTTATTTTTACATGCTTATCTATAATTTTGTTAATTAATATTGCCTTATTATTAGATCCTTATTCTGTTCAGGAATTTACAAAATGCGATCATGAGTGTCCCGATGAAAAGCATTATAAATCTGAGTTTACAAGTGTTCTAACTAAATCATTTTGCGAATTACAACTCTTTCACGCTCCACTTAATCCAAAATCCAACCCCCCAAACAATTACGGATATATTTCTTTGGACGGGCATCATTTTAATTGTGAAAATCCAAGTACTCCCTTTCACATTATCTTCGTATTAGATCGTTCAAAATCTATGAATAAGCGAGATAAGAAACCGATCCGGGACTTTCCAATTTATAATGACCTAATAAAAAAACATAATAATAGGATTGGTGCTGTTTATCAGGCGGTAATATTAAATAATTTTAATTAGACATCTTAATTTTCATTAAAAGTAAATTTACTATTAATATAGGTATATCAATTTATGGAAGCACGTATAAATTCTGCCAAAACAAATCAAAATCAGGTGTCATTGGCTATGCTTGATAGTATTTCATTGATCCTGTTTGACAAAGAGGTTTTATTTTACATCTATCAATATTTGGATTTGAACTCATATTTATTCGAAGATGCACTAATTACTGAATAATTACAGGCTATCATTCCATTTAAAAATCGAGATTTGAGAGATACAAAAGAATTGTTAAGTATAATGCTCAAACACCAAGTTGGCAGTGGAACAAACTATAGTCTTGCAATTCAGAAAGCTGGACTTTTGATTGAATCTTATTTTGATCCTAAAAAGTATGTTTTTTTTTGAACAGGTTAAAATATTATAATTATTCAGTATAATTTTATTTATTTTACAATTTTACTTTAGAATAAATATCATTATATTTTTGTCCGATGGAGAATGTGATATTCCAAAAAATCAACTTCGTGCTATCTGTGAACGAAATAAAGCGAAAGGGTATTTGATATTTTTTTTTTTTAATAAATTTGTTTAATAACCCTATATCTTTCAGTTAAGAATATTTAAAAAACTTTAGATCTCCATTATTTCTTTATACGGTATTATTTGGCAGAGATTCGCATAGTGACACTTTAAAAGAAATGGTGAAGATTGCACAATCCTATCATACTACCAATATTTCATCTGATATTCTACAATGTCAATTCGCTCATACTCTTGATGAAGTTACTTTAATTAATCATTTTACTAACGTAGCAGAAAGCTTAAGAAAACACAAACCGGCTTTGCTAAAGAAAGTATAATGAGTAAAATAGGTGCCACAATAAGTAGATAAATCAGGGTTAAATTCGAATTTGATATATTATTTTTGAAATTTTTAAATAATATTGTATAAATTAAATATACATTATTGCCACTCTTGGCTGGTTACTTATTTATTACACAAATTCATTATTGTGATTAACTTTAGTTTCGATTTGCTTGAATTGTTAAAGTATTTTTATTGTAAAACCTTTTTTAAAGAATTTTAAAAGGAAATATTTATTAGTTTATTAATTTACTACAAATAAAATCCTTTTCTAAAACATCGTATGCTTATTGTGATCTTTTTTAAGTGTGTGTATTTGTAATTTAACTTTCATATTTATTAATATCATTCACTAAATTTTAATACTCGTTTAAAAATGCTTATGCTCATTGTTTGTTACCAATATTTTCTTGTTCTACAATTACATAGTATTAATCTTCTGATTCAAATTGGCAGATTCATCATTATTCACTAATTTATTGTTATTTAATACATTAACTAAAAAAAAAGCAAAAATAGGTTCTATTTTCGTTATTATTATTATGATAATATGAATATTATTTACCCTTATTTGAATTAGAGGATGAATTTTGCACTAATTCTTTGGCTGGTAAAATATAATTAAATTAAATATTTCAAAATTTCTTAAAAGGTCTAAACAAGAACATATTTACTTTCAGTACCTTTATTGTTAATTTCGTTTTTTGCAAATTGTTCTTCATTAATAAATGTAAACTTTTTCAGCATATTTTACATTTTGGTAAATTTATACTATTTACAATATCCGTATTGAAAATGAAAAAGAGATATGCCTCGTAAAATTTAACTTATTCCAATTACGTAATTTACGTAACTTGCAAAAGTATCGGATTTAACCCTTGCGGGTACTTAATATAACATGCGAGTTGTGTTTTTTGACCTGAAACTTTTTGTAATATGAAACTTTTTTTTTTTATTTTATGACGCGAAACTGATCTTTTAACATCTTAATCTTTTTTTGTGTATGCAAAACCTTTATTTTTATCTTTTTATGATCTATTTTTTTTTCTAGAAAATATTAATGAAACATCAATACAGTATGATTTTATTTAACTTACTTTTTACTCCATTTAACGAAGTAAACCCATTCTTACTTTCCAAAGCTCTAATATAGTCTAACATAGAAGAATTTACAATAGACTTGTATTCTGTTAAATTTAATAATCCTATTAAATAACTATCATGTTCCCCTGTTGAAATTTATATAAATATGGATGATAAGAAATGTTACATTTTTATTATATTTTATATAATCATTTATTGTTGGTTTTTTTTTTTGTGTTTTATTATGGAAAGCTTAAGTACAAAAACTTAAATTGCGAAATTAAGTCAAGTCCAACACTTTTTGCTGTAACTGATTAAAATTAACCATCCGACATCACGATGATTAAAAAAAATTATGCTTATATAAAAATTCTTGATAACAAGGAATATTTCAATATTTCATGCAAAATGACAAATGACATGTGACATTTGTCATTTTATAATATAGAAAGATTATTGGACAATTAATAATAGAAACACGTGATTTGCAAATTATGGTGAGACTGCGATTCCAAAATGACAAATTTTGGCAAAAGAGCCATATAAAAATCTAATTAATTAAATCAATACTTTATAAATTAAAAAATAATTCCAAAAACATCTCATGCAAATTCTGAAATGATCTCAATATCACTTTTTTTTGATATATCGCTTGCTATTGCATTACTAAGTCTAAAAGCTCATCTTCCATTTTTCATCCGTATTTGATTAAAATCTAATGATTTCATGCTTATTGTTTCACCGTCAATACGTCCTTTTGATTTTTTTTTTTTTTTTTTATAAAAAAGGTTGGGGACGAACGTAACTGAAAAGCTATCCAGACGAAATGAAAGAACTCAATTTCGTATAATTAATTTCAGAAATAGATTTGAAATTTAAAGGGGCAATATCATTGCATAACTTTCTTAAAGAATCTTTAGAAAATCGCTAAAAAAAATATGAAGTAATGAAATTTAATACTTATTATTTATAATTTTTTAAAAATAAAGATCATTTGAGAAAATTATTTTACGCAAGTCTAACAAGCGATATAATCGGAATATATTCAAATAAGTCTTCACCATATTATAGTTTGAATATTTAAATCAAATATATAGTATGTGTATTCATGATCTTGTGAAAAATTGGGATTCCGTCAAAAAAATATATTTACCGTACCGTGAGATGTTTTTGAAGTGTGCGTTTGATTTCCATATTTGTTCACTTTTTGACTAATTTGGCCGGATACTTGTCTATGATTTCTGTCTATTTAGGAAATACATTTCGACATGTCGTTTTTATACTCAAGTTATATATGCTTCTTTGACTATCATTAAAATTCTAATATACCACCATATCAGATATCGTTTAATTTTATAATAAAATACAACAATGATCGAGTTATGTAGTAATAGTTTAATTTGTTCGCAAACCGCAGATTGCGCACTGTAAAACGTCGCCGTTTTATACTCTTTTAATAATGCAATATAAAAGAATATCATTTCATTGGCTTTTAAAAATAAATAATTGTTTCTTTTTCTTACAAAATAGTACATTATTTTATATGCATATCATTTCTCCGTGAAGTTGTCTCTTGTAAAAAACCAAATAAATAATTTTTTTTTTTGTCGTAGGAGGAAAACATACGTATTTGAATTGTTATTCGTTTGTAATTTGTATACTGATTTGTTTTTAATTTTATTAATCAAATACAAAATATCCTATTATTCTTTAAAATGAAAAAGATTCCGTTTTTTATAGATTAAAAAAATTTATTTAAAGTTTAAATACAGTATATTTTGCTTTTAAATTAGATAAAATTTTCAAGCGTGAAATTACGTATTTAAATTATAAATTAAAATAGTATGTACTGTTGACCTACCTTAAATCTTCTTAGCTTTGGTTCTTTCCATTTTTTCAACTATGATATTTTCATTTGAGATCTCCAAATTATTTGTTATCTATATCTAACAACCTAAGCTCCTACAGTATATGGGAGTCACACACATGGAAGCTGTTGGTAATCCAGATAATCCAGAAAAAAATACACATAGGGAGCTTATCCTTACGATGTTTGAGAAAATTCAAGAACATATTTTACCGGTACATAGAAATCAATTATCAAAGCGAGTAACATACTGTACTAACGGATTTTAATTGGCATACAATATAGTAAGTGTACGCAATCTAGAGTTATGGCGAATGATTTTAATTTTGCTCTGATGAGAAAATGAAGATTGCATTTCTCGACAATAATGTAAGATCAAAAAAAAAAAAAAAATACGATTATAATAAAAGATGCGTAGCAATCTACTTATTACTCTATTAAATTTATGATTTCTTGACATTTCAGAAGTAAAAAATAAAGCTGGTTATTATTAAGATTAATCTAGAATTTTAAATCATAATCTAAATGGGAAATTTCCTTTAATATTTTTGAGACCGGGGATGTTAATAGGTCAGTACGCAAATTAACACCTATTATATTGAATTATTTACATAATAAAAAAAGCACATGAGATTGTATTACAATGGTTACTATATTGTTTCATCGGTTAATTGTTATTTTCGCATAAATAAGTATAGTTAGGCTGTGATGTTAATTTTTTTAAGTTTTAACCTTATATCAGTTATATGTAGTAGAACCAAATCTCACCGAGAAAAAAGATACAAATTTCTCTGATTTCTTTCAAGTTAAAATATGTAAATTTAATACGTAGCTTCTTTACTTGTAAATAGTAATAATTCTAATTCGTATAATTTAAAACGGGTAGAACTTTTTAAAACTCAGCGTCAAATTTGTATTATGAATATTCTGTATTTACTAATTAAGATTTTTTCTTTAACAATGCGGGTTTGTGTTTTCTTAAACTTTCAGCAACACCAGTAAAATGGTTAACTAAGGTTACTTCATTGACAGTACGAGTGAACTGACATCGTAGAGCTCCAGATGATGAATTCTGTGGATGATATGACTGTGCAATTCTCGCCATTTCTTCTAAAGAATGACTACGTGAATCACTGCTGAATAACACCGTATAAAGGTATAACGGAGATCTAAAAATTAAAAGATTAATTAAAATTATATATTTGATATATATGATTAATAAAAATTTTATAATATTCACCCTCTCGTTTTATTTTGTTTACAGATAGTATGAAGTTGATTAAACGGTACGCCGCAGAGTCCATCAGATAAGAAGATAATGATATTCACCCTGAATAATAAACAATATAAATTATACTTTGTAAATTTATTTCCAAATAAATGCAAAAATCTAAATCATACTTTGTAGGATCAAAGTGAGATGTAATCAAAAATCCAGCTTTCTGAATTGCAAGATCATAATTTGTTCCACCACGAGCTTGGTGTTGGAGCATTGAATTTAACAAATCTTGAGGATCTGTTAAATCTCGATATTCGAATGGAACGATAGCCTGTAATTATTTCGACAATTAGAGTAACTTCTGAGTAAATACGAATTTAAATTTAACATATTTAATAAATGCATATAATTAAAAACCTCATGATCGAACAATATTAATGAAATACTATCTTGAGTCGCTGACATTTGGTTTTGATTAGTTTTTGCGGAATTTATACGTGCATCCATAAATTGATAGACCTGATATTAAAATTTTAAAATTTATAGAATTATTCAATTAAACCCAAGAAAAGGAAACTTCTAAGATTATTTTTACCGCTTGATAGACTGCGCCAGTTCTATTGTTATGATTTCTTATTAAATCATTGTATATTGGGAAATTTGGAATCGGTTTTTTATCATTACAGCTCATAGATCCCGAACGATCCAATACAAAAATAATATGAAAAGCAGCTTCGCGTGTACTAGGATTTTCGCAATCAAAATGATGTCCATCTAAAGATATATATCCATAGTCATTTGGAGGATTTGAACTTGGGTTAAGTGGAACATGAAAAAGCTGTAATTCACAAAATGATTTAGTTGGAGGAGGAGCACTTGGTCCTTGAGATTTATGATGCTTTTCATCAGAACATTCGTGATCGCATTTTGTAAATTCTTGTTGTTCTTGAACAGAATAAGGGTCTAATATAAAGATGTTGAACAGTTAAAATAGAGGAGTGAGCACAGAAATTAAAATAAATTAAATTATAAATATTGCACCTTTGAAGCCTGTTCGCTCCCAGAAAAGTTTATGGGAAATGAAATCTTTTGACTTATCAGGATTAGGATGAACTTTCTCTAAAATTCATAAAATTATTAGCAAATAATAGAAAGAGTAAGAAAAAATCGTGATTTGACAAACTACCATTAATATGTTGTATATCTTGGCCTTGGTTCCCCAATTTACAATTTTCGGCACTTTGACAGTAATCAATATGACGATGTCTGCCTAAATCTTTACAGTGCTAATATAAAAGAAGAATTTTTGGATTGAAGTATAAATTTATTAAATTATATAATTATGGAATACTTACCAAATTGCAAAGGACAAATACTCCTTGGTCACCAACTCTCAATTTATGCCTAATAATTAGGGATACTAGTGATCAGTATCATTAATATACGAATATTAACATTGCGAATAAATATATTAACCCCGCGTATTCAAATTCGTTACTTTCTCCAGTAAATTCAGTTTGTGTCATATTTCCATGTCTTGTATCATGAATTTGTTTATGCCCATAAGGTAAAGTGCACTAATTTTCGAATGATTATAATTATTAATAGGTAATAATATTAAAAGTTTAACTCTCTTTTTGGTTAACACATACAAAATATTCGCAAAATTGACACTTTGCGTCACAAAAATGAAAACTATTTTCCCCATGCGTGTGTTTCCCAGTATGTTCAAACTTATTTGGAGGAATTTTTTTGATACATTTTAATCTTTCATTTGATTGAATATACTATTGTTGGTATTTCAATAAAAAATATCATTAGTCAATATATTTTTGGTTTATTAGTATCATTATAATATTTATACGTATATACCTTTGTAAATGTTATAGAAGTTTCTTTGACTAAACCGTTATAAACCTCTTCTTGCCTCCTGGGTTCAGTTGTTACTTTACATATGCCATCGTCTTCACAAAGTTTTTGACATTGATGTTCGTTTCTTAAAATATAAATTTAAATTTATTTTTTTTTTTTTCAAATAAAATATCTCAAGAACAAAGTTATTACAATATACGTACCCACAAAAATGGTCAACCTGTAAGTCAGAATGAAAATGGTTATTACTTTGGCACCTTTCCTTGCAATCCGGGATTGGACATTGAATTGGACAAGTTTCGTTTTCACAACGGTGTGAATCATGTACTTCTTCATACGATATAATACATTTATTTGGACAACGATAATCTCCTTTTATGGTACGTGTTGATAATGAACAATCTTTTCCACAATAGTGACGTTTTGATTGACATAGATGTTCGCTATCATCATGTCCAATTTCCTTCGAACAAACTTTTTGACAATTACGCTTGTCAATTAGACTGCATGGTTTACCGCACAAATGACTTATTTTGTCGCAAGCATGTTTTCCTTCGTGTCCAGCTTTGTGGCTACACGCTGGGATTAATTTATTGTTGTGAGCTTCAATGAAATGACAGAGGAAGTGACACTTGTGATCGGTTAAGCAATCATGATTTTCTTGGTGATCCCGATTTTTAACACATTTCAAATTACATTGATTACATGTTAATCCACACAAAGTCCAGAAAAGTATTAATTTACTTATTTCTTGTTCCATCAAATACTTTCCATTAACAATGTCACTATTATCTTGTGGAAATTTAGCAGTATTCTGCATATACCAATTTCGAACGCGCAAAACACGGCGTTCAATAATGTACTTGAAAAATCTCTCAAAGTTAGTGAACCATTTGATGTCATCTGATGATTCCCTTCGTGGTTGCACATTTTCTTCAAAATAACATCTTAAATCTTCAGAAAGTCGTTCGAAAGATCCATTTTCTTCATATAACTGGATATCGGAATCTGGTAGTAATTCACTGGATTTTTCAAAATCATGTAATATCTCGGATAAGCCGACTATAGGGTCATCGATTGGTTCTCCCGAATCATGATTCTATTAAAATAAAAGGTGATAAATATATACAAAAAAAAAAAAATTCATAAGTTGAAATGTACAGTAGGTAAGTTAAAGTCTTTTACCGTAAGTTGTTCAGTAACAGTGTCTTTTTGTTCCAAGCCATAAGAAACGACAGTTGGAAGTAATCTTTTTAACGTTGCAACGCGAATCTGTATGAGGTTTTCGTCCAATGAACCCCAATCACATATCTAAGTTTAAAAAAAAAATAATAAAATTAATTAAAGAAAGGAGAATTTCATCATTAGACATATGGTTCACAAACCTTCAATTTAGCCATGATTACTTTTGTGCTTTGCAAGAAAGTTCTAGCGTTTTCATACTTTATTTCTTGTTTATCCAACTTTTTATTAACAGTAGATAAAGTTTTAAACCATGCAGCATCATTAAACATTGGCCAAGGAATAATATCTAATCCTCCTTTGTACATCCTTGAAATGAAATTGTCTTCTCCCTCCTAAAAATTAAATAATGATAAAAAATAATAATAATAATAAAAAAAAATAATAAAATCAAATATACCTCCGAAACTATTTGAGAAAATTTTGATTTAAATTCTCTAACAATTTCATCTTTATCATTTTTGGGTACATCCTTTATTATAATACAAAGTTTCGCCTAAAATCATTAAAAATTATTAAAATTAAATTTCGTTTTTCTGAAATGATCTATAAAATGTTCGATAATACTTGAAATATTTTGGAGTCTGACTCAAATAGCGTTGCACCATCTTGAAACCTTTGAAACATTGATGACATATCCCTATTTATCACAAATTGATTCTGTTTGAAGTTATAATTTATATTTAGTATTAATTCGGCAATAAAAAGGAATTTTACTAAAATATTTACCTTAAAAAGTATGAGATTTGATACGACTGTATTAAAAAGTGTCAAGAATAGATCTAAAAATAAAAGATTATTTGATAATGTTATTCCAATGGCCCGTAACAATATAACAACAATGTATTCATAATAAAATTGTAAATTTACCTTCTTGCGGAGTTCTCTCAAGAGATTTCAAGCCTTCAAAGTCAAGTGCAACATAGATACATTCATTCGTATTTACTATAAAATAATAGATTGGTACTTTCGACAAAAATAAATAGAAGCACAAAACATAATAAATAGATCGAAACCTTACCTAACGACATCCATACACCTTCGGTGCAACGCTAAAAATGAAGAGAAGTCTAATTAGAAAAGATGATTTTTCTAAAAAAAGTTAATATATTAAATATTCACCATTGCGGAACCGTCAAAGGTAGTTCCGACAAGATGATTTAGCATGAATGATTTTCCGCATGATTGTTCGCCCATACTTGAAATAACTTTCACTTTTTTATCACCAAAATGTTTGAAAATTCCCTCGTACCATCCAAAAGAGATGTTTTTTGTTATACTATCTACATGGTGACCATAACCATCATCAAGTTCAACCTGATCAATCTCATTCGAAGATAATCCGTCCTTAAGTGGTTGAAACAAATTATTTTTTGCAACGGCAATTTGTATAGGAATTAAACAACATAGTTGAATGACCCATTCGCCTAATTCGTATTCTGATGAAAATTTTTTCTGAAACTTCATATCTTCAATATCAAGTTCTTGAAAGGTAATAACTGATGTAGTAAATTTTTTAAGTATTGACGCGGGTTTTTTTGTAGAACGCTTCAAATTCTCAAATATTTCAGCAATATATTCTTCAAATTTCTCGTCATATTTCTCAATATCATAATTAACATCTAAAACTATTTTTAGACTAAGAGGGCGATTTTGTACAGGATCAATACAATTTTCAACCGGATACTTATCAAACATTAGTTTATAGGCGTCAATAAGTCCATTTAGTTTTGTCTTCGGTTCAATACGGAAATCGGTCCATTTATCAAATCCATTTAATGGTTTAGAATTACCAGCAACTCTCAGTTTTGTGTCCGAAAGAACCTTAATTACGCTGTATTTTTCTCCCATTATTACAATATTTTCGCCAACTTGAACACTTTTTTTAAAGTGCGTATTTTGCCCTTCAATAAGAGAAGGATCAATTAATTTTACACGTCCAATTGATTGTCTTTGTTTGCGTTCTTGAAAACGATATTGAGTTTTCTCAAGTGTAATTTTAATTATCGCAGAGTTAAAACATCCGGTTTGTAAGTCAAGTGACATCAAATGAGTTTGACACTTATTAATACAAGTGAATTCTAAAAATTCCAAAAATTGAAGGTTCGCTGGTAAATCAATTACTATAAACAAAATAATAGAAAAGAGTAAAAGCGTTAATGTATATAAAGTTTAAAAATATATTAACATCACCTAAATTACATACCTTTACTAACAGAATCTCCGAAATTTGTACAAAAATAAACATAGGCACGGCACAGTTCCTTACAGTCATTGATATCGGCTTTATCAGAAGTTGATTCGGTCTCTTCGTCACTTTGTCCATCGATTTCTCCATCATCAGCAGGGTCAACTGTCATTTTTTCTTTCGTAAATGCTACAATGCAAGAGCCATCCGGAGAACTTAGTACATTTACTGTATTTGACGGAAGATTACAAATTGCTGGTCGAAATTGCTGATTCACAAGATTAAAAATACGTGCTCGACCACTTTTCTCGACAAAACATAATTCCTCGGTATCTTTAATAAATAGGAAATATTTTATGTTTGGTATATTGTTGTTATACCACTGCAATAACTGGATATTTGCATTACGTCCGTACAAATTTGACCGATTATCGCTAAAAGAAAATACATTCAACTTTTTTTTTTTTAAAAAAAAAAGAAAAAAAATAAATTTACGATAAAACATTTATTCATAAGAATTTTTTTAGTCTTTAATAAATACCTTAACTTCTTTTGTATTATATATAGCAATTAATTCTCTTGGCTCATTAATTGCCATAAGAAAATTTTCATCTATATTCAATGTTTTAAATGGTTTAGTTGAATATGATTTAAAATTTTGTGCTAATCGTTGGGCAGTATCGAAGAATATTTCAATTCTTTGCTCTTTTTTATTGTAAAGCACGAGAAGAAATTTACGATTATCGAATTGAGATATTTTTCTATAGTTTATAACATCATTAGTGTTATTAATGTTATTAACTTGATAAAAAAAAAAAATATTATTTACCTGAAATCATAAACTGCAGGATCAATCTGAAAGGTGATGCCATATTGATGTGAGGACAAAATAGGAGTTGGTATATAAAGTTCGTTATCTTGAATTTGTAATACATCTGATTGGCTCAAAGATGTATCGTAAATAGTTATCTTTAGTTGATTTGGTTGAGTTGTTTCTAACTCGTGAATTAAGCGAAAAGATTTTCTATATCGTTCATCCGCTACGAAAAAAGAAGATTGGAATATTATATAAATTTAAGACAATTGATTATAATTATTGATTTACCTGTAGTGACATTTAATATATTCAAACGTAGGGGTCTGAAAATGATTATAATTATTGTCATTTGAGAAGATATAATAAACTAAACATTATAAAATTATAACCAACCCATTATGATATTTTTCTTCTAATTCATTACAGATCCTTTCGAATTCACAATTCTCAATTTCTTTTTTGTCTCGAGAATATTCATCATTTATTCTATCCATTAATTGTTTATTAAAGGAAAACTTTGGAACCATTTCTCTAATATTATCTGGAAAAGTAAGTGTCTTCCATTTTTGGTATTCATTCAAGAAAGCCTTCAACACTTTCTCTTTTATGTCGGTAAATTTCCCAAAAAATCGAGAGTTTACGAGGTCCTGAACAAATTCAGAATCTGGTTTGTTATTAGCAAAGCTTTTACATTTCTCCTCGATTTGATCAATACGAGAGTAATCAAATGTAATTTTCTCTCGGATTGTGGAAAGTATTGAAAAGAAGAAAGATTGCCGCTCATATTTTTTAACTAGAGAATATATATCATTTTCTTTATCAACAAACATATTATAAAAATCTTGAATTGCCGACTCTGCAATTTTTTCTGACTTATCGTTATCAGATGATAAGTTAAGAATTTGAGATAAGACAATGCACGCTAAAGCATATCTCTTTTTTAGCCTATACCAAGCTTGAGAATTAATTTTAATTTTGTCCTTAATTGTCTCTTCGATATTGGGATATTTTGATTGAATTCTATTAACGTCTAAATGAACGTATTTACAAAAATAATAATTATTCTGAATGTTTGAAATCTTGGTTATTCGGATAGTATATTATTATTTACCTTCTTCGCTAACAATCTTATCTTTACTTTCTTGAGAAACGAAGTTACTACCACTAATTCTTGACTCGATTATACTAAAAATGCATTTATAATTACAAAAACAATTTTTTCAACGATATTACTATATATAGCTTGTTGCAATACCTGTAAGTATCTTCCAATTTCTTCCATGCCATCTTGGAAATGATCTCTGCATCTCTTTTCACTGAATCTTTTTCTTGATCTTTTTTCTTTTCCTTTTGCGATTTCGCATCAGTTATTGCATCATAAAATGGTTTCAAAAGCCCATTCTCCATTTTGAATCCATTTATAATCAATAATTCCAATTGCTTCATATCCATTGATTCACGATTAATATATAAACTACGCCCTTGAAGTTTTTTATGAAGTTCAATTGAAAATGAACTCGCCGAAAAAGTTGTGGTGTTTTTACTTAATGTTTTAGCCGTTTTCATCATTTTGCGAGTTACAAATGATTGATTTGTTGTTGATTCAACCACTATCATAAAAAAATACGTACATGTTTTAACAAAAAACGAAGCTTATAATATTACAAATTATATAAAATTACCAATTGGGTATAATGGTACATCATCTTGTATATTGTTATTTATTTCGGTTCTGACGTTATTAGATAAATTTACCTATTAATTAATATTTTGATTAATTTCAAGGAAAATTTAATTTGCAATATAAAATTACTCAACAAGAACCTTAAAGCCTGGATGAATTTTAAAATCCTCCTGTTCTTCTTGACTTTTCTTAACTTCAAATTCATAGCTAGCGCCATCATCCTCGTCAGAATCTACATCGGAATCGTCTAAATGCCAATCAAAACTTTCCAAATCCTTATCGCTCATTAAGCAAAGTTGATTGTCGGTAAGCTTGGTCAAATATCTATAGTATTCGATAAATTGTTAATTGGCCACGAACTAGATTCACTGCGTGAGCAATTCATCAACTTATGAAATACCTATGAAGATTAGTCATATTCTTTTTACGTTGCGGAGAAGCATTTTCCTCATAACACCCTGTTTCAGGCCAATGAATTACTAAGCCTAAGTCTGGATTTACGGCTAATAAGTAAATACCCGGGCGTAAGGAAGATTGATTTGCATTGTTTGCGGAAGATTGTGAATCTAAAAGCAAATCGTATCTAAATTTTACAATGATTAATTAATACTCAATTATTACACTATTAAAGTCATAGTGAATAAATTGCATACATTTGTTGATTAATAATATTTTTATTTAATAATAGTTTTGCAATCAAAGTATGATTTCCGTAACATCCAATAAGGCGAAACGAAATCGAGTTCAATTTTGTAAAATTAATGTCAGAAATAGACTTAAAACTTAATGGGACCATATCGTTGCATAGCTTCTTTAAAGATTCCTTAGAGATTATTATTTTATCCACTAAATAAAATTACGAAATGTGTCATGAAATGTGGAAACTAACGATTTTAAAATAATACAAGAACATACCAAGTCCATTTGAACCATCGTCCTTACATAAATCTAACAAACGATATAACCCAGGAATACAATCAGCCAAGTCTTTACTATCCTTAATTTTAGTACTCGAATATTCTTTATTTTCAAGAATTTCACGGATATTTTTCTTAGGGTCAATTTTATTTTTAATATCATCTCCAAAATTAACTACTATCATTGAACTATTATCAACATGAACTGATGCTTGATCCATTTCTGAATCATAATTGCTTTTTTGCATCTCGGTCTCTTTCTTAAAAGTGAACATGTCCGTATTCGCTATTTCATCGATGTCTATTGGAATTACATTTTGATTTCGAGATTCTTTGGTCAAAATTCCGTCAGCTCGACCTTTTGTGGCACTTTCATAAATTTGATCATGTTGAGGGTGATCATTCGAAAACAGACCTATACTCATAATTTTGCTAAAATCATCAGGGATTAAGTTATCATTATTTTGAACTTGGTCCGAAGGCTTTTGTTCTACTGATCTTTGCATGTTACTACCGTTGAAAAGATTCATACTCCCAATTTGACTTAAATCTTGCTGAAGCAAATTAACCGGCTGATTTACGATGTCATTGTTTTTTAATTGAGGTGCGATTTCATTTTCACCTTGTACATTCGAGAGATTTTTAGGTTTGATGTTGGTCTGCTGCTGCTCTAAAGGAATGCTTGCAGGTGGTAACAAAGGATCGATGAGAATAGCAGAGCCATTTATATCTTCATTCTCCTGAAATTCTTATGAATGTAAAAGCAAAAGTTAATCAAGTATATCACATGACTCAAATTCTAAAATTTGATCAAATCCTTACCAAAATTATCAGGAACTTGGGCGGAATTAGTAATTTGCATAACAGATTTTCTTTTGAAAAAACCGAAGTTACGTTTCAGTTAAAAGGACCTCACTCTGAAAGTAAAATCCTTTTATATAAAATTTTCTTTTTATACGTCATAGCTCATCTCCTTTCAGAAATTTCTCATAATGAACAGTTAATAGTTACTTCCATTGCAAGAATAGATACGGTTATCTGAATTCGTTCAAGTTCATTTATTTTTAGTACGTTTTTTTAGTTTTTTTTTTATAAAAGCACTGGCAACAATTTGGTTGCCAAAATGATTTTGATTACTTAAAATTTTCGCTAGAGGACTAGTTAATACTCGTAGCATAAACGCGTATAAAATATTCCATGTCAATTTTTTGTTCACGCTAAAAAAACTAATCACTTTTGGAAAAAATTACTTACTATTGGCTCTAAATTAAAGCCAATGAACCAATTTTACTGCGTAAAAATCATATTTATTACCAAATTGTTTGTTTTGGATTTAAAACCATGACTCATTGTTGTTCTCCAATTCGACAAAAAAAGAAAAACTTATATATAATCTCCCTGACTAGTACGAATTTTAATGAACGCCTTTTTAAAAAATCCAATATACAGCACAAATTGTGGAGTTCAATTGGCAAATATAATAAGTTCAAGGCAAAGAATAGTGAAATTTTTCTTCTAGGTATTGCATATATTGAATACTGGGTTTATATAACTTCGTTCTTCATAAAATAAATTTTGTATTCAATTTTAGCGTTTCAGGTAAAAGTTATGACGAACTTAACAAAAATGTACTGGAAGTTAACTTTTTTTTTCCACGAATATAATAACTAAAACATTACATTTTTATTTCTTAAATAATCGTGAAATAACGAGAGCTTTCAAAAAAAATTCTACGTTATAAATGATCAACATAACTGATTGTGATTAAATTCTCGATATTTTTATATATCACAATATAAGCGCGAAAAAATAATTTTCTCGGATCAAATGGGGGACAAAAATATATATGCTATTTAACAATTCTAAAAAGTTTGCTTGAATATGTTTATTAAACAGGATTCTTCTTTAACAAGGCCGGTTTATGTTTTCTTAAACTTTCAGCCACTCCAGTGAAATGGCTCACTAAATTAACTTCATCGATAGCACGAGTATATTGACATCGTAGAGCACTAGATGATGAATTCTGTGGGTGATAAGATTGTGCAATCTTTGCCATTTCTTCTAAAGAGTGACTATACGTATCACTGCTAAATAGTACCGTATAAAGATATAACGGAGATCTGATAACAGACGGAAACAAATTAAAAAAGAATTCTATTTTAAATAAAACTATAATACCTAATAGATAGTTACCCTCTTGTCTGATTCTGTTTACAGATATTATGAAGCTGAGTCGTCGGAATACCACATTCTCCGTCAGATAAAAAGATAATGACATTCACTCTAGTATATACATATATAGATATGAATAAAATTTAAATTGATCGATTATATTGAATGCATCATATTTTAATTATTCAAGGATCTTAACATACTTTGTAGGATCAAAATAAGTAGTTATCAAAAATCCAGCTTTCTGAATAGCAAGATTGAAATCCGTTCCACCGCTAGCTCTGTGTTGAAGCATTATATTTAACAAATCTCTTGGATCTGTTAAATCTCGATTTTCAAACGGAACAATAACACCACTATTAAAAAGAATTAACGAAACACCGTCACGCACAACTGGTGACGCCTGATTTTGATTAAGTCTGGCTGAATTTATACGTGCTTCCATAAATTGATATACCTAGTATTAAAAATTCAATAATAAAATTATTTAATAACTAATGAAAAACAATAAAATACTAAGTAATATATTTAATATTTTTACCGCCTGATAAACTGCTCCGGTCCTGTTATTATGGTTTTGTATTAAATAATTGTAAATTGGGAAGTTATCAATTGGTTTTTTATCTTTATAACTCATAGAACTCGAACGATCCAATACAAAAATAATATGGAAAGCGGCTTCACGTGTACTTGGATTTTCACAATTAAAATAATGCCCATCCAAAGATATATATCCATAATCGTTTGGAGGGTTTGAACTTGGATTGAGCGGAGCATGAAAAAGTTGTAATTCACAAAGTGATTTAGTCGGAGGGGGAGCACTTGATCCTTGAGATTTATGATGCTTTTCATCGGGACACTCATGATCACATTTTGTAAATTCTTGTTGTTCTTGAACAGAATAAGGATCTAATATCATGGAAACGTATTAATTAATAATAAATTACAAATAAAAGTATTAAAATAGTTTATGGACATTAAAAATTAATTAATAAGCACCTTTGAAACCTGTTCGTTCCCAGAAAAGTTTATGTGATATAAAATCTTTTGGTTTCTCAGGATTAGGTGGTACTTTTTCTAAACATATTAGACCGTTAGTAAATAATTAGAACGTGACCTAAAAAGGGTTATAATTACCGTTAATATGTTGTATATCTTGCCCTTGATTTCCCAATTTGCAATTTTCTTCGCTTTGACAATAATCAATATGACGATGTCTGCCTAAATCTTTGCAATGCTAATATAGAGAAAGACAAATTATTTTTGAGAAAAAAAATAATTGAAATATACATAAAAGAAAATTTATACTTGCCAAATTGCAGAGAACAAACGTTCCTTGATCACCAACTCTCAATTTATGGCTAATAATTAAAGAATATTTTAATGACATCGTATCTGATAAATTTACTTTAATATTAAAATATATCATACCCTGCATATTCGAATTCATTATCCTCTCCTGTGAATTCAGTTTGAGTCATATTTCCATGTTTCGTTTCATGAATTTGTGCGTGTCCGTATGGTAATGTGCACTAGTTTAGAAAGGATCCATAGTTAATCATGATCAAAAAAAAAATTGAAATGAATATAATTTTTTGCAGATACATACGTAATATTCACAGAATTGACATTGTGCATCACAATAATGAAATCCATTTTCCTTATGCGTGTGCTTTCCAGTATGTTTAAATTCATTTGGAGGGATCTTTTTATTACATTTTAATCTTTCACTTAATTGTATATACTATTTACGACAGATTATATGAGTTGATACATTTAGTATTACGTCAATTACAATAATTATTAATCTAATAACTTTATACTATTTAAATTATACTGTACCTTTGTAAATGTAATAGAAGTTTCTTTGACTAAACCTTTGTAAGTTTCTTCTTGCTTTTTAGGTTCAGTAACTACTTGACATATACCATCATCTTGACACAATTCACGACATTGATGCTCATTACTTTGATCAAAAATTATTTTTTTTTAATTAATAATATTTATCTGGAAAAAATCATGAAATAATCATAATAATACATACCCACAAAAATGATCAACCTGTGAGTCAGAAAAAGCATGAAAATGATCATCACTTTGACACCTTTCCTTGCAATCCGGGATTGGACATTGAATTGGACAAGTTGTATTTTCACAACGATGTGAATCATGTTCTTCTTCATGTGGTTTAATACATTTATTTGGACAATGGTAATCTCCTTTTTGTGTATGCGTTGATAATGAACAATCTTTTCCACAGTAATGAATTGTTGATTGACATAAATGTTCATCGTCATTATGCCCAATTTCCTTTGAACAAACTTTCTGGCAATTACGCTTATCAATTAGACTACATGGTTTACCGCATAAATGGTTTGTTTTATCACAAGCATGTTTTCCCTCGTGACCGGCTTTATGACTACATTTTGGGATTAAATTGTCGTTGTGTGCTTCATTAAATTGACAAAGAAAATGACACTTATGATCGGTTAAACAATCATGATTTTCTTTATGATCGCGACTTTTGACACATTTCAAACCACATTGATGGCATGTTAATCCACACAACGTCCATAGGAGTGTGAGTTTGCTCAGTTCTTGTTCCATTGCATACTTTCCATTAACAACATCACTATTATCTTGTGGAAATTTAGCAGTATTTTTCATATACCAATTTTGAACACGTAAAACACGACGTTCAATAATAAATTTAAAGAATTTATCAAAGTTAGCAAACCATTCTCTATCATTCCGTGATTCTCTTCGTGGTTGTACAACGTCTTCAAAATAGCATCTTAAATCTTCAGAAAGTCGTTCAAAAGACTCATGTTCATCATATAACTGGATATCAGAGTCTGGTAATAATTCAGTTGGTTTTTCAATATTATCTAAAATATCATATAAATAAACTGTAGAGTCGTTGATTGGTTCTCCAGAATCACGGTCCTATTGAAACAAAACTTTATAAATAATTTCAAATTTATACATTACAATGTAAATAAACAAAAGCGTTACCAAAAGTTGTTCAGTAATCTCAGAATCTTTCTGCTCCAAACCATAAGTGACAACAGTCGGAAGCAATCTTTTTAGTGTTGCAACACGAATTTGTATGAGGTTTTCGTCCAATGAACCCCAATCACATATCTAAAGTTACACATTGAAAATTAATTTTAATATTCTTTTTTTTTTTTATTATTTAACTATATTGTATACAAATTTACAAACCTTCAATTTAGCCATAATTACTTTTGTATTTTGCAAGAAAGTCCTAGCATTTTCATATTTTGCTTCTTGCTTATCCAACTTCTTATTAACTTTTGATAAGGTTTTAAACCATGCAACATCATTAAACATTGGCCAAGGAATAATGTCCAATCCCCCCTTATACATCCTTGAAATAAAGTTGTCTTCCCCTTCCTAAAACATTAGACAAAATAAAAATGAATGAGATTTGCTTCAAAAACAATACTATAGTAATTAATATACCTCCGAAACCAATTGAGTAAATTTTGACTTGAATTCTTTGACAATGTCTTCTCTATCAGCACTAGGAACATCTTTTATAATAATGCAAAGTTTTGCCTAAATAATTAATCAAAATATTAATAAACTAAGTTCCCTAGTTTAAATAAACAATATAGTACCTGAAATATTTTTGAATCCGACTCAAATAACGTCGCACCATCCTGAAATCTTTGAAACATCGTCGACATATCTCTATTTACCGCAAATTGATTCTGTTTTAAAATTTTCAATTATATTAACAAAATGTGTAAGATGATAATAAAATTATAATAGAAAAATGTATTTAACTTTAAAGAGAATAAGATTCGACACAACTGTATTAAAAAGTGTTAAAAACAAATCTAATATATATATATGCTGGTAAGAAATTTTGTTATTATAATTATGAATATTTAAAAAACACATGTGCATAGAAATACCTTCTTGTGGAGTCCTCTCAAGGGATTTTAAACCCTCAAAATCAAGCGCAACATAGATATATTTCTTTGTAATTACTGAAGATAAAAAAATTTTAATTTATTCTTTCAATTTCAATTAAATTGCGTAAAAACCTTTAAATTACCTAATGACATCCATACGCCTTCAGTGCAACGCTAAAGTTAAATTTAATTAGTAATTTTCAAAAAAAAACATTAATCTTCAATAATTAATTAAAACTTTACCATTGCGGAACCGTCGAAAGTAGTTCCAACAAGATGATTTAACATGAATGATTTTCCACATGATTGTTCACCCATACTAGAAACAACTTTAACTTTTTTATCACCAAAGTGCTTGAAAATTCCTTCATACCATCCAAAAGAGATATTTTTTGCTATACCATCTACATGGAGACCATAACCATCGTCACCATCAAGTCCAACATGATCATCATTCGAGGATAATCCATCTTTAAGTGGCTGAAACAAGTTATTTCTCGCTACAGCAATCTGTATAGGAATTAAACAACAAAGTTGAATTATCCACTCTCCTAATTGATATTTTGATGAAAATTTCTTCTGAAATTTTTCATTTTCAATATCAAGATTTTGGAATGTAATAACCGATGTAGTAAATTCATCTAATATCGATGTTGGTTTTTTTGTAGAACGCTTTAAATTTTTGAACATTTCAATAATATAATCTTCAAATTTCTCGCCATATTTATCGATATCATCATCAACATCTAGTACTATTTTTAAACCGAGAGGACGGTTTTGTTCGGGATCAATACAATTCTCCACTGGATATCTTTCAAACATAAGTCCGTAAGCATCGACAAGGCCGTTTAACTTTGTCTTTGGCTCAATACGGAATTCCATCCATTTATCAAATCCATTTTTTTGTTTAAAATTTTCATCAATTTTTAACTCTGTATCAGAAAGAACTTCAAGAACATTGTATTTTTCTCCCATAATTACAATATGTTCTCCTTTTTGAACAATCTTCTCAAAACGAGTATTCTTTCCTTCAATAATAGTATAGTTAGCGTTTCTGTAAGAGACTTTCACAAGTCCAAGTGATTGTTTTTGTACGCGTTCTTGGAAACGATATTGAGTTCTCTCTACAGTAATTTTAACTATTACCGAATTAAAACATCCATCTTCCAAATCAAATGACATCAAGTGAGTTTGTAGTCTATTTATACAAGTAAATTGTAAGTATTCTAATGATTGAATAGTTGGCGGTAAATCGATAACTATAAGCATAAGAGTAGAAATCATTATATAACACTCCAATAATTTCAAAAAACATTATGTATCAACAATATCAAGTTTTAAATTCACCAACCTTTACCAACTGGACCTCCAAAATTTGTACAAAAATAAATATATGCACGGCATATCTCCTTAACATCACTTTCTCTATTAATAGAATCCTGTTCATCATCAGTTGAATCATCGTCTTCATCGTTATCATTTTCATCATCATTAGTAGAATTTTCGACCTTTATTTTTTCTTTTACAAATGCTACGATACAAGAACCATCTGGAGAACTTAAAACATTTGCCGTATTTGGTGGAAGATTACAAATTGCCGGTCGAAATTGCTGATTTATAAGGTTGAATATACGTGCACGACCACCTTTTTCAACGAAACACAGATCCTCGGTGTCCTGAATAAAAAAGAAATATTGAATGTCCGGAACAGTACCACTATACCATTGTAATAGTTGGATGTTTGAATTTCGTGCATATAGACTTGCTTGGCCATCATTGAAAGAAAAAACATGTAACTAATTTAATAAAAATGTAAATAGAAATTAATTTCATAAGATTTATAATTATAAAACTATAAAATCAGAAAACTTACCACTACTCTCCTTGTATCGAATATAGCAATTAACTCTTTAGGTCCATTTACCGCAAATAAATAATTTTCATCCGTATTTAATATCCTAAATGGTTTATTTGAATAAGATTGTTGGAAATTCTGTGCTAATTTCTGGGCAGTATCAAAGAATATTTCTGTTCTTAATGCTTTTTTGTTCCATAGAACAAGAAGGAATTTATGATTATCAAATTGTGATATTTTCCTATAACGAATAAATATTAGATATTTCCTTTACCAAATCTAAAATTAAGGTAATAATCTTCTTACCTAAAGTCATAGACTTGTGGATCAAGGTGAAATGATGTACCATATTGCACATGACCATAACGAGAAGGTAAAGTTGGTTTTGGAACATGGAATTCATCATCCTGAAGTTGAAGAGTATCTGCCTGATCCAATGATGTTTCATAAATTGTTATCTGTAGTTGATTTGGCTGAGTTGTTTCAATATCATGATGTAATCGATATCCAGAAAAAAGAATACTTTCAGGAACTATAGTAGTAAATACGTAAATAAGTAAACGTAAATATACTAATATACCGTACTAAACGTATGATAATTAATAGGTTACTCACCTGATATATTTCGTATATTTAATAGCATAGATCTATACAAAATGATTTTCGATTTTTATTTTTTTTTTTTTAAAAAAAAAAAAAAAAAAAAAAATAAGAAATATACATAAGGCAATCATAACTAATAAATTAAGACTTACCCATCCTGATATTTTTCTTCTAGAAGATTACAAATTCTTTCAAATTCGTGAGTCTCAATTTCTTGTTTTTCTTGTTCAAATTCTCTATTTAATCTTTCTGATAATTGTCTATTAACTACAACTCTTGGCAAAATTTCCTTAATGTTACCAGGAAAAGTGTCTTTTCTCCATTTTTTATATTCTTCAAAAAAAACATCTATAATTTTTTGTTTAATGTCATCAAACTTTCCGAAAAATGGAGAATTAACAAGATCCTGTACAAATTGTATATCTGACGCAGCTTTGGAATTTTTTTTAGACATTTCAATTGCATGATTAATACTTGTACTGGAAAAAGTTATAGTATCCCAAAAAGCTGAAAAAAAATTAGAGATCCCTGAGAAAACTCCAGTCGATTGTGGCTTTTCAGTATGTTTTTTTACTAATTTGTGCGGATCAGTTTCATCATCCATGAACATATTGCAAAAAATCTGTATGGTAGATTCTGCAACTTCCTCATTCTTTTTTCCAGCGCTTGTAGTCATTTTTAATATATCAATAACAATTATCGCAGTTAGAGCGTATCTTCTTTTCAGTTTATACCAATTTTGTGAATTAATTTCAATTTTTTTATCAATTTGAGATTCCATATCAGGATATTTTCTACGAATTCTTTCTAAATCTAATAAATAATTGATTAATAAATAAAGTAGTTTTTTTTGTATTGTCAAAGGATATCTATACTTTAAATAACATATTTACCCCCGTCATTTATGTTAAAAGGTTTGGATGATTCTCGACTAATAAATTCTTCAAAAGGACTACAAAAAATTAAATAATTAATACTCGAACAAAATCAAAAATGGCAAGAATGACAAATACCTGTAACTATCGCATAATTTTCTCCAAGCTAAGTTTGAAATGATCTCAATATCTTTATTGGTTTCATCTCTTTCCTGGTCCCTCTTTTTATCATTTTGCATTTTCGCAGCCGCTATCGCAGTATTCAATGGGTTTAAAAGTTCATCCATTTTTAATCCATGCTTGACTAAAATCTCTAATGATTTCATGTTCATTGTTTCACGATTAATATGTAACTTTCGTCCTTTTAATCTTGTTTGTAGTTCTCGTGGAAATTCGTACGCAGAAATAACTGGAGCAGCTGGACGTAATTGAGAAGCTGTCTTTATCAATTGTCGAGTAACAAACGATTGGTTTGTAATTGATTCAACAACTAAATATAATATTATAGTTTAATTTAGAATATACTTTAAAACTCAAAGGGGCTACTTTTACTTTTTAAGCATAAATTAATTACCAACTGGGTGTAAAGGTATATCGTCAAGAGTATTATTATTTATTTCAGTTTTGATTTTATCAGATAATTTCACCTAATAATAATATGATTCATAAATTAGTTATATTTACAAAAAAATAAATTAATTACTATTTTTATAAAGAGCATATAATTAGTTAAACAAAAACCTCAAAGCCTGGATATATATTGAAGTCTTCTTGTTCTTCTTGACTTTTTTTGACTTCAAATTCATAACATGTATCATCATCGTCATCCGAATCATCATCGGAATTGTCCATATTCCAATCAAAACTTTCCAGATCTTTATCGCTCATGAGACAAAGCTGATGATCAGTAAGCTTCGTCAAATATCTATAACGTTTGAATAGCGTCAATTATTACATATCAATTAGATTTCAGACTTCGAATAAAATAGGTATAATTACCTATGTAGGTTTGCCATATTCTTTTTACGTTGCGAAGGAGCATTTTCCTCGTAACATCCTATTTCAGGCCAATGAACAATTAAACCAAGTTCTGAGTTAACCAATAACAAGTATAGGCCGGGACGTAAGAAGGATTTGTCCGTGGAAGATTGTGAATTGATAAGCAAGTCATATCTAACATAACAAATTAATAATTATTATTTTTTTTTTTTTTATTAAAAAAGAGAATTTACGTACATTTCTTTGTTTATTATTTTTTTACTTAATATAAGTTTTGCTATTAAAGTATGATTTCCATAACATCCAATAAGGCGAAAAGAAATCGAATTCAACTTTGTAAAATTAATGTCAGAAATAGACTTGAAACTTAACGGGACTATATCATTGCATAGCCCCTTCAAAGAATCTTTAGAAATAATTATTTTATCCACTAAATGAAGTAATAAAATACATTATAGAGAGAATTCATTTTTTAGTTTATTCAAACTTTAAAATTCACAGACAAATGTAAGGAACTTACCAAGTCCATTTGAACCATCGTCTTTACATAAGTCTAATAAACGATATAATCCTGGAATATATTCGGCCAAGTCTTTACTGTATTCATTTTGAGTTCCTAAATTGTACTTTTTACTTTTAAGAGCTTTACGGATATTTTCCCTGAAATCAAATTCTTTATCAACATCATTTCCACCGCTTTCTCCCATCATTGAACTGTTACTATTTGATCTTTTTGGCAAAGCGTTCCGAGTCGATGTCGATCCATTTACAAAATCGAAACTAGCTGATTTTTCTTCAGACGACACACCTTTGGAAACATTTTGATAACTTTGTGAATTATCAATTGAAAAAAGATTCATATTCATAATTTGACTTAAATCTTGGATTGGATCCGAAGACTCGAAAGTACGTTGTCCTTCCGATCTTTGTGTACCAAAACCAATTGGTTTTTCTTCTTGGGACTCATCAAACGAAGATTTACTAACTCGAGATTTGGATGCATTTTCAAAGTATTGTTGACCAAATTGAGAATTGACACCCGAAAAAGGATTCATACTCATGATCCGACTTAAATCTGGGGAAGTTAAATTCTCTTCATTCTGGATTGGATTCAAAGGCATGAATTTTTGTCCTTCCGATCCTTGTGAGTTATTATCACTGAAAGGATTCATACTCATGATTTGACTTAAATTATGCTGAGGTGATTCAATTGGTGATTGTTGGTTTACAGTATCATCAATTATCAATTTCTGAGATGAATTTCCACCTTGCACATTTGAAGAGCTATCATTATTCGAGTGTTGTAAGTTTACAACATTATTATTCATAGGTTGAGACGAAGAAAGTTCGGATTCGTTTGAATCATTTTCATCTTTCACAATCGAAGGATTGTTGGTTATTTGCTGTTGCGTCGAAGTAGGATTAACAAGAACAGTAGAATCACTTATATCCTCTTGATACGCTAAAAATGAAAATAAGGAAGACACAAACATACATCATTAGTTACAATATTTATAGTATACCTAATATTCACAGTTTACATATATTCTGAATTATTTAATATGTTTTTTTAACAACTTCCATAATGAACAATAATCATGATATCTTATATTTTAAGTATAACATATATACTTTTAGCAGAAAAGGTTTATTAAACTTACCAACATTATCGGGAAGACCAGGAATGTGCATGGCGAAAAATTTTAAACCGACTTATAATAATGACGGTTAAAAAAATTTGGTAAAGGGATTAATCTTTGTCTTTATATCGATTTTTGTTTTATCACCGGTCTCCTGAATCTTAATCGATAACACCGAAATTGTTTCCCTAAAAGGAATCCGAAAGGAGTTTAGATGTTTCAAATGAATTAATATAACTAAGAGTGAAAAAATTAATATCGGTGCACCTGTAGAATTGCTCCATTTGGAGAACTGGAATATGTAAATGACTTGTTTATCTTTCAAAAAATTTTACTATTGTTCGGAATGACCTAAAATATACAAATAACCATTAAAGACGGTTAATTCATCGATTATTATCAATCATCTAATAAACTAAAATAGATAAGAACGAAGCTAAAAAAATTTCTATTCCATTTAATAACCATTAATTCATCGATTATTCCATTCTAATAAACTAAATTGTAATTGTATTACCATCATTGTAGCACCGTAATTGTTTCCAGATATAGAAATTGCTTCTAAACTTTTGTTCTTTGTTTTTATAATAATAATAATTGCACAGTAAATTATAGATAAAGTTTACTGATAAGGGTTCAAAGAAAATTGATAATGATATCAGTGTTTATATTTAGTGATTGTACTAATAAACAAAGAGTAATATCGTTTTATGCCGGGTATTTAAAAAATTTTAGGGTGATTTTAATTTGGATAGGCGAATTTACGAAAATCTGGCTTAGATATAAATGCAATGAATAGAACGTTGACTACGATTTAATCGTGTTCGAGCATAATCATACTAATTCTGTTTACTGTCAATAATACTTAATTAAACCCAGTTTAATCAAAAAAAAATGCTGTTAACAAATGTCGAAATTCAACTTTTTTGTAGAACGCAAAAATGAACAGGTTACACAATACTTAACCGGATCGACCTATTTTCTCATAAATTTGGTGTTATTGCAGATACATTCGACAATCCCATATTAAATATGTTAAACTAACTGATTCATTCATTTAGCTTCAAGGCAGGCCAAGCCGTTACATCAATGTTGTATTCTGCGAATCAACCTGCCCTAACCAATGAAGATTCATCCATAGCTAATTCATGAATAGATGGGGAAATTTTTCCGTGAGAATTAATCGTTCAGCTATAAATATGAAAATAGTTGGAATTCTTGTAAAATACGGAATAAATTTAAAAGTTATAGAAGAGCAATGAGAGACGTTATGAAAATTAATTTTTAGACAATCTTTGAAAATGAAAATTAGAACGCGAAAAATGAGGTATCATAACGACGTACGAAGGTAATTTTACGTGAAAGACTATAAAGATTTGAAATAAATACAGCTACATGAAATTCCTTCCTTTTCAACTTAAAAAGAAAAGATATTGAAAATAATACAATCGAAATACTAGATACTTTAATCGAAAAAAGGGTATGTATTATGTTAATTATCAAATAAATCGGTAAACCCAATAGAAAAAGTTGCAGCAACAGGGGAAATATTTAAATATTAGTATATTATACTTATTAACTTCTATTTATGTCATAGATACTTTACAATCTCTAATTAGCCAATTGCTAAAATTAAATTATTCGGACGACATTTAATTTTAATTTTATTTTTAAATTTTATTCTCCAGAAACTTCATATGTACCGTTTGTCGAAACTATATTCAAATCTCAAACATACAGTATTTGGCTCCCAAGTTTACTTTTTATTTCGTCTGCGTTGAAAGAAACACTTTATCAATATATAGTATGTATGATCAAAATCATACGTACAAAGCAACTTTAAGGGTCATAATATGATAAAAACAAAGGATCCTTAATTATGTTTTTTTTACATTAAGAATTTTGGAAACGGAGATTATAATCCTTGTTTAAAAAATATTTCTGATAATAAAAACTCACTAAGGCTCATATTTGTATTGAGTTTGGAAAACCTGCAAGTAAAGGTTAATAAATATATTTTCGTCTCTCTAATTTTTTGTTTTCATAATAATTGAAATGCTAACAATTAAGCAATCTTTGGAATTCTACTTATTTCTATGACAATTTCATCTTATGAAACTTTACATAATGACATTAAACATGATTCAATATTGATTCCAACAACGGTGTCACTTGGGCAAGTTAAGTTTAAATTCGTAACATCGAATAGTAACTATAATGAATCACTCAAAGAAGATGGGCGAAAGACATAAAGAAATTGAAATAATTTCTGAAGAACGATTGAAACTAGTTGGCAACACTTCTTGTGGAATCATGGTTAGATTTTCGTGTTGAACCAAATTAATTTTTGAAAATATTCAATCGATAGTTGTATCGATAATGAACAAAACAAATTTCTTATTTTACATATATAATTTTAGGGGTATTTTAAGTGAAATCTAATATAGTACAAACCTTAAAGAATACGTAACTATGCATTAGATAGGTTTAAAATTTTTCGACGTTTGTGATTAAGAAAAAAGAGATAACAAATTATCATACAATGTTAGTATCGAAAAAATAACACTTCATTATCTATGATATTTCCATAAATTCCGGATAGTCGATGTGAATAGAACGTTCTTTGTCCCATTTTCTTGCTAATTCGCGAGATCGAGTAAAGTTTTGTCGTAAAATTTTTGATAACAATGAATAAATAAAAGTTCCATATAATGTATTATCAGATTCCTATTAAAACCCATCCGCCGAACTCGGCCAGAAGACTTAAACGAAAGAATAACCCATAAGGTCACTTTGCGCTTTGATAGAGCCAGTGTCAGATCGGCTAGAAGCCCCGAAAATCAGACAATCCAGAAGGTCACCTGCACTCTAACAATGCCTGAACGGTAGACAACCCAGAAGATCATCTGCGCTCAAACACGAACCTTGAATAATAAGGATCTCGCCACTCATTTCCAACAAAAGTTCTTATTCACTTCCCTTAATTAATTATTCAGTGTATCTTTGTGTCTACGACTCTGCGGCCTTTCTCGTTATCAGGATCACATCGAGTCTTGAGATATAGCAATTAATCTTTCGCTCAAACGGTTCAATATAAACTCGTTTAGGAAATTTATTCGGAAGCTCTGGGTTCAAAAAATGGTTTACTATGGATTTCTTTTTATATCTATAGTCATAATTTACAAATAAAAGCCATACTTGACTCTTCAACCATATGGTATCAATACGCAGATTCACGAGCAGTAAGAGAGCAAGAATTCCGCCCCACTTCTACTAATTAAACAGTTCCAACACGTCTGACGTCACCATTCAACACGCGCACAGTGACGACTAGTAAACAAATAAAATCTATTTAGAAGCGAGCGGAAATTCGGCTGATTTAAAGTAGTGTTCTCAGAAGACGCTTCTATTTTTCCTTGCTTACAATTTGTAACGCAATATAAACATTTTAAGAAAAACGTATTTTCAGATATATAAGTAATCAGAGATAGCGAGATAAATAAGTAATAGTAATTTCACGGAGTCACTGTGGAATATCAGAAAATCATTGATATCCCGTGAAATAACTATTACATATCACGGTTTACTTTTGATTAATAAAAATAATAAAAATAGACTTTTTATTCCAACATTTGATAAACTTTTTATCCATCTTTTTAAATAAACACCACCCGTGGGAATATCAAGAAATAAAATCACTAAATGTGAGTCCCAGTGTGACAACCAAATCCGGTGATAATCATGTGACCTACGAGACTGTCGAAAAAAAAACATTTTAAACGAAAAATAAAGTTCTTGTATTTTTCACAAAATATTACACGAAAGGAAACCGGACGGCTAAATAAAATGAAAATAAAGCATGAAAATATGCCTGCCCCTTAATTAAATCAAAAACTCACTTGAAACGCAATTTCTTCAAGAGATGAATAATCGGATGATGAATTTCCGAATGAATATGGATGGTTTGAGCCTCATTAATTTTCTGATTCAGTTTCAGTCTCTGATAATTGCATAACGTTAAATCGTAAAGCATCTATCAAAAACACTGATTGAGGTAAATTTGAGACGAAATTCTACCAAAATTATAATGATAAGCTTCTTTTATAGTATGCTACATTGTTTAGAAATTCTATTTTTCAACGAAACCTTTTTTTCATTTTCCCTTCTTTTTTTTTTTATTTTCCTTGTACTGTACTTTCATTTGAAAAATTCTTTACCGAACCGGTTTCAAACGTTTCGATTCTTTCTTTTTTTAAGCGGTTTTTTTGGTCCCTCTGAACGCGGTTTTATCATAACAAACAATTTTTAAAGCAGTTTATTTATTTTTTTTTTTTAGGCAGCTAGGAATTTTGGGTCTATGGACGCGCAGAATTTCGTTTAGGTTTTCTTTAAAGCTTCGCATTTTTCTTTCTTTTATACATCCCAACAGTATAATTAAATTCAGCATAAACTTTACTTATGCCATAAAAGGGGACGTAAAGTTAATAAAAGAAGAGGATACTTAATAGCTTCTTGAAAATTGAAATATGGATTTTCATACGACTAATGCAGATTACTTTCTGTTTCTTCACTGCAAGAAATTTCATTATTACTGGTTATGGAATATAATATAAATTGAACTATTATAATTCTGACTTCAACTTAATCATTGTACAATATGTATAATATTGTTTAAAATAGGTTAAATCAATCGTTGTAAAATATAATTATAAGTAGTATTCTTGGAAGAAATCACATTAACGAATTATCTTTTATATTTTCTAAAATAAAAAAAAGATTTACAGAATTTAACCAGATTATCATAAATTGGCAGATATATTGCCACATGGTTTACGACTTATAATTCTTTTAATTTTCCTTCCAATTCATGTGATGAATCTTGATGCAGGTGAATATTAACAAGAAATATTATCAGAAGATTATTTATTCTACGAATGAGAACACTTTACTTCTAATACGCATTGCATTGTCAAACATTTTTTTTTAAAAATATTAAAAGCAGCAGATGTACAGTATGTAACGGCACATGTGAATTGATAAAACAATTCAAGAGTTTTTTTCATACCATCCAGAATTTATATTATTAAATCTTATTTATTTAATTCATCGATCAGTTAAGATCTTGCAGCATCTTTTGAAACCAAAGATTTTATTCCATGTGATACAAAAGATTGCAAGAGGGTAATAAATGATGAATGATAAAGCAATTGTGTTTGTTATAATTGTGAATGATCGAATGACTCTTTCTTTCTAAAACTTGAGTTACTATCATCGCATTAGACTTACGAAAATTTATCTCTTTGACTCGTATGAAAAGAATCCAATATAAATTCAGGATTCAGGAAGTAGGAATTTTTAAATTAGGATGATTTGCGTGATAGAAAGAAGTTTTTAAACATTTTTACATTTAAAAAAATATTCATTTACATTTAACAACGATTGACACGATTGGTCAATTATAGTGCTTAAATTGTCACGCACCGTAAATACATTAGTAAGAAGCTACATGAGGTGACAGTTACATGGATCATCTTACCACACCACCCTCGGCTATATGTTTTGGGTAGTACAGGTGACATCCGAGGGGCTGTGACAAATAGAGATCAGACTAGTCAAAAAAAACTGTCGCTGAGATAAATATAAACAACGCGAACGCGGACGTCACGTGATCGGTGACGGTTAGACATCACATCTCTCCGAGGGTGGTGTGGTAAGATAATTCCAGTTACATGTGATCAGTTGTGGCACAAGTAAATCCTATATAAAACAATTTTCAATATGGTTACACTATACGATATATTTTAAGGGTGTCTCGAAATTTTTGAATTAATAATGGCAGCACAACTTTATAAAACTACCTCAGGACGTTTGTTTCATGCTGGACAAATAGCAATTATCACCGTCGGGTAAGTCTTTCAAACCTTTTTTTTCCTAAATTAGAACTTATTCATTTGCGTTCAATTGAAAAGCTTGCCAGCAAGAGGGAAGACACACGTGGCGCGTTCGTTATGTCGTTATCTTCGATGGTTAGGTGTTCCTACAAAGGTTTTTAGCGTAGGAAATTATCGTCGTCAAGTTATGGGAATTGCTGCTAGTTTACCACATGATTTTTTCAATCCTGGTAGGCATTCCATTGCAAATGTGCTTTTAAGTTAGTTGATTTTGTATTTTAATTTGATTTTAAATAGGAAATCTTGAGACCGCTGAAGCACGCCACAAAATAGCAACAGAATGTTTGCAAGATATGATTAAATGGTTACAAGAGGGTGGTCAGGTTGGAATTTATGACGCTAGTAATACAACTCAAGATAGACGCAAAGAAGTACATGATATCTTAATTAGCCACAACGTTCACGTAGGTAAATTTAAAACTTTTACATTTCATGATTGATTTATTATAAAACAATTAATATTTACTTTTAATAGCCTCTCTTTATTGAATCGATTTGTGATAAATCGGAAATTATCGAAACTAATATACGAAGTGTCAAAATTACTTCACCAGATGTATGCTAGAAATTTTTTCTCTTTATTTGATTCTAAAATATTATATTATAAATATATAAATTTAAAATTTAAGGTTCCCTATTTTCCTGTAGTATGTTGGTTGGGATCCTGAAGAGGCCGTAAGGGATTATTGGGTGAGTTCTCTCTGAAATATTTTTTTTTCAAATATTGAAACACTCATTAATAATTTTTGCAATTTTAGACGCGTATAAATAATCATTTGGAACATTATGAGCCCATCAATGATACGGAATTAAGTTTTGTAAAAATGATTAATGTTGGCGAACGTATAATTGTAAATAACGTGAAGGGATATCTTCAGGTTTGTATTTGGTGTAGTAATGATGAATTAACAAAATTTTTACTCAGCTCATTTTATTTAATATTAGAGTCGAATTATGTTCTATTTAATGAATTTACACATCTCTCCAAGAATTATATACTTTGCCAGGGTACGTTCATATATGGTCATCATGATACATGTATTGATATCCTTAATGTTAACATTACCGCGCGTGCCACGCGTCATTTTATATTAGTCGGGCGAATCAACGAACGAAACGTCCCAAAAAGCTGATGCAGAATTAAGTCCTGCGGGTAAACGCTATGCTTACACTTTAAAAAACTTTCTACTAGCGTTGAGGGAGAGAGAGAAAAAAGAACGAAAAGAACAAGGATGGGATGACGATGAAAGAATGTTGACGGTGAGTGTTGTTTGTATTTGATGTTTAGACCTCGTACAGTATTATTATATTAAAAAAAAATTTTATAATTTTTTCGTAATTAAAGATCTGGACCTCACCACGTCAGCGTTCATATCAAACAGCAAAACCTTTTCTTGATGAAGGTTTTAGTGTATATCAACGTCCATCATTGGGTGAAATTAATCTAGGTGAAGTCGATACTCTTACCGTAGAAGAGATTAAGGTGAATAAATAATTTTACTCTTGTTAATAATAAATGTTATTATTTATGATATTTTATATTTGTTTAGACTAAATTTCCTGAAGAATATGAAAAACAACAAAAGGATCCATATCATCATCGTTATCCTAGAGCTGAAGTAAATACTGAAATTGATGTTAATAAACTATTGCACTTATTTATTTATTCATAATTTTTTTTTTTTTTTATTTAAAATTTCACAGTCATATCAAGATTTGGCAGTTCGTATTGAATCTATTATTCTGGAACTTGAGTACGAGAAAAATGATGTACTAATAATTGCTCACGAATCAGTATTAAGATGTTTATATGCGTATCTTTTTGACCGGCCAGAAGATGTAAGTTATAAATTTTGGTTTATTCATTGAGCACTTTGTCTTTAATAACATCTTTTTATTATAGGAAATTCCAAGGATAGTGATTCCTCGTAATTATTTAATTGAAATAATTCCCTCCGCTTATGGATGTCGTGAAACTCGAATGGAAATTGTTGACACTTTTGATCATTCCGTGCCTTTATTAGCTGATTTGAGCCACAATGGAAAAAAATCAGATTAACAAAATCGAGAAAGCATTAAAAAAAAATATATATATATACCATCACAATTACCATACATAAATGTAAAATAAATTATCATTATGTAGATAGTCATTCTATTTAATCGGTCATTTGATAAACTTGATTATCAACTAATAGATAAATCTCGGAAAAATCATTAATTTATCCTTCATAAATAAAAATGTTATTTAGCGCTTTAGTTTTACGTTCTAGCCGTTTACTGACGAAGAATAGTATAATTATCTATCATAAAGTGTATCATTGGAATAAAAGAGCATACTCGACTGGTATGAAGACTAGACGTATATGTTCTTTTAAATATTTTAAAACCTTTGGTTTCAATGATTTATGTAATACTAGAAAATACAACGAATGGTCGTAGAAACAACCTTTACAGGCGCTCTTCTCCAAAGTATATAAGCTCTTAAAATACCTTCTTCTAAATAAAAAAATTAATCATTTTATTTTGAATTAGATTACAAAAAGACTTTGATTATTTATATGGTCTTACAGTTGTATTACTCGCACTTGAACAAAAACGAAGAAAATTTCATCGACTATTTGTTCAAGAAAAATTTCTTTTTCATAAAAAAGAAAGGTAAAATTTGCATTTATCAATTATTTTATTATATAAACTTAAATTTAATTTAAATTTAGTCGAATCATCCCTGAAAAGATTCTATCATTAGCAAATGAAGCAAATATTCCAATCGTGAAAACGACAAAAGATGAATTAAGTAAATTATTAAAGGATAACAGGCCACATCAGGTAAGATTGTGAAATTAATTCTTTTCTGTTAGCTTCGACGTTCACTAAATATAGAGTTCAAATCTTTTTAGGGTATAATTTTAAAAGCTTCAAAACTTGAACCTATAAAAATTGCATATCTTGGGAAACAATCTGATAAAATGTATTAGAATAATTTGTAAACTTTAATGAAAGACTTTATGTGTTAAATTATTGATTACTTACAAAAAAAACGTACGTTAGGTATCAAGTTGTTAAACCATCTACATCCCCTCTTAATGTTTCGTTAAATGGAACTCAACCTTTTTGGCTTGCACTTGATCAAGTTGTTGATCCACAAGTTAGGTTATTTCAAATGTATAAAACATAATTAATTATTTATTTATTAACTGTTGTTTAAAGACTTACATCAGAATATTTAATATGTAGAATTTAGGCGCTATTATTAGGTATTAAAATTTTTTTTTTTCTTTATGAAAATAAAATATTAACTCATTTTTATTATAAAGATCAGCATATTTTTTTGGTGTTAATGGGCTTGTTTTGTGTTCAAAGAATAGGTTAGAATCAAATTATTTATCTTTGGTTAAACTTAATATATATATTTAATTATATCCAATTTTATAGTGCACCATTATCTGCTGTTACATCTAAAGCAAGCTCTGGTGCTTTAGAAATTATGGAAGTTTATGATGTTGATAATTTAACAAATTTTTTAAATTGTTCATCACAAAACAATTGGATTATATATGGTGCAGTATCAAATTATGAAAGTAGAAATAATTCTAATAAGAGCTCTATATCTATTAATAAATTGAATAATTCTTTATTAAAACATCCTGCAATTTTGGTTATTGGAAGTGAAGGTAAAGATTAAAACTAAGGATTATTTTTTAATACTATTATTTATTATAAGTACAATATATATTTATATAAAAATTTTTTTAGGAACAGGTCTTCGTCCAAATATTTTAAATACCTGTCATCATCTTTTACATATATTATCACCAAATATAAATAAGTCTAAATATATAGATTCATTAAATGTAAATGCTGCTACTGCAGTATTATTGCAAGGATTTTATAATAATAAAATTTAATATATATATAATTAGTGATGGGATTTTTTAATTTTTAACTTAACTATTTTTAATTTTTTAACTTAATAAGTACTTATTAAGTCAATAATTTAAATTAACATAGGACTTTTAGTTTTTAAGTTAATAATTAATCTTAATAATTAACTTAATAAGTACTTATTAAGTACTTATTAATTAAAAAAGATTTGAAATAATTTTTAAGTCCCATTACTATATATAATAATTAATTTACAGTTAAATTTACCAGATAATAAAATTTATCATAATTTCTATAATATTTAAATTTAAAAATATTTTATAGTAAAATGATAAATTTCATCTAAATTATATAATACATTATACATAATTATTGTTTTACTTTAAAAAAAATTAAAAAAAAATGTTTTTACCATTTTACTTTTTTTTTTTAATTTTTTTTTTTTTTTTATTAAAAAATTTTTTAATAAAATATTTTCTAATAAAATATTTTCTAATATTCTAATTTTATTATTTTTTTAATTAATTTTTTGATAATATATTTTTTGCAAAAATGAAAAATGAAAATGGAAAATACAAATATAAGAAGAAATAGATGAAGAATAAAAAGAATAAAGAAAATTATTAAAAAGAGAAAAAGAAAGCTTTTTTTTTTTTTTTAGGTAGTTATTTCAGTCTTTCTAAATGCAATAATTTGGCAAGTTTTTTAATTTTTTTCTTTGATTATTTTATTTTAATAAGTAAATTGTAATAATTATAGATTTGTTAATTTTTTTAATAATTTTATTCTTAATAATTATATATATAAAAAAAAATGTAAAAAATTATAATAATAAATTATTTTCTAATTTTGACTAAAAAAAAAAAAATTATTTTCTAATATTTTAATTTTTTTTATTAAACAAGTGAGTTTTTAATGTATAAGAATTTTAATAAAAATATGAAATGTATCTCTTAAATAAAATAAAAGTAAAATATTAATAAATATTTCAGTAAAATCAATTTAAAAAAAAAAATTTTTGTTAAATCCATATCTAATATAGATCAGAACTTAACGAGAGAAATTTAATAATTGCGGTTTACACAAATCATTACTAAAATTGGATAATACACCATTTTTATTGAATTGATATGTCATTTATGTAATATATAACAAAAATGCTAAATATAGTAATAAATAATGTATATCTTAGCCAAGCCATTTGCAAAGTTTGACATCGTTAGAATTCAAAATTGTTGACTTTACTTTGGAAGAATACGGTATTCTAACCCTATATATATTTATAGCTAATTCAAATATTTTCAAACAATTTTAATCATAATTAAATTGTATTTAGCATTTATTTGAATAAATAAAACTGAAAAAATTTTTTTAATGTGTTTTTAGGTTTATATTATTGTAATTTTTTTTATTTTATTCTTTAAAATAATAAAAATATACAGTTTATTGTAAGAAGTTTCTCTTATGAATCTTTTATTATATTTTTCGTAGGCTGTTCTTTAAAAGCTTGTGTATAAGTTAAAATTCAGTTCTGTATTGTTAATATTTTAGGAATATCTTTAGCTTCTAATTCTCCAGATTTAACAAAATTTAACAGTTTGTTATGCATGTCCTTTATCAACATTCTATCCTTTTGGTTAAGATTTCCATTTAGAAAGAAGCTTTTTAATAGCTCCTTTACTTGTTTTTTCATTCTTTTTCCTTTTTCTTTTTTCCCAAATTTTTGATTACTTTTTAATGCCCATTCAATAGGAAATTGAAATTCTATATCAACGGAACTAATTCAATATAAACATGTAAGAAAATAATTTGAATTTTTTGCTTAAAATTCACATTATTTTACCTTGCATCTTCTAATTCATTATTTTTATTGTTATCTATAAATTCTGGTATAATAGGATCAACTATATCTGTATCTATAAATGCATATTTAACTACTTCAATAAATTTAAAAATTTTTTACAGCAATCAGTTACCTGATAAATTTAGAATTGGAATTGTCCAAGTTGATTTAGGTTCAGTTTGTTCAAAAATGTTTGGATTAGAACGAATAATTAATTTGGTATAAAGTTTAGCAATTGTGGTAGAAGAGAAATTATTTCACAGTTTAAAATGTGAAAGTGATCATGCACATATGTAACCTATCATTTCACCTAAAACTGGCCACTTCTAGTAAAATAAGTTTGATATTCCTTTTATTTTTTTAACATTTACTTTTATATTGAATTCTTGATCTAGCTCTAAATTTGCCAATAATGTACCAGATAAATGCTTAGCTGCCTCTACTATATTCTCTCCTTCATATATAGGGTCTTTGCAATAGAAAGGTACGAAACTCAAAAAAATTTTTAAATTTACTTTATATGCTAATTATATTTTTTATACTAAAATAAGTGTAAATTTAATATTAATTAAATTTTTATTTTTTTTTTTGAGTTTCGTACCTTTCTATTGCAAAGACCCCATATATCATATCCAATCCAAATATATCTTCTAATCGAATAGGAAATCTAAAAGATAATATAATTTAGTATAGAATTTATTAAAATAACAATAAATATAAAACACTCACAGCAGCATGATGTGAATCTATAGTAGTTTTAGAGGACCCCAAACAATATATAAATATGTTAGATTTGAGTTTACTTAATGATCATATAAAAAAAAAACCCTATGTAAGACTTTTATTTGCTTAATTTTAATATAAAATTTTTAATTGGTTAAATCATCGGGAAAGTTATATCAGTTCAGATCTGTGGCAATCTGCAAAAATTGCAGATTGCTACTTTTTTTTAACTATTTTTGATAAAAATCTGCACAATATTACACATGTTATGCTTTTTATTTTTTTGAAGATTTTTTTATAAAAATTCTGTGATAATCTCCAAAATTGCAGATTTTAAAAACATTTCGCACAAAAATCTTTAGGGATCTTTAGCATTTTCTTTTTTTATTTGATAAACTTTACATAAACTTTTTTTTTTATTTTAATAAAGCTTTGCACTTCTGATTTGTTTTTTTTACAGCACTTTAAAAAAATAATTTATTTTAATGTTTTTTAAAGAAATGATTTTTAATTTAAACGAAATAATCTGTTAAAGCTATTAAAAAAAATTGAAAATTATTTTTTTCTTTTTTAAGCTTCGAAGCTTAAGAGTAATTTTTTTAAAAAAATTAAGTTTATCCAACGTCTGGTGTATAATTTGCAACATGCAGGATTTTTTTTTTCATAGGGCTCTGAACTTTTTTTCTTTATAAGAAATACTTGTCAAACCCAGGCTTAAGTTACACCTTTACCTCACATTTACATAAGTAAACTGTGTCTTTGAACACCATTTTGAAGGTAAACTTTGAAATTCTTTTTTATATTTTGTTTAGAAAATGTTTCTTACTAACGTTCAACTATTATTATTTTTTATTTAAATCATATTTTTTATATTTTTTATTTATTTAACAAACTTTAACTAAAGTTCGTTCCAATTTTATAAGTCCAGAATGCCAAAAGACAAGTTCCAGACTCCATCATTATCGACTTTTTTTTAATAAACATCATTTTTATCCAGAACGCCTAGTTTCAAAGGTCATTTGACCAGTGTAACTTTCAGAAAAAAAATTTTATTATTATTTAACAAGCATTGGCTAACACTCATTTTCCTTTTTTTTGTAGATCCAGGACATTGAAGGTATGGATTCTGGACTCAATTTCGAAAAAAAAATTTTTTTTTATTAATTTGTATTGACGAACGTTAATTAACATTCATTTTCTTTCTTTTTTTTAGGTCCAAAACTCTATTTCGAAGCAGACTACTAAGTAAAAAAAAACATTTTTTTTTGTATTTTAGTGAAATGTTAATAATGTTTCATTTTTTTCCCTTTCTTTAAATCCAGAACTCTACTTCGGGGCAAACCACTGTAAGTAAAAAAAAAGATTTTTTTTTGTATTTTAGCGAAATATTATTAACGTTTTGCTTTTCTTCTTTTTTTTAAGGTCTAGAACTCCATTTCAAAGCAGACTATTAACACAGGTCAAATAAAAAAAAATTGCCAAAAATCGGCAGTCTGATTTTTGTCTGATTTTTGGATATTTTTGTCCGATTTGTTGCAAATTTTTGCTAATTTTTTGGCGCGAAAAGGTAACAAACGGCATTGCCGATTTGTCACAAAAAATCGGCATTCCGATTTTTAAATAGTGCATGCAAATCAGCACTCCGATTTTTAAATAGTGCATGTAAATTGGCTCCGATTTTTAATAGTGCATGCAAATCAGTACTCCGATTTTTAAATAGTGCATGCAAATTGGCACTCTGATTTTAAATAGTGCATGCAAATTCAACCAATTTATTTTCTTTATATTTATGAAGTACAACACATGCAAAATTTATTTTTTCTCAAAAAATTTTATTCAAAGTAGTTTAATTTAAAAATTTACATGTTTTATTAATAAGAATTTATTTTAATAGAAAATTAATCTAAAAAAAAGAAATCTATAATGAAAGTAAAATAATGAATCAAAGTAAAGAAATGTGTTAAAAAATAAGAATAACAATAAAGAAAAAAAGTGAAATAAAAGAAATGGAGGGAAATGAAAAGAAGTAAGGGGAAACAAAAAAAAATGAAAAGAATACAAAGGTAAAGAAAATGAAAGGAATGAAGAAGGAAATATAAGAAAAAAGGATAGTGTAATATAAAAAAAAAAACAAAAAGAATAGTAGGAAAACATAAAGAAACGAAAAGAGAGAAGGGAAATATAAAGGAGCGAAAAAAAAGGAGGGAAAATGTAAAGGAACAAAAAGAAAGGAAGGAAATGTAGAAGAACAAAAAAAAAGAAAGGAAATGTAGAAGAACAAAAAAAAAAGGAGAAAATGCAAAGGAACAAAATGAAATGAAGGGGAAACATAAAGTGATGAAACAAAAAGGAGAGTGAAATGTAATAGAACGAAAAAAATGGAAGGCAAAATGTAAAAAAAGAAAAAATAGAGGAAACATGAAGAAATGAAAGAGAAATGTGAATATACAAAAGAATTGAAGGGGAGATGAAAAGAATGAAGAGAAGTGAAAAGAAACAAAAAGAAACAAAAGAGATAAAATAAACCGAAAGGTGGGTGAAAAGAAAAGAATGAAGGGGGAAGTGAAAATAAACAAAATAAATAGTAGGAAAACATAAAGAAACGAAGGGAAATGTAAAGGAATGAAAAGAAAGAAGGGGGAAACGTAAAGGAATGAAGGGGAAACGTAAAGGAACAAAAAGAAAGGAAAGAAATGTAAAAGAACAAAAAAAAAGGAGGAAATGCAAAAGAACAAAACGAAAAGAAGGGAAAACATAAAGTGATGAAACAAAAAGGAGTGAAACGTAATAGAACGAAAAAAATGGAAGGCAAAACGTAAAAAAAGAAAAATAGAGGAAACATGAAGAAATGAAAGAGAAATGTGAATATACAAAAAAATTGAAGGGGAGATGAAAAGAATGAAGAGAAGTGAAAAGAAACAAAAGGAAACAAAAGAAACAAAGTAAACCGAAAGGTGGGTGAAAAGAAAAGAATGAAGGGAGAAGTGAAAATAAATGAAAAGAATAGTAGGAAAACATAAAGAAACGGAACGAAAAGAAGGGAAACGTAAAGGGACGAAAAGAATGAAGGGGAAAACGTAAAGGAACAAAAAGAAAGGAAAGAAATGTAAAAGAACAAAAAAAAGAGGAAATGAAACGAAAAGGGAAAGGAACAAAATGAAAAGAAGGGGGAAGCGTAAAGGGTGAAATGAAAGGAGGGAAAATATAAAAAATAAAATGAAAAGAGGAGGAACGTAAAGAAACGAATGAAAAGGAGATGAAACGTAAAGGAATAAAGTAAAAATGAGGGCAAATGTAAAGTGATGAAATGAAAAGGAGGGTTAAACGTAATAGTCGAAAAAAAAATAAAAGGAAAAACATAAAAAAAAAAGAAAAAAAAGAGGAAGAAATGAAAGAGAAATGTGAATATACAAAAATAATTGAAGGGAGACGAAAAGAATGAAAAACAAACAAAAAGAAACACAGGGGATAAAAGAAAAAATGAAAGAAAAGTTAGTAAATAACAAAATATAATCGATCATAAAAAAAATAAAATGAAATAAAAAGAAACATACTTGTAAAGAAGCCCAATTACTAAAAACGTTCGATCAGAACCTGCAAAAAAAAGATGGATTCATTAGTAAAACGTTTCCTAAAAAAAAAAGAAAAAATAAAGTTTTGAAAATTTCGAAACTTACATTCATTACACCCATGGCCATCGTTCAAGAATCGAAGACCAGAACCAACTAAAAAAAAAGATGGAAACATTAGTAAAAACGTCTCCTAAAAAAAACAAAGAAAAAATAAAATTTCGAAAATTTTGAAACTTACATTCACTACGCCTACGGCCATCGTCCAAGAATCGAAGACCGGAAGTTACAAAAAAAAGACAGAAACGTTAATAAAACGTTTCCTAAAAAAAAAGAAAAAATAAAGTTTTGAAAATTTTGAAACTTACATTCATTACGCCCACAGCCATCGTCCAAGAATCGAAGACCAGAATCTACTAAAAAAAAAAGATGGAAACGTTAGTAAAAACGTCTCCTAAAAAAAACAATGAAAAAATAAAGTTTCGAAAATTTCGAAACTTACATTCATTACGCCTACGGCCATTGTCCAAGAATCAAAAACCAGAACCTACTAAAAAAAAAGATGGAAACGTTAGTAAAAGCGTCTCCTAAAAAAAACAAAGAAAAAAAAAGTTTCGAAAATTTTGAAACTTACATTCATTACGCCTACGGCCATCATCCAAGAATCGAAGACCAGAAGCTACAAAAAAAAAGACAGAAACGTTAGTAAAACGTTTCATAAAAAAAAAAGAAAAAAGTTTCGAAAATTTTGAAACTTACATTCATTACGCCCACGGCCATCATCCAAGAATCGAAGACCGGAAGCTACAAAAAAAAAGATGGAAACATTAGTAAAAATGTCTCCTAAAAAAAACAAAGAAAAAAAAGTTTCAAAAATTTCGAAACTTACATTCATTACGGCCATCGTCCAAGAATCGAAGACCGGAAGCTACAAAAAAAAAAAGATGGAAACGTTAATAAACGTTTCCTAAAAAAAAAAAGAAAAAATAAAGTTTCGAAAATGAAATTTCGAAACTTACATTAATTACGCCCATCGTCTAAGGAGAGAAAAAAGAGATATTGGTACGTTTCTAAAACTATTAATAATAAAACCTATTGTCAATTCGCCTTTCCGAAATCTTCAAGGCTGCATTCTACAAAAATGGAGAAAAGAAAGAAACATTAGAATGTTTCTTTAACACGAAACTCGCCATTTTTACAATAAAGTTAAAAAATTTTTTTTAAAATTAAATAAAAAAAAATTCGTTTTTTTAGATTAAATAAAAAAAATACGGCTTCTTTGGATGACTGGTGTGTACCAACTTTTTGTTTGTTTGTTTTTTTTTATTTAAAGAAATACATTCTAACGGTTGCTTTTTTTTATTTGTAAATGAGCAGAAGGAAAAAAATGAAACATAATAAGCAAAAATAAAAAAAAATTATCAATAAATCAATAAACAAATGATGTAATTATATAGTAATCAATAAACAAATGATGTAATTATATAGTCAGCCAATTAAAGACGATCATTTTTGATTGAAAAATCAGCAGAGTTATATAAAAATTGGCAGAATTATATAAAAATCGGCAGAATTATATAAAAATTGGCAGAATTATATAAAATCGGCAGAATTACATAAAAATTGGCAGAATTATATAAAAATCAGCAGAATTACATAAAAATCGGCAAGAGCATATTAAAATAAAGCAAATTCCAATTTTTTTTCATTCGACCTGTGTAAGTAAAGAAAAAAAAACAATTTTTTTTTTGTATTTTAGCGAAACGTTAGTAATATTTCGCTTTTTTCCTTTCTTTAGATCCAGAACTCCATTTCAAGATAGACTAATTCAAGTAAAAAAAATAAGTTTTTTTTTTATATTTTAATAAAATGTTAGTAATGTTTCGCTTTTCTCCTTTTTTTTAAGTCTGGAACTTCATTTCGAGGTGGACCATTAAGTAAAAAAAAATAATTTTTTTTACTTTAATTTCAACAAACATTACTAATGTTCATTTTTTTTTTATATTTTTTAGGTCTGGAACTCTTTAGAGGCGGACTATGGTATTTTGAAGGTATAATATCTTCAAAAATTATTATTTTTTTTTTGTTTTATTTAAACGAACATTACTAATGTTCATTTTTTTTTTATTTTTTAGGTCTGGAATTTAGAGGCAGACTGAATTTTTTTTTATTTTTATTTAAACGAACATTATTAATATTCATTTTTTTTTATTTTTTAGGTCTAGAAGTCTTTTATAGGCAGACTACTGTAAGTAAAAAAAAAATAATAATTTTTTTTTACTTTTATTTCAATGAACATTAACTAACGTTCATTTTCTTTCTTTTTTAGGTCTGGAAGAAGTAAACTGAATTATTTCAAAGGTAAAAAAAACTTTGAAATAAATTTTTTTTTTTTATATTTTTATTTTACGAAACGTTACTAATGTTTCGTTTCATTTTTTAGGTCTGAAACTCTAATTCGAAGCAAACCACGATATTTTGAAGATAAAGAAACTTCAAAATATCTTTTTTTATTATTTCAATGAACATTAACTAACATTCATTTTCTTTCTTTTTTAGGTCTGAAAGAAGCGGACCGCGGTATTTCAAAGGTAAAAACCTTAAAATAATATTTTATTTTACGAAACAAAACAAAACTAACGTTTCATTTTATTTTTTTTTTTTAGGTCCAGAACTCGAAGTAGACTAAAGGTAAAAAAAAAATTATTTTTTATCTTATTTTTATTTTAATGAACATTAAATAACATTCATTTTCATTTTTTTTAGATGGACCCCATCTCGCGGCAGACCAGGTATCATCCCAAAGATAAAAAAACTTTTTATTAATAAAACATTAATTAACGTTTCAAATTTATTTTTTAGATTTGCGGCTTTCTGGAGGTCTTCTAGAGGAATTCGAAGGTATTTACCTTCAAAAATTTAAATTTATTATTTTTTTTTTAAATAAAATGTCAACTAACCGTTTCATTTTTTATTTTATAAGTCATCAGCTTTCCAGACATTTACTGGACGAATTTCAAAGATTAAAATTTCGAAAAACATTAGTTTAGGTCTGCAGTTTTCTGACCTGTCTCTGGATAGAATTTCAAAGTAAATGGTATTTAATTTTTTTTTTATTTTTTTTTATTTAACAAAACGTTTACTGACGGTTTCATTAGTTTTTTTTGCAGGCACAGGAAACTGAAAGAAAGGTTCCAATCCTAATATAAAAGTAAAAAACCTTGAAAAAACTGTTTTTTACATTTTTAATAAAACAGTAAAAGTAAAGAAAGAAAGGCTGGGAAATTTAGTGCATTTAATACCTGAAATAGTGTAGTTAATAGTGTAGTAAATTGATTTATTTGTAATGCTTTAATTAAATAAATTAAATAAATTAATTGATGTTAATTAACGATAAAAGTAATTGTAAATTGTCAAAAATTTTGAAAAATTTCGCAGATTTGTTTTTGAAAATTTTCACTATTTTTTTGTGTTTGCAGAACTGCGCAGAAATCCATAAAATTTTTCAGTGCTGTGCATCAGCATATCCTCAGATCTGCACAGAATTGGATTTTGCAGAATTGCGTAGATCTGCAGACTAAAATTTTTTCTGATGATGTTTAAATACGTAGTTGAACTTATTTTAATTTCAGCTCAGTAATTATATTTGCGTAGCAGAACCCCTTATTTGTATAACAAAGATTTTCATATATATATATAGAAAGAGAAAATTTTAATTTCACACGTATATCAAAAAAATTTTTTTACAAAAAATTTTTTTAAACTGATATTTATTTTCTATTATTTTACACATTTTAATTTTATAAACACAATATTGTATTTAATATTTATAAAAAAAATCATGTTTTTATAATAATATTCTCATATTCTTATTTTTTGTTTGCTAATTTTACTTATATATAAAATGAATTTTGGTCAAATGAAATTACTTTTTTATGTTTAAGTAAATTGTTCAGCAATTGTAAAAAGTATTTGTATTTTAATTTTTATGATTCTAAGTATAATATTTGTGAAGATAATTATATTTTTTAAATAGTATTAACTCCAAAAAAATTTTTTTTTCTCTTTTAACTTCAAGACATAATAACATCATTTTGGTCAAATGAAATTACTTTTTTATGTTTAAAAAGTTGTTCAGTGATGTCGAATCTACCTGTGTATAAATTTTTATAATAATTAAACTAATATTCACTGGTAGAAATAGTCCATTTCGACTAAAAATCAGATGGCTGATTTTAAGCCAAATTCTAGTCCAAAGCTAACCAAAATTATATCAAAAATTACATATAATGATTGGCGTAAACTGGCCACCACTCACATATCAATCGAGTTAAGCAAATCAATAGCAAATTGTCACATGATCATATGCATTTTGATAAGTATCAAATATGTCAAATTATTTTCATTTTGATAACATTTAATAGATATTTTAATAAACAATTATATTTATTATATTAATTTGATTATAGCATGAATTGTTTTAAAATATATCAATTATTAAAATTTTAAAATACAAAAAATTCAAGCAAAAAAATGAAATTTTATATTTAATCCATTTAATCCATTAGTATATTTATTTGTCACTGCTTTCAGATATCTTTTTGTCTTAAAGCTTACTAACAACAAGAATGCTCATCCTATAAAATTGCTCCACAAATTTCACTATAAGCAGATGATTCACCTTTTTGATACTCCTCATAGGTGTCTTTGATAAAAATAATCTGAAGATTGAAGTTAAATAACTTTAAAACTCGTCATCTACAGTATATCTAATAGAATATAAATAATGGTTGATCTTCACTGATAAATTGTTAAAAGATTGTTGATTATAATATTTTACTTTTTTACTTCGTGTTTCGATTAAGCCAAAGCTAATCCTACAAAAAAAAATGGAAACTGGTTAATGAATCATTTTTTGAATAAGAAAAAATGTGAAGTTCAAAAATTTGAAACTTACCACCCCATATTCGAAGCAAGAAACCTACAAAAAAAAAGAAACGTTTAGTAACTGTTTCTTCAGTTAAAAGAAGTACAAAAATACAAGTTCCAAAATTTGAAACCTACCATCTGCTTCCAAAAGTCTAGAGTTTGGCAAGAAAACTTACAAAAAAAAAAATAAGAAATAATTAGTAACCATTTCTTCAATTAAGAAAAAAAAATAATTTGAAGTTTTAGTTGAAATCTTATCATCCATATCAAAAAATCCAGAATTTGGTAAAGAAACCTACGAAAAAAATCTTGAAGTTCAAATAATGTCAAAAATGATTCTGAAGCTGAATTTCTAAGAATAATTATTAAATGGTTTTTTTGACTAAAAAATAATTAAAGTTCAAAATAATTCTGAAACTTACTACATGCTTTCAAATTTCCAAAGAAACTAAATAACCTAAAAAAAATGAACTGTTAACAAACATTTTTAATTAAAAAAAGAAAAAAAAATCAAAGTTTCGCATTGTGAAACTTATCATTTTTGTTTTCCTATTCGCCTAAAAGTCTGAAACTACAAAAAGAAAAAAAGAAATGTTAGTTTTTAATTAAAAAGCTTTAAAAGCTGAGTCGAAAATTAAGTTTCAAAGTTACAAAACTTACCAGTATTCAACGCAAAAAGGAATTGGAAAGTAACTAAGTTAACATTTCTTTAAAAAGAGTAAAAAAATAAGTTTCGCATTACCATTTTGCGGGTTGGTTAATCCTAAAATGAGAGATTGCTTACGGGATCATCATGTTTGTTAGCTTGAGCTTGCAAGAAAATATAGAACTCAGATGCTTATTTCGTCACCAACTAGACTAATTTTGTCTATATGGACAAAGAAGGCGTTCGCAAGTGTATTTCCTTTGACGAGACAGATCAACAAACATCCTCTAAGCTGTTGATCGTTTCTTCAGACTCATCAAATCAGGGTAACATAATTAACGTTTATCTTATTATCTAGTGTAAGGTTTATTAGTATAATGAGTGATTGTTTCGTTAAAATATTAAAAAAATTTTTTATTCTGTCCTTTTGTCAGAATTTCATGTATCCAAAATCAAAAGAACCAGTTTTCTAAAAAAAAAGAAAAAATGAAATATAAGTAAAGTTTCATTAAAAAAATACTTCAAATCCTTTCCTTACCAAATTTCGCATTCATATCTGTAGAAAAAACTGTCTAAAAAAGAAAAGTGAAATGTTAGCAAATATTTTGGCAAAGATTAATTAATTCAAAAAAAAGATAAAACAAACTATTAATAAACGTTTTATTAAAGAAGAAACTTCACCATAATGAATTTCGCAAAAAGAATAAATTATGAATTTCCAATTCTCTACCGATATTTAACGTGTCTAGAGACTAGATTTCTAATAAAAAAAAAGAAAAATTGAAACATTAGAACTGTTTTGTTACTGTAAAATAAATAAAAAAAAGACTTCTCACTATATAATCACGTGTCTAAATATCTGTAGAATAGAGCCGTCTAAAAAAAATTAAAAAAAATAACTTTTAAAAATCATTCAGTAAAGTAAAATAATTAAAGGATTAAAAAGTTGGAATTTACTAAATTGTCACATTTAAGAAAACTGAAAGAACTACCTAATAAGGTAAAAAAAGAATCATTAGAAGCTGTTCGTGAAGATAAAAAAAAATTAAAAAAAAAAATAAAAAAAATGAAAACATACTGAAATGCCGTGTTCAGGGAGACTAAAAAATTCTCTAAAAAAAGAATAAAACTGAACACTAGAAAACATTCTTTAAAGAAGTTTTTCAACAAGGAGTAAGAGAAAGAGGAAAGAACTAAGGAAAGGAAAAGAGTGAATAAAAGAGAGAAGGGAAGGGCGAAAAAAGAGAAAGGAGAAGAAATAACGAAAAAAAAGAAAGAATATTTTGAACTTAGAAATTTATATTTCATAACACATTTTCAGTTTTCCCTTGCAAAACTAAGTCAATTTATTGCAAGCTCTTAAATATTTTTTTATTTGAATACTTATTTTGTATTATGTTATATATAAATCTCATTTTTCTTAGAAGAGAAAGACAAAAGAAAGGGAAAGTAGAAAGAAAGGGAAAAGAAGAAAAAAAAAAAAAAGGACAAGAAAACAAAGGATGAAAAAAGGGGGAAGTTTCACTAAAAGTTTAAAAGCAGCTGGTAATGTGATATATGACGTGATATTTGATCATCATTATTAATTGATAATAGACAAATGTTGATCATATATTGAGAAATGTGACGGTTAATTCAAAAATGGACTTTCGAAAAATCATGTGATGAAACTTTAATCAAAATTTTGTACAGGCCAAACTTTGGCTGAAATTTAGCCAAAAGTCACATGACTGAAATTTTTGATTTTGACCAGTGATTTGTAAAGTATTGGCTATTTTTGTATTATCAATTTTTTTGCGAAAACTCATTTTGCAACTTTGGAGTGTGATTTCACCACTTTGATCAAATAAAATTACCTTTTCCGCTTATGTAAAGTTGTTTAACAAGATCAAATCTACCTACAGTAAAACTTTTAGAATGATTGGATTAATATTCATGGAATGCGACTAACTTTTGTACTTTCAATTATTTATTGTTTAAGTGATTTTAATTTTAAAGTGTAATTTTTTTTATTTTAAATCAACTTGTTAACTTTAAGAAGTTGTTTATAAGGGTTGGCAATAATTTATATTTTAATTTTTATAAATTTAAATATAATAATATTTATAAAAAATTCCAAATTTTAAAACTATTTTTAAAATAGCAATAATATATTACTAATATTACATTAATATTAATTAAAATTAAAAATTCTGGTTGTATATCATTTTATATTATTAATTTATTAATATTTAGTGAATTAATTTCACAATTTTTTTTCACAATAATATAAAAAATTAATTTACTATTACTATATATATATATTTACTATAATTAAATTATCTTTTTATACTTAAATAAAGTTATATATGTCAGAAAAAAAATTGCTTAGCAAAATAAAAAATTCAAAGGTTATAATAAGAGTTTGCTTAGCAAAACTTAAAATAATTTGCTTATTGATCATAGTAAATTTTGAAATTTTCATTTAACTTATATATATATTGTTCAGGATCCTAGTTTTGGCTTTACTTGGTTCGAGAAATAACCAGTCACGAACTTCAATCTGGTACCATTCATTCCAATATGCAACTATAGCCATAAGCTCTGATAAATGATAATGTGATCCATTATCTGAAATTATTCTAATCCATTTTGGTTTATATTTTATTACTTCAAAAACAGCTTCAAATGCGTATGCAGTAAACCAAACATTCTATTTGGTATCTGATGACCAATGATTATAGGCTCTTATTTCTAATCCATTACAATTTTCTTTTTTTCTGAACACTAAGATCGTGTGGAGAGTCCATCCTCTTTTACCAAAAAATTCTGCTTTTGTTTCTCAAGTGGATTTTGGTAGAATTCTCATCTTATAATCAGCAACAAGTAATGCTCCATCATCATCAAAAGTGGCTAAAGTAGCTTTAAATTGAGCGTTTAAGTATACTTTTCATGTTAAATAGGCCAAAAAATACTGCAAATGTTCTTTTGCTTCTTCTAAAACAGTCATTTGATCTTCTTTTATATGTGAATGCATGAATCCAAAAAATTCAAAAAATTAATCACATTTGGAGCATCGTGAATTATGAATTTTATAACAATTACCAAAAGTATATGGTAGACAATGGGAAATGCAAGGATCATGTTCTATTGTATCATCAGCATTAGCTATTAATTTTCTTTTATAACCATGACGTAGATAACATTTTAAAGCATCAATTTTTTGTAATACATTATTCTTAAAAAAAGTAATAAACAGATAATTAAAGTTATTATGTATTAATATTATATTTATTAAAATTTATTTTTTTTACTTACAACTGATTTTTTTGCCAAAATATATTGTGTGCAATAGCTATTAAAAATTCAAATGAGGTATAACTATAATCATTACAAGTAAGACAAAGACCACTCATATCATCCCAATATTTAATATTATTGCAATTTGCTAATCGACCCATAAATAATATTTTTTTCATACCATTAGAAAAAGTTCACTCAAATTTTTTTCATAATTTAGTTTTTTGATCACGCATATATAGTATGGGTAATCCATTTTTATCTATCTGGTAAGAACTCTGTGTAATATTACTTCAATCTTGAAAAAATGTTAAAAATTAATTTTCTTTAATTTTTGACATTCATTTAACAGTTCTTTTCATTTTTATCAGACTTAGCGCTCCTAGACCATATAGTCTTGCATGTTTTCTTGTAGCATTAATTGCATTATTTCCTACCTAATGAAAAAAAGAGGTAATTAAGAATCATAAAATGAAAAATTAGAAAATTAAGAACGATGAATAATTAGAGTTGAATAGTAATAGAGAATCAAGGACAAATGAGATGGGGAATTATTGGATGAAATAAAGGATCAAGAACAGATAATATAGAAATCAAGAATAATGATGATAGAAATTATGAATAAATAATAACAGTAAATTCAAGATGAAAAATGGAAAATAGGGATAAATAATGATAAAAAATGATGGGTGTGAAATTAGTGACAATATTGATAGAATAAAAAATAATTGTAATAATAAATAATTTAAAAAGTAAGTTGTAATAAAGAATTAGGAATGAATTATATTAAAATCAGAAATATTAAATTATAAAAATTATGAAAAATAAATCATAATTAATGAATAATGATAAATAATGATAAAAAATTAGAGATTAATGGTGAATAATTGAAGATGAATAAAAGCAAAAAAGTATAATAAAAAAGAATTATTGGTAGTAAAGATAGCAAGTAATGGCAAAAATTGGAGGTAAGCAAGAAGAAAAATTGGTGATAAAATTAGAAATAAATAATAGTAAAAAATTGGGGATAAATAGTGATAAAAATTTGAAAGGAATGATAATGAAAAATTGGAGGTAAATGTTAGTGAGGAGTTAGGGACAAATAATAATGAAATATTGGGATTTGGGATAATAATATAATAAAATGAAAAATAAACAAGAGTTAGTAAGTGAAGAATTAGATACTAGAATTAGAGATTTACCTTGAGTTTTTCTTTGAGTTTCTTATATTTAAAGTTTTCAGAAACAATTGAAAGAATTCTGATTTTTCTGTCAATTCCTTTTTTATTTGTCCCTAAAGCTTTTTACAAGTTTTTCCAAATATTTTACCTTTATCATCAGGTTAAGAAGAAGAATCATCTAACAATAATATCCCTGATTTATAAATTTCTATTAAATTATCCCTATCAGATAAAGGATCTATTGCTTTTGTCCAAAATTCAATTGTGTGTTATTTTTTTTGAAATGGAGTAATATTGGTATAACCAGAAATGCAAAACATTGCTCACCATGTACCTAGTTCTTTTTCTTGAAACTGACAACCATCTGGATAAATTTGGAATAAAATATCTGGAAATTGAACTATTATATTATTTTGTTCATACCAATTTTAAATAACTCTGACCAATGTGAAGGTGTGCTAGCAATTTTACAGGATTTTATTTGTTTTTTATATATAAGATTCAATAAATTAATGTTATTCCAATCATTATTCTTACAAGTAATTAAATAATCCTTTCTTAATTTATCTAATTCTTGTTGAATATATGAATTAAATATCTAAATTACACTTATCTTCTATGGACTGTATGAAAATTAACTATTTATTCTTGTATTTGTAATAAGTGTAGACATAAATCCTGGACCAGCACCAAAAAATTCTTCACGAGTTGAAACACTAATTTAACTAATCACAATTAAATTCAATCTATACGAATAAAAATTGGAATAAATAAAACGTCTGATAATAATTCATGAATAATTATTTCATTATCAAATCCCATAAAAATTATTGCTGAATATTCTGTTTTATTGTTAAAAATTTGTTTGTATGTATTATTAACAGTAGCAGAAACCATTTGTTGATTTTCAGAATCTTTACCATCATAAAGACAACGAAAATTTGGCTTATTTGTTTTCTTATTATTTAGAACTGCTATTGCAAAGTTTTTATTGTTTAAACAACAATTAATGAACATAAATACTCAATAAGATATTGTTTTAATACTAGTTTAAGTAGATTTATTACTATTTTGTTCAAATTTGCATGGTTCTCACCAATATTGTGCATGTATACCATAATGTAAATCTTTCAAAATATTCCTCTTGGCCAGAAGAGTTACTGTGTACTGTTTTTTTTTATTCATTCAGAAAAATTTGAAATAAAGAATGTCACATTCCAAAAAGTAGTTTTTTTATTAATATAAAGCCCATAAATTTAATTATAAAATTTTGACAATTTTATTCTGCTGAGTAGTGATCTTTTTTTTAAATAATTTTTTTTACAATATAGATACAAAATTTGATAAAAAAGAAAAAGTAAGATCTTAAATAATATATATATAATAAAAAAATCAAATTTTACTATTATTAATAAGTAAATTATTTGGATTTTACTAAGTAAACTTTTATTATAATTTTTAAATTGTTTATTTTAAAGTAATTTATTTTATAACTTGATATATATATAATAAAATAAAATTATTTATATATTTAAATTTATGATATTTGTATAATATTTAATTATTAATTGATGATCTGCTTGTAAATTAAAGCATTTATTAATTAAATTTTGAGGCGATTATTATATAATAACCTCTAAATATACAGTAATTATTTGATATTAATTATATAAAATTAATATATAACCTGAAATTTTTTTTTGATAAATAATAAATTAAATCTAAAAATTTAAATTTATTTGTTAACAAACCATTTTTTTCTTAAAAAATTTATTATAAAGGAAACAAAGATTTCAGTTTTTGATTTAAAATCATATAGTAAAAAAAATTTCATATAAATAATTTTAAAAAGTTTTTTAAATAAATATATATATTTTTTTATAAATAAAAATATATGTAGAGTTATAGTTTTTTAATAATATAAATTTTATCCTTTTAATATTATTATTACAAAAGTTTTTATTATATAAGAAATTTAAATATTACTTCTCCAATTTATAGGTAAAATAGTAATTAATATATTTTTAGATTTTTTCAACAATAGATTTAATAATATATTTTAAAATTAATATTGTAAAGTATAGATTACTAACATTATATTTAATTAAAATATTTTACAATATTTTAATTAATGAAATTAGTAAAAATATTTTTTTTTAATTAATTTATAAGTATTTAAAATATTTCATAATATTCTTAATTAATAAAATTAAAAACTATTGCAAAAACATTTTTTTTTCTTGTTAAATATATAAATAAAAAATAAGTTGCAATATTATTTATTAATAAATTAAAAGATATAATCTTTGATTATGGGTTATATAAAAACGTTCAAGCTGGATGCTTGGCTTCTGAATATGTGTGTACTATCACAAATTAAATTATTTTTACAACAAATATTAATATAGAGCCTGGATTTCTTAATAGGATTATTTTATTATAAGAAATAGAATTTAGACTAAAGATGTTATCTGTAACTGTAATTATAAGACACAGTATTGTAAGTAATAGGTTGCAACCTAGCTTCTTCAGAATGCAAAAGTTGTAATGTCGTAATTGTGCTGTAATATTGTAATTATGCCGTAATTATGACTGGCTTATTTATATGAAATTATTAATAAATCGTGACTTTTTTCTATTAATAAAATCGCAGATTTTTTTTATTAACAAAATCACGGCTCTTTTTTTATTAACAAATTATTTTTATTAACAAAATCATGACTTTTTTTTATTAATAAAATCGCAGCTTTTTTTATTAACAAAAATCGCGGCTTATTTTTTATTAACAAAATCGCAACTCTTTTTTATTAACATTTATTAACAAATTATTTTATTAACAAAATCGCAGCTCTTTTTTTATTAACAAATTATTTTATTAACAAAATCGTGGCTTTTTTTTATTATTAATAAAATCGCGGCCTATTTTTTATTAATAAAGTCGTGGCTTATTTTTTATTAATAAAATCGCAGTTTTTTTATTAATATGTATTTAAAAAAATATTAATTAATCATTTTATTATTACTAATACGAATTATAAAAACAACCGTTTTTAACATTTTTTTTTATTAATACGAATTAAAAAATGTTATCACACTAATACTATATATACCAAAACTATGCTGCAGCACTATATAGAGAGTTTTAACTTTCGGCATTGGGCCAAATGACTTTTGGCAGGCAAGCTTAGACGATATTAAGGCATTACAGCCTAATTATAACATTACTGCCCAATTATAGCATTATGGCCTAATTATGGTATTACAAAAAGTGTCATAACTGTAATGCCATATGTTGTAATATTACGGCATCGTCTAATCAATTACGGCTAACATCTTTAAATTTAAACATAGTTTTATTTTTGATAATAATTAATATTATGAATATTTTTATGTTTTATTTTATTTTATTTGTATTATTATTTTTAATTAGGTTATTTAGTTAGTGTCTTTTATTATATTTTATTTTATTATTATTTATTTTATTTAATTTATTAGTTTTAATTTATTGTTTTTCAATGTTGATAGATGATTAGACTAGTCTTTAACTGGAAGTACTCATATCTAGTTAGAAGTGATTATATTTGTAATCCTTTCTTTACTTATCGCCATTTTTAAAATGGTGTATGCAATATCGATCATGCATAAAATTCAAATATTGATTGTGATTATTTGTCATGTGATCAAAAACAAAAAATTATCCAATCAAATATTTTATTGGTCATGTGATAATAGGCGAAAAAATGTTGCGAACGTGAAAATTTTTTATTTTTTAAAATTTTATCTATAATTTATAATTTTTGAACTTTCTTTACATAATTACAAATCAATGTATACAAGTTTCCAGTTTCGCAATACAAAAATTTAAGTTCTCATAAAAATTTCTGCAAAAATAAAGAGATAGTGAATACAGTAATTAGTATTATTATAATATAAAAATGTTTAAACTTTTTTTTTAAAATGATCATTTAAACTTGATAAAACTACAATCTAAATAACACCATACCATTTATTTAATTTTTTAAATAAATTTAATTTCATTTTTGTGTTTTGAACATAAAGTATCTATTGTTATAAAATTATAAAAAAAAAAGATGTATAATTAGTTAGCTTATTTAAATTTAATAAAATCTATATTTTATGTATTCCAATATTTTCGAAAAAACTTTATATATTCTTTTAACCCACTTTAATTAACCCAAAACATTAAATCAATTATAATAAATAATACAATATAATTTATAATCAAAAAATTTGAAATTACTTACTAAAGTATATTAGTGGTATTAATAGAATTGATTTTAATTGTTATAATAGAGAGAAAATAATGTCTACAAGTAGGAAAAAAAAGTGAGGACCTTTAAAATTTGAAGAAAAATGTCAGAATCATTAGTTATTGACAGTAATTTCAATAATCACCAATAATTTCAAACTTTAGACGAAAAAAACTCAAAATTGTATATAATAAACTGGCTTATAACTTAAGAATAAGCTGTAAACAAACATATCAATTAAAATATTACTGAAGAATCTTGAGTAATCACAAAAGAAGGACGTGTTGAGTTTAAGAGTTTTAAAATATTCGACAAAAATCAAAAAAAAATTTTTTTTTGATGATCGGCATTGCATACACCATTTTGAAAATGGCGATAATAAATGAATGTATGGTTTCAACACTAAAAAAAAAAAAATTAATAAATTAAAAAATATATTTTTTTTTGTTTTCAATTAATTCATAAGTATTTAAAATATTTTATAATATTTTTAATTAATAAAATTAAAAATATTGTAAAATAATTTTTTTTTTAAAGTAAAAAAATATTTTGCAATATTTTTAATTAATGAAATTTAAAAAAATATTTTTAATATATAATAAAAACAGTTTATAACTTTTTATTAATATTATTAAAAAATATTACAAATCTATAAATTATTAAGTTTTTACAATATTTTTTTATTAAAATAATTAAAAATGTTATAAAATATTCTTATAATTATTAATTATAATAAAATTAATTTTTTATCATTTTTGATTTATTATTAATTCAAATATAATTAAATCAAATCAAATCAATTTGAGTTAAATTGTATCTAAAAATATTATTATTTTAACTTAACTTGACTTAATTTGATTTTTCTGCTAAGTACAATTTTTTGTTAATATAATCCTACCCTTTCTCTTTTTTTAAAATAATGATAAAAATTAAGTAAATCTTTAATTTTTGATTAGTAGTATTATTTAAAATTTTTGGATCAAAATTTTAGCCAAAATTAATAATAATTTTGGCTATATATTTTTCTTTATATATTATTTTTTATTCTTTTTTTTTTCTTAAAATTCAATTTTTTAGATTATAAAATAATACTTTTAATTAATTTATATTTAAATCCATCTATGTTTTAAAAAAACTTTTTTTTTTTGCAATTATCTGTAAATAATTAAAAAGTTAGAAATAATAGTATATCTTTGAATTTTTAATATTGTACTGCATTTAACTATAGTTATATAAGTATCTATATAAAGTTAGTAAAGAGTAAAGCCCTAGTGTATTTGATATACTTCAAATGCTTTTTGTGTAATAATAAGTTATTTAATAAGAAAAAGAAAAAAAAAATTGAAAAATTTGAATTTATATTTTTTTTTATGAAATTTACTACTATAATTTATATTACAATAAATGAAAATATTGCAAATTTTGATTATTTTTTAAAATTACAAGGGTAATGGTTTGTTTTATATAGTCTACTTGTATATAATACAGTTTTATAATCATTAATTGCATTACTGCGCCAGCAGAATCAAATATAGATACAAAAGTTGTGTTTTTTATTCTGTATAAAGAAAAGTAATTGTTCGGGAGTTTCATCAAAATTTCCTATAACAATATAACTAACCACGTGAAGATGCGCGTCAAATCACTTGACTTCAGGAATTTATACGAATTTGAATCTCAATAATTAGTTTTCTAAAAGAAATTCTGGAAAACTTCAGATAAAAATGGGAGACGAATCAGACAAGCGCATTGGAAAGTGGGGCCCACGACAGAAACAACACGTCGATCCAAATCGTCAATGGGCGGCTCAGAGCCGTCGTTATGAGTGGAAAGATACTTATGATGATGATATCGCTCCACCAGATCCAGAATTAGAGAAAGAGCTTTTTGGAGAAGATAACCATGTACCTACAGGTATCAATTTTTCCAAATATCAAGAGATTAAAGTCACCGTCACGCCCGAAAGAACAATCAGACCAGTAGAATCGGTGAGTTCTAGTGGTTATAGTATATCTACCAAACGCAATTTTTTCTGATATTTTTAATATTCACAATATTATAGTTTAATGAGGCAGACCTTCATTCAGTGATGAAGGAAAATATTAGGCTAGCCAAATATTCTATTCCTACGCCAGTTCAGGTATTGTTAATAATGGTCGCGGTATAGATTGTATACGAAAATTTAACGAGATTAATAAATGTTATATCCTCTAAAGAAATACTCGATACCTATCATTACTGATGGGAACGACTTAATGGCATGCGCTCAAACCGGTATGTCCTTATGTTATCTTCAAGAATCCTTCATTTTGATTAACTTCTTATTTAATAGGCTCGGGTAAGACTGCGGCTTTTCTTATCCCAACATTATCTAAACTGTTCGGAAAAGCCAAAAAACTTGCTGCTCCTCGTCCCCAATCAGGAGCACGCAGATTCAAGGCTGAGCCATTAGTTTTGATTATCGCTCCTACGAGAGAATTGGCTACTCAAATATTCGATGAATGTCGTCGATTTACTTATAGAAGCATGATGAGACCTTGGTTTGTTTGGTTCTCTCGTTTTATTGTTGAGTCTATTAAATATAAGCAGATTAATTGTTTAACTTTTAATTGATTTTAAAAGTGTCGTATATGGCGGAGCAGAAGTAGGCGCACAAAAGGCTGAATTGGCAAAAGGTTGTGATGTTTTAACAGCAACTCCAGGTCGATTAAATGATTTTCTTGAAAGGGGAATTGTTAGTCTTCGTAGAGTCAAGTGAGTATTTAAGGTTTTCGGACATATTAAAATTACTATACTTCATTTAATTCATTTACTTCATTTTATTATTACTTTTGGTATAAAGATATCTCGTTCTTGATGAGGCTGATCGTATGTTAGATATGGGTTTTGAAACTGATATCAGAAAAATTGTACAAAAATCAGGTTAGATTCATTACTAGTCTAATATGGGTTTTATATTTAAATTTTTAAACTGTTTATTATACTATAAAATTTTAGATTTGTGTGATGACGGGACCAGACAAACGCTTATGTTTTCTGCTACGTTTCCGAATCCGATCCGTAAACTTGCTGCAGATTTTTTAGCAGAAAATTTTTTTTTCTTAAAAGTTGGCCGAGTGGGTGGTACCACAAGCGATATCACTCAAAAGGTAGGATGTTACTCAGTTGTTATGACTATTGTTTTGTTTTATTAACATTTAATAAATTGTTTAGATTATGTATGTTGAAGATCAAAATAAACGTAATTCTCTTGTCGAGTTATTATTAAAGCAACCACCATCTCGTACTCTCATATTCGTTGAAACAAAACGTGGAGCTGATTCGCTTGACGATTTCTTGTATAATCAAAATTTTCCAACAACTAGTATTCACGGAGATCGTAATCAACGCGAAAGAGAAGATGCGTTAATAGCGTTTAAGTAAGTTATAACCAATTACTTTATAAACAATACAAATAACAATTATCGATTCTTATAATCCACACTTATAATAGAACTGGAAAATCACCAATCTTAATTGCTACAGCTGTTGCAGCTCGAGGACTTGACATCAAAAACGTGATGCACGTTATTAATTATGACCTTTGTAATGAAATAGATGAATATGTTCATCGTATAGGAAGGTATATATAAATATATAATTAATTATTATTTTTATACATTCGGTTTGAAGTATTTATAATTTCATATTTAAATTATTAAAAGAACGGCACGTGTCGGCAATAAAGGATTGGCTACTACCTTTTATAATGAAAAAAATTCAGACATTGCTCCCAATCTAGTAAAGATTCTGTTGGAGTGCGGACAAGAAGTTCCTAATTTTTTACAAACTTATGCTCCAAGCGATAATAATTTGTAATTATTTTAATTATTTTTCACAATTATTATTATTTTTTTTTTGAATTTTCTTAGGAACGTTTTACTTACACATTGCTTTATTGAAATAAGGAATTTTGATGATGACGACAGAGAGAGTAATACGACAACTTCCAATTATACTCAAAATACACGAGATAATAACAGATACGGAAATTGGGATAATGGTAGTAGGGATAATGGTAGTAATCAAAGGCCTGCATGGGATACTGGAAGAACTACTCAATGGGATAATAACAATCGGGCCGCAGGCAATAATAATTATCAGACTGGTTGGGATAATTCAAATAATCGAGATAATCCTGCACCTAATTGGGATTCCTCAAGACCTTCGTGGGAAACTAGTCCACCACAAAATCAGCAACCTGTGAGAGTCAATATCACATTTATGTAACCCTTAAAGTAACTTAACTTATCGGTTATTACTCATTTCCATAGGTCCAAAATATGTATAATACATCACAGCAACCTCCTTATCAATCTTATCAACAACCGCAGTCTCAATCGTTCCAACAACCACCACAACCACAACCTTCGTATTCACAACCACAAGGTAAGACACAATATACACAATTAAAGTATAACATGCAATCTTTACAATATCCACTTCATACGCAACCTGTAGTCAACGTCAATCTTCCAAGGACAAATAACCAATATGATACGACTCCACAACAAACGTACGGCTATAATACACAAGCGTCACAACGGGCGCCATCGCACGGAGCCGGTGGTTACAATAGCCCTCCAAATGACAATAACTCTCAGCAGAATTACTACCGAGAGAGTAATGACAATAATATCAGGTATGATTGTTTTATTAATTATGGTGTAATATAATTCTTTTTCGGTCCTGATCTAAATTATCAAAAACCAAAGGAATCAAAGGAACCCACGTCGTAAAGATGAAATAAATACTCCTTCACCTAATTCAGACAGTTGGGGCAGTGCACCAAAACCACAATCAAATAACGAGGAATGGAATCCAAACAAAGTGCCGTGGGAGTAGAATAATATAATATATTCATTTGATTATTGGATGGAAGTCTTGTTAAATATATATTTATATTCTTTAAGAATCCGTTTTTGCAGTGCATTGTTAAAGCTTATCATCATTTTATTGTATCTTTTTCCATTATTCTTGGTAATATTAAAATTAAATGAATCATTTTTACCTGAATGAAATACCATTCATAGATAAATTCACATGATCTAGAAGTATCGAAAGATCATCAATTTATAAACTACATTTTTTTACATGAAAGAAAAAAAAATGCAGGACTATAATATTTTCAAAAATTTAAAAATAAATTTTCCTTCTCAATTTGTGCTTCATGTTGAGCTCAATCGACCCGCTAAACTAAACGCTTTTGATAAAATGTACGTCTAGTTTCTTTGTGTTTTCTAAAGTGAAATTTTTTAACCATAAATCTATTTAAACTTTAGTTCTTGGCAAGAGTTACACGCTTGTTTCAAACAAATATCACTAGATTCAGACGTTAGGGCTGTCTTAATATCAGGAGCTGGCAAATTATTCAACGCAGGAATAGACCGTTTGTTACTTTAATTATTCTATATTCATGTTCTTGTGAATTATAGCATTTGTATTATAAATAATTTTTAAATTTTGTAGTAAATAATCTAAATGAGATAAATAATGATACTAAAGAAAAAGACTTAGCACGTCGTGCTTTACACACACGAAAAGAATTGCTTGTATGATGAATTTTATTCTGTACAATTGTTATTTTACATTGTTGCTCATAAGTTGTATATTTATCATGATAAAAGGTGGCTCAAGATTCAATTTCATCAATTGAACAATGTGACAAACCAGTAATTGCTGCTATCCATAACGGATGCATTGGGGCTGGAATTGATTTGATTACAGCTTGTGATATTCGATATTGCTCAGAAGACGCTTTTTTTAGTGTCAAGGTTAGTTAATTTCATCTAATATATTAGCGTATATTTGTTTCATCGTAATTTCTTAACATTAGGAAGTCGATCTCGGTCTCGCAGCTGATGTTGGTAAGATGTAACCCTTTAGAATATTATATTCCTCCTAATGAATTAAATGTCTTATCTTTAATATTAGGCACATTGCAGCGCTTACCTAAAATTGTTGGTAACAATAGTCTTGTTAGAGAATTATGTTTAACCGGGCGAAAGTATGTAAATTGTGAATTAACTGTTTGCATTGTTTTTCTATTTGGTTCATACACACTAATAAATGTATCTATTTTGCAAGCTTTTCATCAACCGAGGCACTTAATATTGGTCTTGTGAATAAAGTTCTTAGTACTAAAGAAGAAACTTTGAGTAAGTATATTTAACATATTATGATATTCATATTTTACCTGATATATATGTAATAATTTCAAAATAAACAGCGGAAGCATTAAAAACGGCGAATATTATTGCTAGTAAATCTCCAATAGCTACATTAAGTACAAAGTAAATATTTTGCATAATTTCCTCTTTGAACATCAATACTTCATTCTAATTATGTTTTATTTAGGCATCTCTTAAATTTTTCACGTGATCATTCCGTTACCGAAGGTCTTATCTACACTGCAGCTTGGAATAGTGCAATGCTAAATAGTAATGTAGGTAAAATATAAAGTTCTTTTTATAATTATTTATTTAAATCTAAATTTTTTATTCCCTATGTACTAAAGGATTTGATGGAAGCTTTTGATGCTACTATGGGGAGAAGAAAGCCAAAGTTCTCTAAGCTATAAATATATTATATATTCTTGGAAAAATTTGACTGTTTTCAAATTAAAATATTTATAATATTTAAAGAGATGTTAACATTTATATAACATTTCTAATGAGACTGTCATGATATGCAATACATTGTTTTTATGACAAAGTTATACCAATTATGTCTATTCATTCGTATTTAAAACTTCAAATCATAATATTTACCAATTATCCATTTTACAATAAAACAACTAAGGCAACTAATGCCACAGATCAATATATGAATTTGCAGCGTTTTCACCATATCACATTCATTATAGGGCATTATAATTTCAAAAACGCCTACCATGCTTCCTAACATTAATGTTTGTTTATACAATCAAAAGTCCAAAAGTGCATTTCCGACATCTCCATCTTCACCTTCAGGATTGCGATCCGAGACACGATTCCTACTTCTATTATCATCCTGATTATGACCATTCTCATTTTCACCCTCTCCACCCTCAGAAATGTCTCCACCCACTCCTTCTGCTTCAGAAACTACAGATTCCTCAATTTCAGCATTAACAGCCGCAACTGGTCCGACGACCTGATCATTTATGTTGCCAACTCCATTAGTAATTCGATTTCTTTGTTGCGTTATGACTGTATTATTCAAATACTGTTTTAAGTCTTTAACACCTTTCCCACTAAAAACACAGAACACTTGTCTTTGATGTGGTGTGAATTCTTTGGGAGCTTGTCTGCAAAATCGTTGAACTTCTGGACGTAAAAAGGCCGGAACACCAGTAAGAGATAAATGTGTTAAACGAAAACAGGAATTTACTAATTCTAAAACTGCAGGAACGGTTAGATTTACACAGTAAGATAGATGCACACGTTCTAACGTATGCTGCACAACTCGGTTTTCAATCAAAGCATAAATTGCCTGATCTGTTATAAGAGCACATTTTACTAATCCAATACGACGCAATTTAGGAAGATGTGAAAGTTCAAATACAGACGCGTCTGTGAGTTGAGTACAGCAGGCCAAATCAAGATATCGTAACCTGGTACAATGACGAGCCAGATGAGTTATGGAATGGTCTGTGATACGCGAACAGTGACCTAAGTGAAGATAATGTAAATGTTTCCCCAAACGGGTTATATGATAAACTCCCTCATCTGTGATATTGCCACATTTTGCTAGAACAAGGTTACGTAACTTGGGTGCACTATGTGCAATTTTGAGTAAAGTTTGATCAGTGATGAGTGCACAGGATGTAAGATCTAAAATACGTAATTGTTCGTACAAGGACGGCATAGTTTTTGTAAAAGATTCGTCAGTAAGTTTGGTGCAACAAGCAAGTCTAAGTTCGCGTAATTGTGTGCAGTTTTCAAAAACGGGTTGGATTGCCTTATTTGTTATTTGATCACAATTTGTAAGATCAAGCTCAAGAAGGTGCGGACAATTCTTAGCCAAAATAACCACGGATTGGTCAGTAATGATGTCACAACTGCTAAGTTTTATCTATATTAAAATTAAATAATAATAATATATTAGCGAAAAAACACATGTCAGAAAAAATAAGTGACATTATCTTTTAAATTACAATACGTACTCTTCTCAGGCTCCTACATTTTGACGCGACAGCCAAGATACCTTTATCTGAAACTTTTTTACATAAGCTCACATTTAATCCTTGCAATCTTCGGCATCGTTCGCCCACTAATTCTACAACTGCGTCTGTCAAATTTTCAATGTCTGATACATCTAGTGCAACCAACCCATCTGCTTTGTCTAATAATTTCAGAAGTCCATTATCTGTAAGTCTTCTGCATCCTCCAAGAGTTAGTCTTTCTAATCTCTCGCAAGAACTTAAACGTTTTAATGTATCGTCGCTTACATGCTCAATCAAAAAGGTGAAATTTAAACGACGGATAAGGAGAGCATACGGAAAGGTTTGTGTACTTCGTGATAAAGTAACTAATAGTTTAATGAGAGACTCACGTACGTTAAGTACTGGCTTATGCCATAAGAGTTCGACCCCACAACGACACCATGATTTACAAACTAGAATACAAGATTTTAGGTCGGCAGTAGAGGTGACATATTTGAAAATCTGAAGGATCAATTCAGAAGGTATAGTAGCAGCTTTAGCTACTGAATTTTGGGAAGCTTGAGAGGGTAAAGTCTGTTTTATAACCTGTTCAGGCAAAGGTTTTTCTGAGGACATTGTAAAAAGGTTCTTGATCGGGTTTAAACTTTACCAAATACACATCCGAACTTATAGAGAATAGTTTTTTTTTTTAAAAAAAAAAAAAAAAAAAATTTATTATCCAATACAAATATTTTAAACTAATAAATAAATTTTCAAGAAAAAACCTTGATAATAGGACAAAAGTCTGCAGACAGCACTATAAATATTGGACATAATGAAGTTTAAAAAAAGTGATACCCTAAAAAAACAAAGTGATTAACGTCCTACATTTAAATTTCCAGTCAAATTTCTTGAATTTAAGTTACACATGTTGGCACAATTTACGTGATTTATTTGGATAATTTGCTACTTTTTTTCCTAATAAGATAATAAATCTAATAAATCTAATAAAATTGTATAATAATCCAAAAAGTGTGGTATAATTTAGAAATTAAATTGAATTTGTATAATATAAAAGTTCAAATTCAGTTTGGGTTTATATTTAATTTGAATTTTAATACTTTTTTAATTCAGTTTGGATTAAATTTAAATATAATTGTATTTTAATTTGGATTTACTTCAAATTAAAAAATATAAAGATCTATTTAAATTAAATTTAAATATTTATTTTATAAATTAAAAATTTATTAAAATAAATAAATATACTGGTATATTATACCAAAAATATCTGAATAATTATAATTAAAGATTATATATTTTATATTAAAATTTTTTAAAATTTTATTATCATCATTAAATTTAATTTAAAAACCATAAATATAAAACTTTAAAAAGAATTATTTTACTATAATTTTATAATTTAAAAAATAATATTTATTAATTTAGCATTTTTATATATAATTAATCCTTTTTATAGTGAATCTTAATATAACAAATAATATAATATAACAGATTTTTAATATAATACTAATTTTTAAATATAAGAAAAAATTGATATAATTAATTTTATTATTTATATTAGTGGATTTGTTTTATATTAAATTTTGTTATACAATGTATTATAAAAATTAAAGATATGCAATATAGTGATCTAAAAAATATGTGTACAACTTTAAAAAATGCAATTTAGCATGATTTTAATTTTGGCCAAAATTAACATAATTTTGATTAGATTTAATATACTGTAACTAGTAATAATATTTAGTTAAACAAAAAAAAAAAAAAAACTTTAATATTATAATTTATAAAATTTATAATTATAAAAACAATTTTATACTTAATAATTTATTAAATAATAATTAATATTATTATAAATTAATAAAAAAAAAATTGTATAAAAGAAATTATATCTTAATCATAAAAAAATTGAGTCACAATTGTATAATTTTAACTGTAATATTAATACTATAATGCTCTACTAATTGCAAATGCTCTATAATATGTAAGAAAAAATGAAAAATATAGTAAGAAAGATTAAAGAAAGAATAAAGGAAAGAAGAGATAAATAAAAAGAGATAAAGAAAAGCAAAAATGATCAAAAAGAAATAAAGAAGGAATAAAAAAGGTAAAGAATAGTAAAAAAGAATAAATAAAATAAAAAAAATGAAGATAAATGAGAAAATAAAAAAAAAATGAAAAAGAATAAAAAAAATGAAAAAAATAAAAGAAATAAAAATAGAATTAAAAGGAATGAAAGAAACAAATAACAAATAAAAAAAACAAAGTGAATGAAAGAAAATAACATCAGAAAATTTTTGAGACTAATGCACATTTAATAAATATTAATATTTAATGTACATTATTTTTTTGATAATGTTTAATGAGGGATCGATTACATTTCTTACTTGCAGATTACTTAGCCATTTTTTCAGCAGAAGGTCGCTGAAGAAAAGCTTGAGCTTTTAGTTTCTTGGGTTCTTTTCAAGTAATGTTTTTCTTTTTATAGGACTTAACTATGTCTTTTAAAATTTGTCTGGTTTAAAAATACTAAGTTTTGGCAAAATTACTGGCTTGGTACAAACTTCACCAAGAAAATAGTTTATAATTGCAAATTTTAGGTTTTCTTCGTATTTTTGAAGATTTTTGTAAGGTTAACATCTAGGCTACCTGGTCTTAAATACCCTAAAAGAGGGATTTCTCATCAATACTATTTGTTTTGAAAGTATTGCAAAGGACAAAGCAAAGTTATTAGTTGAAGTTTGTTTATGGCCAGAAGTGGCGCTTGCTTTTTTTTGCTTAAGAGTCATTTAAGGGGATATATAGTGGGATATCAAAAATCACCAGGCAGTTTTTTTTCAGAATTGCATAACCGCATTTTCTCAGCATCCAGTGATCATTAAACAATGAACCAAAGCTTGTTAGAATTCCCATAACAAGACGCATTGAATGGTGTTATCTGTATATTTCTAGCATTAATAGGTAATTAGTTAATGTCAAATATTTATAAACAGTAAAATAGGAATAACTTTTCATCCTTTATTGCTAAAAATATAAAAATAATACTATTTGATTTGTCTTATTATGACGAATCTAACAAGATATGCCTCATCATTCTATGATTAATGGACAATGAAATGACTTGATACTTTTATTTTTCATTATTGGAAAAATTTTCAAAAATCATGATTTTAAAATAAATGGAGTTTAAATGTTATCCAGTAATCATACAAAGATAATCAAAAGCTCATTTGATTCGTCTCATTGAGATACATTGAATGGTGGTATTTTTATATTTCTAGCATTAATAAATAGTTAATTATGATCAATACTCCTTGAATTAAAAAGTGGTAATAACTTTTTATCTATTAATGCTAGAGATATAAAATACTACCATTTAATGTATCTCATTATAATAAATATAATGAGCTTTTTATATTACCACCAGATAAGAAAACGCATTGATGTTTCTACATACAATATTAAAAAAATTGTCAAAAAAAATATAATTTTAAAATAAATTTAAATGGAGTTTAAATGTTACCCAGTGATCATACAAGGATGATCAAAAGCTCATTAGATTCGTCTCATTAAAACGCATTAAATGACAGTATTTTTAGATTTCTAACATTAATAGATAGCTAATTATGATCAATATTCTCTAAATTAAAAAGTGTTGATAACTTTTTATCTATTGATACTAGAGATATAAAATACTGCCATTTAATATGTCTCATTATGATAAATATACTGAGCTTTTTTTGTTTTTATATTACTACCAGATGAGTAAATGCCTTGATGTTTATACATGTTAATATTAAAAAGTGTAATTTTAGAATGAAATTTAAATAGGATTAAAATGTTACCCAGTAATCATACAAAGATGATCAAAGGCTCATTAGATTCAACTCATTTAGAAGCAATGAATGGTAGTATTTATATATTTCTAGCATCAATAGATAAAATGTTATCATCATTTTTTAATTTAAAGAATACTGAACATAATTAGTTATCTATTAATGCTAGGAATATAAAAATACCATTATTCAGTGTGTCTTAATGAGATGAATCTAATGAGCTTTTGATCATCTTTGTATGATCACTGGGTGACATTTAAATTCCATTTAAAGTTTATTTTAAAATTATATTTTTTTAACAATTTTTTTAATATTGACATATAGAAATATCAAAGCGTTTTCTTGTCTGGTGGTAATATAAAAATAAAAAAAACTTATTATATTTATCATGATGGGACACATTAAATGGTAGTATTTTATATCTTTAGCATCAATTGATAAAATGTTATCACTACTTTTTAATTTAAAGAATATTGATTATAATTAACTATTTATTAATGATAGAAAACTAAAAATATCATCAATCAATGCATCTCAATGAGACGAATCTAATGAGCTTTTGATCATCTTTGTATGATTACTGGGTGACATTTAAACTCTATTTAAAGTTTATTTAAAATTATATTTTTTTAACAATTTTTTTAATATTGATATGTAGAAACATCAAGGCGTTTTCTTGTCTGGTGGTAATATAAAGACAAAAAAAACCCATTATATTTATCATGATGAGATACATTAAATGGCAGTATTTTACATCTCTAACATCAATAGATAAAACGTTATCATCACTTTTTAATTTAGAGAATATTGATTATAATTGTCTATCTATTAATGCTAGAAATATATAAATACTGTCATTTAATGCATCTTAATGAGACAAAACTAATGAGCTTTTGATTAGTTTTGTGTGATCACTGGATGACATTTAAACTCCATTTAAAATTTATTTTAAAATCATGATTTTTGAAAATTTTTCCAATAATAAAAAATAATAGTATCAAGGTGTTTTATTGCCCATTAATCATAGAATGATAAAACATATCTTGTTAGGTTTGCCATAACAAGACAAATCGAATGGTATTATTTTTATGTTTTTAGCATTAAAAGATGAAAAGTTATTCCTATTTAACTGTTTATAAATATTTGATAATAACTAATTACCTATTAATGCTAGAGATATAAAAATAACACCATTTAATGCGTCTTGTTATAGTAATTCTAACAAGCTTTGGTTCATTGTTTAATGATCACTGGATGCTGAGAAAATGTGGTTAAGCAATTCTGAAAAAAGACTATCTGGTGATTTTTGATATCCCACTATAGATGTGGTGACTATGGTGTTTTACCTCTTTCCCCAATTTTCTTTTGGGTTTCTGGGAGTATTAATGACTTTTCTTTAATTTTATTCTTTACTTGTCGATGTTTTAACTTTTAGTCTCTTTTTCTATTTTAGTTTTGAGGGCTAAGGTATTTGGTGATTTGGTATAACTTTCTTTTTTAGGGTTTTGTTTGTTGATCTAATTAAAGGGAGAAATTTGGTTGGATAATTTGTTTTAAATTTTGCTAATATATATTGATTCCTAGTAGTTGGGCTGGTCAAAATCACATATGAGTCATTGTGACTTATCTAATATCTTTTTATTTTTGGTGTATCTATACTGGTTAAAAGCTTTTGAATGATTTGGAAAAAATCTTTTTTGGATAGGACTATTAAGCAAAAAAGGAGTTTCAACCTTATTGACTAGGAGACCTCAGTATAGTGTCCACGTGCCACTCAGTTAGGGTGGTAGCTTCTTGTAATGGCATACTCTGTAAGGATTATGATAGAAAATAATCTGTATTATTAGAGGGTCTTGCTTACACTATGGTATATGACAATACTGGCTATTAGTTGAAATTTATGGGTCACATCTGACATTTGTCAGGTGGGTTTATTTTAATAAGTCTATATAGATTAGTTTATCTATCTGTTAAATGTGCTTACTGCTATTTGATGATGATGAAAATTTAATGTACATTATTTGAAATATTTACCATTAGATAAATAATATTTATCACTTTAAATTTAATGTTTATTATTTAAATTTAATATACATCAGTTAACCATATCTTTTATTCAATTTTATAGAATTCAGCTTAATTAAAAAATCTGAACTTAATTAATAAATATTTATTTATTTATTTTAATATATAGCATAATAAACAATAATAATTTAAATAAAAAAATTAAAAATAAAAATTTCTTATAATGTCAACTTGTAAACTAGATTTTTTTTGTATTTCTTCTAATTTTTCACTTTGTTTAGGTCATAAAAAAAATCAATTAATCATTTTGTTCTTAATACTAGGAGTTTAGCTATATTTAATCCTTTTCTGACTATTAACTGTAATGTATGGGCAGCACATGGTTACCATTTTATATTTGAAAAAACAAGTCCCATATCTTTTATTGCTTTTTTTATATTAACTCTATTATCAGTTACTATCATATATACTTTTTTTTTAAGATTCTATTCTTTCAAAATAGTAAATAATGAATTAACATAAAAAAGAGGAGAACTTTTCCAAACCAAATTTTTACAGAAAAAAAAATTCTATTTTTCAATATAAAAAAAGGATTTCTACTAATAAAACCAGTCAAGAAAGTAAAAAAACTGGACTCGCCACCTTTGATTATTATAGACTATGACTCAAATAAAGAGTTCACCTTCTGACTGTTTTCACAACATTATTACAGACTTTTTGTCAGACCTTATCGCTAAGAACTCACCCTTTTTCAACTTCATAGTATTTTCAGACTCATATGGTTTTGATGGGTTTCTTGAGAAATATAAGGACCAACAAGTCCCTAGTAGCAAGTTGATAGAGAAAGTAGTTACTGATGACTGTTACTCTCAAACTGCTCACTTTTTGGCTTGCCTTCTCAATATTTTTCTCTTAGATAACGAACTCATAGAAATATTATTTTTGGATTCTGAAATTCGCTGAGAGATGGAAAATTACAATGCACAATATCCAGATATGGAAAATCTAGGGGATCCTATTCACCAATCAGATATGTCAATTAATATTGATGAGATTGATGAAGATTTACAAGGATTATTAGACGATAGTCCAGGTACTACACTCCTATACAATGTTATACCTATACCTGTATGTCACGTTCTTAATCATTGTTGAAATATTATATTTAGTTTAGTTGGTGGGATGATCAATAGTCTATACTAACTTCTTGTCATACTTTGCATTTGCTTTATGTAATGTTTTTGTTTTATCAGATTGTAGAATTTTTCTTTTTCTTTTTCATTTCCCTTATACCTTGAACAATTCTATAACTTAGAGGTTAGATCCATGAATAACTTATCCAGATATGCATTTGGATATGCAGATATCTGGATAGCAATTTATATTCACAGCTAATTTTTACAGATTTTACAGATATTTATAGATATTTATGGATATTTTTAAAAATTTTATATGGTTCAGCATAATTTCAGTGTTTCATTTTTTACTTTTTTAATTTCAATCACCAATAAATTTATACATGTATTAAAATATTTTATCAATATTTTATTAACATTTTATTTATTATAATAAAACTTTTTATACTAAAACAAAAACTAAAATTAGGTTTTTTTTATTATTGATATATAGTACATATTAATATACTTTAAGATGCTGCACTGTTTATCCAAGAATTTGGTGTTCTAAAAGTAAAAAAAAAGAAATGTTAACACATTTCTTTAAAGCAATTAAGTAAAATTCTCATGCATATTATATATCTTCAAGTCTAGGTTTGTCAAAGACTCCAGCATTCTAAAAATAAAAAAAAAAATAAATAATAGTTGCTTCTTAAATAAAATATCAAAATTGAGAAATTGAAACAAACTGACTTTATGAAAGGAAATTATAAGCTAGTGTTTCACATAAGCCAGCTCAGTTTGAAAAAAAAAAATCTAGCTCAAGTCAAAGTGAGCTGAGCCAAACCAAGCCAAGAAAATTCTCAAGCTGATGAACTTTCTTTAAAAATAAAAGCTGGTCCATGCCTACAAAAAGAAAAGAATATTAGTTAATGTTCTTATATTAAAAAGAGTCTTTAATATTTTCCCCTACTCATATTACTTTAAAGGGCCATGTGTCAATTGCAAAAAAGTCCATTTCTACAAAAAAAAAAGAAAGAACATTAGTTAACGTTCTTATATTAAAAGAACTATTACTGTTATATTCATAATACAACTTACTATCCCACAAATTTCAGGAGCCGTATCTAAAAGAGAAAAATAAAAAAAATAAAAAAATAAAATTTAGCAGTTTAAAAAACCGTTTTGATGAAAAAAATTTTTTTTTTAAAATAAAATAAATAAAATATTATGGTAACAGTTTAAAAACCATTTTTTTAACACTTGGCTGCTCTAAAAAAAAGATTATCTGATCTAATCTAAGTCATATAAAAATCAGATTAGTAATGAATGTTAAGGCTACATGCAGTTTCAGCAGTTCAGAATTTTTATAAAATTTATTGTTTTTTTAAATGGTTATTTGGTATAAAATATCTGTTACATATAACCATATAACAGATAATGGATTTATCTGTATTTATGGATAACATAGATAAATTTAGGATAGCCAGATATTTGTAATAACTTATCTGTATTCAACCTTTTAGTCACAAATTGAATAAATGCGGATAGATAGATATTCAGATTTAACCACTACTATAACTAGACTTCCTACTACACTAAAGAGAATAGGTTAGGGCTATAGTAGTTATAAGACACATCTGTGACTTTAGCATAAGGAACAGGTGGATTTTGTCATTAATTATTTTGTATTCTTATTGATCTTTTATCTAATATAATAAGTACATACATCTTTTAACTATAAAAAAAAAAAATAAAATAAAATTAGTAAAAATAAAATGTAAAGAAAATTGTAAACTAAAAAAAATATTGAGAATTAGTAAAAAAATAAATTATTTAATAAACAAATAAATACTATTATTGATAATAATATAAATATATTATCGCCATTTTCGAATTACTGTGGTCAGCGATTAATTTTGCAATAAATAAAAATATCCAATTTTAAGACTACAAAAATAATAATATCAGATCATCAAAATTGATTTGATCTGCATAATTCTAAGCCACTATTGTACAACTTTTGAAGTTTGTTTTTACACTTCGCTTGGTATTTTTGCTAAAAGCATATAAACCGATTCCTAAACCGATTCCTAGCGATTCTACCGATTCCACCGATTCCACTTATTCTGACAGATTTCTCATAAACTATTTATAAGAAAAACCATTCTATTTCCTTTAGATAAACACAACTATGCCCAAAGAATTTAGTGTGGATTTGCGTTGGCGGGTTGTTTATCTTTATTACGATGATTTATCAACCGTGGATATCGCTAATACTTTACACATGAGTAAAAGTATAGTAAATAAAATTATAAAAAGATATAATCGTTGGGCATGTGTTGAGAACCCTTTCAAAGGTATTCCTGGCTGAAGAAAACAGTTTAGTAACGAAGATTTAGAAATACTTAGAAATCTTATAACGGAAAAGGTGGATTGGTACTTAGATGAATTAGTTTATGAGATGGAATGTATAACTGGAAAAAGAGTATCTGTTGCAGCTCTTTGGCGTTCACTTCAATATTTAGGAATTACTAGGAAAAAGGTAAAACATGCTATATATTTTATTTTATTTTTATTTGATATTGATTGTCTAAAAAAATTTTTTTGAAAGTTACATAAAGCAGCATTGGAAAGAAACGAAATTATACGCGCACATTATTTAGCTACTATTGGAGAGCATTATACTCGGAATCAGCTTATTTTTCTTGACGAAAGTGCCAAAGATGAAAGAAGTTTAACAAGGTTATATGGATATTCACCTAGAAATATACGCGCCCAAAAAAAGTAGCTTTTATACGAGGAAAGCGTTATACCATCTTGCCTGCCCTTACTTTAGAAGGATTTGTTGCTGTTGATATATTTGAAGGATCTTGTGATAGAAAAAAATTTGTTGATTTTGTTCTTGATCAAGTAGTAAGTGACATTTATGCAATTTTGTTTATTTATTTTTCATGTTAGATAAAAATTTATTATTTATTTTTAGGTACCAATAATGAATCCATATCCAGGTGATAATAGCGTTATTGTGATGGATAATGCTAAAATTCATCATGATAATGAGTTAGTAGTATTGTTAGAAGAATTAGGATGTAGAGTTGTTTTTCTCCCCCCTTACTCCCCCGATTATAACCCTATTGAAACCGCATTCTCAACCATCAAATCATGGATTAGACATAATCGTGATTTTATGGAAGCATGTAATAATCCTGTATATGCATTATTAGTTGCATGTAGTCAAATAACTCCCCAAATGGCGCAATCATACTTTGATGCATCAATTTATGTTTAGAAAAATTGTTTTATTAGAAAATTTTATTTACACTTAGAAAGCCAATTTTATTAGAAAATAAAACAAATATTTTGAATTAAAATATCATATGAATGCTAATTTTTATATTATGTAATCAAAATCGTTGTGCTGCTTGTTTTATATTCTTTTGCCATCCAATTTTCACCACTCCTAATTTTTGCAGTTGTTCATCAGATAAATCTTTTATGGCATTGACAGTGATTGCTTCTTCAAGAAAAGCCTCTTCAAAATTGGCATATACGTTATTACAATTATACTTTAAATCCAAACTACTCAAAAATTCACCAATTGTAGGTAATTTGGTATTTGGTGATAATGGTGTATTTGAATTATTATAAGATGTATATAATGCTGATGTGGATTGATCCTGATGTCCCTGAACATTGGAATTCTGATAGAACTGTGGTGGTAATTGAAAAATAATAGGTGTAACAGCAGGAGTAGTAGGAGGCGCTTGACTAACCTGTACTTGCGTTGTCAAATTATTTTTATTGACAGACACACCTGATTTTACAATATCAAATGTTGGAAAAGACAGAGGGATTTCGTAAGTAGTTCCTTTATTGATCTAAATAAAATTAATGGTAAGTTTTTATTGAATCCACATTATAAACCAACAAAAATCATACAATTTCCCGAGCCCAAAGCTGCAACCTTGCAGGATTAAGTTGCAGGTGGCGATGATCTTGAATATAACATGAAGTTGTATGTATATTACACTTATACTTTTCACATAAAGCCGTGATAACTTCTGATCGTTTCTTTTCTTTCTTTGATAAATCTGCTTCTCTAATTGCACGTGATTTCTTCTTTTTTTTAGATCGCAATTCAATTTCTTCTTCAACAGAAGATGAATTACTCTCATCAGAACTCTAAAAAAATTTAAATGTTAACCATTTTGCTTATTACTGTATATTTCACAAATCACAGTATATAAAAAAAATACTTTACCTTTTTATGTTTTTTGCTAGATTTTTTATTTTCTGTGATGTTATTTTTCATATCAATTATCATTGACATTTTCTTTCCAACTGAAATTACTTTTTTATACTCATCAAGAAATTCTTGAAAATCTAGTTCATCTTCAAGTTCATTAGAAGGCCCATGTGCATTCATTGCTTTGTATGATGTAGTATAATTTGTTGACTTGATTTTTTTCCCCAGAACCTTTTGAACTATTGAATTTATTTTCTCCATAACATTTTTATAATTAGCTGGTTGGATAGTCAAAGTTTTTGCTGTAGGCATTTTTTTATCTTTGTTCTTAATAATTATTTGTACTTTGACTTCGTCTACATTATCTTCTTCACTATCTTTTTCGCTATCTTCTTCTTCACTGTTGTCTTCTTGACTATTATATTCTTCACTATCTTTTTCTATACCAACATCTCCTTCCATATTATTATTACCTTTCACACTATTATCACTTTCTATATTATTATTTCCTTTTACATTATTATCTTCTATTGCACTGCTATTATCTTTATCTTCAGAAAATGTATCATTTTCTACATCTAAAACAACCATTTTTGTTTTTCTAGTGGGTTTTTTACCTTTGTCCTTATCTCCTAACCTTTGGAATTTACTGTTACATGCTATACAAAAAGTATATGAAAATGAATCATTAAAATTACTATTATAACTAAACTTTGTGTTAGCAGTAAATAGAAACTCATTTGCAGTTAGTATAGGTTGATTTGGAGTAAAAACACGTTAATATATTTGCTGTCCACGCTTGGGATTATTGACTCTTACTGGTTGTTTACTTTTTTTACACTTACATAAATTTTTTTGTGGAGTTTTAAAACAGTATAAGCATTTTTGACACGTATAACAGGTGCCTAAAAGATATTTACAAGTAGAAATTTCTGCCATTTGAAATACTTCAAACGCGAAAATAATCTAACATTTGCGCAGATTTATTATAACATCTATTCAATATTGTTGATTACTAAATTAGTTTATTTAGTCAAAAATTGGTAATACAATAATACAATCAGTTATCAGTAGTACAAAATCATTTTTCAATTAATTTTCGATGTTTTCAGTGTTTTCGGTGTTTTCGATACTGTTAATTTTAATTGATCGATAAATCACCTGACCACAGTAATTCGAAAACGGCGATAATTAAAATATATTTAAATTTATTATCAATAAAATCAACCAACTCTTTTTGCTAACGTGTTGAACCAAATTTTGGCAAAAAAATTTTTTTAAAAAATTTTTTATATTCAACGTGTTTTCTGAATACGAAACACATATAGTCATGACTTCTTTACAGAAACATGTACATACAAGACATACGATGAGTTTGCATAACGTTTTATAACTTTATTTTATAGGTCTTTACTTTCTCTCGAGACATAAACCCACATATAATACTTAACAAGACTAGTATAGCTGAGTGGAAAAAAGCTAGTCAACGAGGGTGCTATACCAAGACCGCTGCACTTACACCTATAATACAACAGACCACAGAAAAAAAGCTCAATGAAAAACTTGTGATGCTTCTCTCTTACTACCTTACTTTGATTCTCGCACTTGTTAGGTCCTGGTACCCCAAAAAGCCAGAGTTCCCAATTTTAGGGTGTGTAAACAACACGTCAAACATCCCAGATTTGGACCTTACACAGGAGATGAATATGGATATTTCATCATCTGACTCGCATCAATCAACAACATCGCAACCTCACACAAATGCTGTCAACAGCCTAATCAAGACTACGCCTAAAGGCAAAGACAAAAAGAAGAAAAAGAAGCAAAAAACAATATCCTATGATGATATTGACAAAGACTTTCAGTCTTCTGATGATTCTGAGGCAGAGTTTTCACAAGTTCCTCTTTTTCAGCCACCTCCCCCACCTTTACATGACACGGTCAAGAAAATTGAAGAATCTTCTGCACCGCCACTGGACAGTCATGCTGGTAAAGAAAAATGTCTTAAGGTGTAAGACGCTGAGGTTATGCAAACCATCACCAGATATCAGGCTCCCAAGGGTTGCCAGTTTGTTCAAAATATCCTAATATATGACGTTTCTGCAAAGTGGGATAACTATGAATTATTATCTCACCTATCCACTTGGAGTAATGTAATATTGATATCGACCAAGTGCTAACGCAAATATAAGATGGTATGATGCAAACTATTCATTTCAGAATTCTTCCAAAATTACGAAGCACAGTAGATGGCTCCTCTTGCAGGTATACCTACTCGATAGTTTCTGACAACCTGGAATCTTGCTGAATGAAAAGAAAGAGAAAGATTCTAAGCTGTTATTTACGATCTGCCTGAATCTATAAATATGGCTTCGCTTACAGTACTCCAACATTTAACTTTTCTCAGTGAATTGAATATTAAAATGTTCAAAGAAATAAAATTCTCAGATGAATCGCGTAAGATTATCAGTTACTTTGAAACCTGAGAACACTTACAGAAGTGTATTAGTAATCTGACCCTCTGGTATGGTAAGAACATTTCATGATGCAAACATACCACGATCCTGATGAAATCCAAGAAGATTAGTCCTACCTCCCTTGCATTCGGCTAAGCGAAAAAATCAAGGAGATCATGTTGACACCAAATCTTCTAACAAATTGTCCAAGTCTATTCCAGCTACTGGGTCGAACAAGACCCACATAAGAAATCTTAGGATGAAGGATTCAAAGACACATCAACGAAAAGATAACTCTGATTCACAGGCGCCTAAGAAAATATTGATACGGCATGGCTCCAAATCTAAGATCTCTAAACGTGATCTTTATGCGGAAGTCAAGACAATTAAGAAGATCCTGGGTAAATTAATAAGTAATCTTAAATTGAAGTGAAGAAATGATCAGATATTTACTTAGCAGCTTAGATTACCTTTTTTCATAGAATTTTTCTTTTTTTCTACCTTTCTATCCTGTATACTTTTAATAATTTGTTAATATTCTAGGCAGATGGTAAGACTGACCCTAGGGTTAGGAGTGTTCTTTCATGTATAAACGGATACTATGTATTCTACCTATTTTAATAAAGTAACATGGCTCCAACATCTTTAAAACCAAAAAAAAAAAAAAAAAAATATTTAAATTTATTATCAGGTTAAATTACTTGTATCATAATCATTATTTTTTAAATTGTTTTTTAAAATATAAATTGTTAGTAAATTTTTTTTTTAATAAATTTAAAAAAAAAACTACCAGAGGTACTATATTTTTTTTTACTTATTTATCCAAATAACCAGATCATAATACCAGTTATATAAGTTCAAAAATTAAATAAAGTGTATGTAATATTAATCTAAAAATAATATTTTTCTTTTTTATATTAACTTATTATGAGATAAGTTTATTTAAACTTTAGATTTTATTTTTTTTTTTAAGCTAATGAAAGAAAATTTTTTTTTTAAAATCAATTTTTTTTTAAAAAATTATAAATCACACTATTTCTTTTTTTTTTTAAATTTTTTAATTAATAGCATAACCTTTAACTTCAAAATTAAATATTATAACAAGTAAGTTTTTTTTTCTTTTTTTTGTCTCTTATTTAGTATTTATATCCAAATACTATTTAAATAAACAGATCTGTCTCTGTTAAGAATTTTTAAAACTAGTTATTTAATAAACTATTTTTTTACAAATTTGAGTATCTATCTGAATTAATCTTAATTTTTGTAGATGACTAACAGGTCTATTAGTAAGTTTATATCTGAATAAAATCTGTGAAAATAATATTCAATAATCCAATAATCTTATATATAATATTATTTATATTGAATTTTTAATTTATTATTTATTTGATTATTTGTAATATATATTTAATGTTTAATAAAATAATAAAAATGTAAAATACCAGTTTTATTATTTTAATTACATATAATTTATAACTTCATATAAAATATAAATTAAAAATAATAGTTTAAATTTCAATAATATTATTAATTACCTGTTAGGTTAAAGGATGGATGGTAGCAAGGTGGTAATTATTTTATTCTAAAAATATTACATAACTAAATAAATCAGGTTTAATTCTTGTTCTTTTGATAATTAAAAGGTTATTTACATCTAAAAAAAGTTATTCTGAAAATGTAAATGTTGTTCAAATTATAGATGTCACCCAAATCCAAAATAATTTGAGATTACGCAGTCCAAATATACAAATCCAAATTAAAATAATTTGGGTGGTATCTATAGTTCAAATATTTAATATTTTTCTAGATAATTGGCTTAAAACTGGAAACTTTTTTTTTCTTTCATTTCACTAAATATATAGATCTTTTTCAAATAAAATTTCATCTAAAGCTAAATATTTACTTACTTCATCTTCAGCAGTTGATAGTTTAGTAAAAATAATAAATAATGATCTTTTTTTTTGCTAAAATTAAAAAGCTAATATAATAGTGGGTTGATTAAATTTTATTTCATTATACTCATTTTTCAATTTATTTATTGCATCCTATTTTTGATCATGTATAAATAATCACAACTTTTTTAAATGTAGATTAAACAAAGCAATCAGAAGAACTTTAGGTAATATTAGATTAAAATAATGAACTATTGCATAATACAAATTTTTTTTATTTGATCTAAAAGATTGTAAATATTAATTGATATACTAATAATTTCGTTATCAAAAATTTCTTAAAAATATCAGTAATTCTATGGTGACTATCATCTATAAACCACCATAATATTATGTGACTTCAAACTTTTATAAATCATAAACTAAATGATATAAAAAAAAACTAAACTGATAAAATGATAGAGCAATATGAACTGCATATTTCCATCAGTTTGTTTTATAAGATTTAATAATATTATTAAGTTTTATTATGGATCAAAAATAGATAAAATTAGTAAGTAACAGTAATAAAAATGAAAAATTTCAGATTTTTTCTCATGGATTTTTTTATAGAATCTATAAAAATTCCATGAAATATGGTAAAAAAAAATTTTGCTGCTTATATGACAAAATTTATATTTAAATAAAGTATTGTAAAAAATAAGTTACACAATATAAATAAATACATTTTTAAAATTTCAGATTGAGTGGTTTATAGATAACAACCACCATATCAAGATTAATATTAATTATATAAATCAGACCACTTTTATAATAAAATTTATGCAAATTTAATTAAATTTTATTTTATAATCTAGTAATTAGATTTTAATAAACTTTTTTGTTTTGCAACTCTTAATATTCTCTTTAAAATAAAAAAAAAGTTCATTAAAATTAAGCTAGTAAATCACAAAATAAATGCAAAAAAATAATTTTTTAATAAATGAATGGATTCCAAATTTTGAATCTGATTTTTCAATGAAAAAATTATTTATTATAATTATTATTTTTTTATTTTAAAAAGAATATTGAAAATTACAAAATAAAAAAAAGTTTATTAAAATCCTATTACTAGATAAATAAATTTAATTTTAAAAATAAATTTAATTATCATAAAATAAAATTTAATTAAATTTGCACAAATTTTATATTATAGAGGTGATCTGATTTAGTATTGCAATCTGGATATTTACAGATGGACACATTTTGATAATTGTACACATATTTAATTAATAAAAATGAGGATTTTTTTTTAAGTATATCACTAAGGCTATATTTCATAATATAATAGATTTAAAGCCTTTTCTAAATATAAAATTAAAGAGAAATTCAATTCAGATTGAAAATTTATCTGACAATGAAAAATTCAATCTGAATAGGATTTCTCTCTCTTTTTATTATTAATAAAATTTTTAATTTTTTTATATTATACCTTGAGATATTATCTTAAGATATCTTAAAAAAATTCTTACCTTTATTAATTTAAATTTGTGTATAATTGCCAAAATGTGTTCATCCGCAGATATTCAGATTGCAACTCTAATCTGATTTATATGTGAATTAGTAATTAATGAGGTTATTGATGCTTTTTAAAAATGAACAAATCCATTTCATAATTTCTATAATAGTAAAATTCATGTTACTTACTATAAGTACAGTATTTCTTTCTTCTAAATAATCTGTTATATCTGCAAAATAAAAAAGTATTTGAGTTAGATCTAAAATTAATAATTATTCATCTTCTGATATTATTATACTTTTTAGTTGCTTTGCATTCTTTTGTGAATCAGGATCAGTTTTAAGCTCAAGACAATTAAGTAATTCTTTAATATATTCTTGTAATTTAATGAGGTAACACTAGATTAAGTAACTAGATTTACCTAGTGGAAATATTAACAATAGTGTTTAAATACTTGAAAGTTTTAAAGATATTTTAAAATAAATTAAATTGAATAAAATATTAGAAAATTTTTTGTTTTTTCATTAAAATTTGAATAATAAAAAAATAATAATTGCTACAAATTCATTATTATTTTCTTTATTATTAGCAAGAGAAAGATGATCTTTTTAAACCTTTAAAGCCTTTTAAATTGTTTAAGTATCATAAAAAAATCTATTAAATGTTTTACTTGTAATATTAAAATTTTTGCTATATATAATCCCTTTTTTATATATTATCAGTTGCAATGTATAGGCAAAATAACCAATTCAATTAACTCCATTTAATAATTTAATAGATTTTTTCATATTTGAACCATTATCAGTGATGATTGTAATCATAATATGCCTTATTTTTTATTGCTTTCAGCTATATGCTCAGCAGTATATGTAAGGATGGTGCTGCAAATAAGCAATTGCGAAATAATTGCGATTTACGGTATTGCGGAACATTGCGGATTTTTAAACCTAAATATCCGCAATTCCGCAATCCGCAATTGTCCGCAATTCCGCAAATATTCCGCAATTCCGCAAAGTACTGCAATTCAATTGCGGAATAATTGCGGAATTGCGGCACATTTGCGGAATTGCGATACATTTGCGGAATTGCAATTTCGCTAAAGCAATCCAAAAAAACGTTGCGAAACGTTTTTTTTAATTAAAATATACTTTGAAAAAACGTTTCGCAACGTTTTTTCTTTAAATTAATTAAAAAAACGTTGCGAAACGTTTTTTTTAATTAAATATACTTTGAAAAAACGTTTCGCAACGTTTTTTCTTTAAATTAATTAAAAAACGTTGCGAAACGTTTTTTTTTAATTAAATATACTTTGAAAAAATGTTTCGCAACGTTTTTTCTTTAAATTAATTAAAAAAACGTTGCGAAACGCTTTTTATTAATTAAAATACTTTGAAAAAACGTTTCGCAACGTTTTTTCTTTAAATTAATTAAAAAAACGTTGCGAAACGCTTTTTATTAATTAAAATACTTTGAAAAAAGGTTTCGCAACATTTTTTCGTTAAATTAATTAAAAAAACGTTGCGAAACGTTTTTTTTATTAAATCAGTTCGGTAAACTGCCAAAACTGATCAGGTGAATTGCGGAATTGCGGTTCACTAACCGCAATTCAACTCCAAAATCCGCAATATTGCGGATTTGATAAATCAATTGCGGCACCATCCTTAAGTATATGAATATTAGATATATTCAATAATTAACGTAATTTCTTTAAAAATAAAATCTGGATTAAGATATTAACATATAATTTCAAGAAATCTTCTATGATTTCTGCCAGTCTACAGATCTGCTATTAATGTTACAGATATTACTTCTCTCTCTATTTATTCTACCATTTTTAGATATGTTAAATTATATGCTTAATGTATAATTATTTTTATAGCTTTTGCTTCTAATATTAGAATGCAATATCTAATTTATTATAAAAAATATAAACTGAATGAAGAGCTATTAATAATAGAAAAAGGCTGTAAATCATCAATGATTCAATTAACCAGAAATTAATGAAGCAGCTTTTACCATTTTTCTGAATATTTTTTGAATTTTTGTTGCTTATCCTATAAAATTAGATAAAATAAAATTGTAAGTTAAAAATACTATTAAATTATAAAAATATTTAAAAGAAAATAAAAAAATAAATACTTTACCATAGGTTATTTTTTATCTTTAATTATATTATGAACAGATTATAAATGACAAATTTTATTACCCATTGAATCATCATGTTTAAGTTTATGTCACTATTACTTGACATATAATAACTAATTCATCCTTATTATTAAACCCTTTGATAAAATGATCCCATATTTAACTGGTTTTTTTTCTTAAAATTCTTTATTTTTTTTTATCAGTTGAATAAAGTCTTCATGATAAGGTGATGTATTTAGAGAAGCAGTATTCAAAAAGAGCGTAATTCTAGTTTTTTGTATTATTTTGAATATATTGAATATTTTATATTTTATTATAATTATTTTTTTTTTTTTTTGGTGTTGAAGCCGTACCATCATTTATTAAGCAAGATAGGATTACAACTATAATCACTTCTGACTAGCTATGGGTACTCCCAGTTCTAAAACCGGTCTAATCATCCACCAAATTTTATTATAATTATAAATTTTTTTTTTTTTTTAATGATCTATATATACTTTTATTGATATTTAGTTCATATATCATATAAATAATTTATCAGAAGCTATATTTACTTTGACCTGCAGAATGCGATCATCAAAATCATAATTATAAATTATATATGTTATGTATATATATAATTATAATTATATTACATTAATTATTGCAAGTAGCTTGACCTTAATACTAATCATTATCTGCTAATATAAATAGATATCCAAGATCAGATTAAGTTACGTGACTAATCTGAACTGATATTTTTTTTTGGGTCAGTTCAGTTTAGGTAATTTGCCTTGATCTGACGCAACCTGTTTGACTTAATAACCTGCCCTGACCTGACTCAACCCATTTTACCTAAAGGTATTTGAGTCATTTTGAATAATCAGATAATCTATTTATCTGTTGCAAAACTTTTTATTAAAACACTTCAAAAAAAAGTTTTGAATGTCTTTATCAAAATTAATTAATCATTTGTTCTTAATTCAAAAAAAGATCCAGTTCTTTTAATGGTTTAATAATAATAAAATGTTAAAAAAATGAGTAATAAAACTTTATAATAAAATGTTAAAAAATACCATTTTTTAAATTTGTTTTGATGATGAACTATTAAAAAAGTGTCAAATCTGTTTTTTTTTAAATTTGTTTTGATAAAAAAATGTTAAAATTTCATTTTTTTAATTCGTTTGATAAAAATTCAGTTTTTATAATTTGTTTAATTATTTTACAAAATAATGGTAAAAACATTTTTTTTTGGATTAATTAATTCATTTTGATAAAAAATGATAAAAAGCATTTTTTTTGATCAATTAATTTATATTGATAAAAAATGTTGAAAGCCATTTTTTTTAATTTGGTTTGATAAAAAATGTTAAAAAACATTTTTTTTTATTCATTTTTGATAATAAAATGGTAAAACCTGTTTAAAAACGTTTTTTAATCCATTTTGAAAAAAAGTTAAAAAACGTCAAAACATTTTTTTTTAAATTCATTTTGATATTTTATTGATTCAGTTTGGCAAAAAAAAATTAAACTGTTTTTTATTATTTGGTTTGATAAAAATGATAAAAAATGTTTTTTTATTTTTTGATTGATTGATTCATATTGATAAAAAATGTTGAAAACTGTTTTTTTTTGATTTAGTCTGATAAAAAAAATGTTAAACCATTTTTTTTAACTTAGTTTGATAAAAAAATGATAAAAATGTTTCTTTTAATATTAAAAATATTTCTTTTAATGTTAAAAAAATGTTTTTTTTAATTCGGCTTAATAAAAAAAATGTTAAAAACTTATTTTTTGATTTTTTTATATCATAGTCTGATTTTTTGTTATTTTTTAATTCATTTTAATATAAAAAGTTAACGTTAGAAAATGTTTTAATAATAAATATCATGTTTTTTAAATTACATAATAATAAATCAGCTAATTCAATAATAATAATAAAATTAGGTTTTACTTTTTAATATTTAATTATATTATGCCCAAAATTTAAATGGAATATTTTTAATATAAGAAAACTTCAGATTAATGAATGAGTCAGTCAGGTCAGATCAAAACTGTGACCTGACCTGATATCAGGTCATGAATTTGATAATTTGGCCTGGATATTTCAGGTTAACCTGACGGGTCACCCAGATTAATCTTTACCTATTCAGAATTCTAATTCAGACAAATTGTAATGAATTAATGGATTATATCTGAAAGATCTGTTTAAGTCAGATTTATATTCAGATACTGTTAAATTAGAAACTTTTTTATCTGAATACCTGCTTTTTACTAAATAAAGATGCTAATATTGATAGTAAAGATACTAGTACCAATAATAAAGATAAAGATACTAATACTAATAGTAAAGGTAAAGGTGTTAATACTGATAATAAAGATAAAAATACTTATGATTTTTATGAATTATATATAATATAGAAGAAGATCAATATTTAAATAGTTTATTTAATAATTATGAATTATATAAAAAGTAGTTTTTTTTGTAAATTTTATTATTTTTTTATATTTTTTATATGTATTATATATATAATAATTATTTTTATTATAATTTAACTGGGGGGGGAAATTTCCTTCCCTCATATCACATGATTTATATGCCACATTATTTTTTTTTCTTTAGAAACTTGACACTAAGAAAAAAAATATTTTTAACTTAAAGTTTTTTATTCAAAATAATAAAATTTTATTTATAAACTGTTAAAAATACTAAAACAATTTAATAATTTAAGAGTTCACATGTTTTATTGATTAAAAATATTTATTTCTTAACAATAAGATGAAGAGTTGTTACAATAAAAAAAAGAACAAGGAATAAAAATATTAATGAAATAAGTCATCCATCTTGGGCTTTGGCCCAAGAGGGAGATGACGGGTGTCACTCCCCTATACATCTCAACTCTGTTGGAACCTATCTGCTATACCTGATCTTCTATCAAGTTAGCCTCTCAGCACCTTTACAGTGCATCTCTAATAATACCATAAAAAAATATCATATCCCCTGATATAAACTTCTATATATATTCCTAGTACCATCCTAGTATTAATCCTCCGACCAGAAAACATCAAATAATCATTAAAACAATGAAATAAAGCCAAAATCATATACAACATCAGTGTGGTCTAATGGTCTAAAGACAATTTCCAAAAATATTACCCAACTCCAGACACCATATACATATATACCTATATATAATGCTCAAAATATAAAACTTTTTGGAAAAATTTCTCAGACCAAAGGACCAGATCCAAAAGTATCAATTTTACATTTCTAAAGCCTTTAGAATACCAATTTCACTATTAACCTAGTCCAAAAAAGATCCAAAAAAGATTCTAAGAAAAATTTTGCTTCTTAGACCAAAATATTGGATATATATAGCATTACTTCTAGGTCAATGATCCTGGTCTAAACTCCTATATATATCCCCATACGGTTATTGGTCCTCAACCTGAAGGTGGCTATATTGCAGGATCTGCTTATACCAGATACTTATGCATACAAATATACCCAAAAAAAATTGTAATTAAACATAGTCAATATATAGGTATCCAAAAAAAAAATTAAACAAAGCTTCTACTAAAGTATCTAACTAACAATGAGTAACCAAAGCTAGTGCTCTGTACGGGTCAGGTTGGGTCAGATTTGAGGAGATGCTCAAATTTGACTCATATATTCATGTAACCTGACTCAAATTTTTGGGTCGGTCAACTATATAATAACCTGAACTTGACTCAACCTGACTGTAGCTTAACTCGAATAACCTGAGTTGAACCTGAATTTATATGAATTTTTTTATGATTGGCAAAACAATAGTAAAATTAATTAACAAGTTATACAATATATTTTACTACATACTTTAATGATTTTTTTTTATTTATTCAATTTAAAATTGATTGGTCTAAATCCCTTTCATGACCACCAAGATTTCAAATACATACATGTTCGAATAGTATGTGTTTTAAGGCTGCTTCTTTTTGCTACTATTAGATCTGCCCTATCAGAAAATATTTGTTTTACTGGAACACTTGTAGTTTGAATAAAATCAGTTTATCAGTTAATGTTTAATAATATTATTAATTAATTATATGCAATAAACGTATTTACCTGTAATAGCAAGATAATCTCTAGCCATTTTGGCTAAGTTTGGAAATGTTACTTCATGAGCCTAGAAATACTATGTATGTTAGCTGATAATTTAGAAATTATACAACTTATTATTGAATATATACCTTCCACCAAAGAAGAATATCTTGATTTCATTCTGCTCAAGAAGTTTTTAGGTATAACTCTACTTCATTTTCCTTACTCTTTTTTTGTTTACCAAAAAGATGATCTAAAAATTCATCATTTTCATCATTATCAATATCTTCTGAGTGTTCATCAGCAATAGGTGCATAATTGGTGTTGTAAATATTATGAGCTGTTTCTTTGGCATAACGTATAAAACTTTGCTTCCATTTATTATCTTCATAATAATTTAGTTTTAACCATGGGTCAAGTACTAAAAAATTTAATTATTTGCCATTATAATACAGCTCAATTAAAAAATGAATTATAACTTTAACATCTAACTTACCAGTAGCAACTAAATATATATATAACTTCTTCAGGCCTGCTTTGACAGCAATTATTATATCACTATTACTCGACTTATCACAATAACTTTCAAGTTCATCAATTAAGAGATTGTATATTGGTATAGTAGTAGTAAGTATTGGGTATTTTGCAGAAGAAACTACTTTGGTAGCTTGTATAAATATCTATGTAAAATAATAAGTTCAAATATTAGCTTTTAATTTAGTTTCAATAAAAATTACTAGAAAATTGTTATTATTTACTTTTAAAATAGACATGATTTCTTTAATTATACTCCATTCAATTTCATTAAGTTCAAAAATTCAAAGATCTTTATCTGAACTTGCAGTTGCATTCAGAACCTATAGTATAAATAATAGTTTAATATTAGAATATAATAAACAACAAATAATGATAAATAATGATAAGATATTGTATATCATACTAACTTCATGCATTTCTAATGCTTGTTCTAACATATCATGTGTTGAATCCATCTTGTTCTTACGTCAAGAATAAGGTTGATTTTCTTAAGACCAGCTGCTTCAGCTTGACGTGCAAATTTTTTCTTACGTTGTGGTGATAATTGAATTTTGACTATAAGTTTACGAAGCTAAATATTAAATAATAAAATAATAATCAATATGATAACATAATATAATTAATTATAATAGATGACCTATTTGAAAATACTAAACTTATTTTTGGAATTATTTCCCCAGCAGGTATAGCTTCATCTATATTATTTAATATGAAATCTTCAGTTTGGGCTTCACCTGCTTTAATTTGTTTTAATATGACTTATACTGCTATATTCATAATATGAGCAATGCAACAATAATGACAAACATTTTCCAAATATTTTATAAAAGTATCATTATTTGAGGCATTATCACTTGTAATTGCAAAAATCTGAAATATTAAACAATTTTATTAATATGTTTGTTTTAAGGAAACTGAAAAAATAAATATATAAGAAATTTACTTTTTCTAAAATTCCAAATTCTTGACAGCTTTTTACAAAAGCATTACAAAGGTTTTTACCAGAGTGAGATCCAGAAAGATCTATAAAATCAAGTAAACTGTCTTGAAGCACCTAATCTTTGGTAATCCAATAGATATCCATGCATCCAAAGCGAATGAAATATTTTCTGGAATATTCTATTGAAATATAATGCAAATATATAAAATATACAAGTTTAAAAAAAAATTATTTTTATACATATTTAAAAACTTACTTGAAATAAATCTTATCTTCTTTTTTTCTCTTCTTTATAACCTTTCATAATCTTCTTTTTTATTGTGTTTGCTGCTGGAATTACCACATCTGGATTTAATACTTTTATCATGTACTGAAAATGCTGATTTTCAGATGTTGCAAATGGCTTGATCATCAGCAATTATCCATTTAGTAAGAGAAGTACAAAATCCTGTTTGTGTAAACTACATTTAAGAATAAGTAAAATAATTAAAATATGGTAATAATCTTTACAATTTAATTGATCTTTACATACTTTAGGTGAAATTTCTGTTTGACCTACAAATCCATCTAATGTACTTTGACCTTCAGCTATTAAGATTTTAGCTTTTTTTAATTTTGGATCTTTATCTGGGTGGTATTTCTCTAAATGATGCCAAAGATTAGTTGTATTTGAGTCACCAATTTTATGTAACCAAATTTTTTTATCTCTAAAGAAAGAATTATGAAATTAATATACTAAGTTATCAATATTAATTCATGATCCAGATGTCGATCAGTGAAAATCTGTAGATTATCAATATACATTTGGGGTTAAATGAGCTTATACAAACTAACACGTTTCAGAATCTCACTTCCTTGTTAATCTTCCTTAATATTATGCCTAAACATAAAGATTATGCAGTTACATTAATTTCTTCAGGGGTAATAGTAGATACTTTACACTATGGGCCTTTTTGCCATAATTAGTGGATTTCTAGACCTTCTGAAAAACGTGAAAGTTTAATATTACTTCACCCTATTAGATTATACATGAAAACTCTGATTTCTTTAAAAGACCGAGATTTTATTATTGAGGTTGTTGAAACTTCTTCAAATTATGGTCAAATACCTGGATATATTTGCAAATGTGATGGTATTCAAAACGAACTTTGTGATTCACTTACAGCTGCAGTTAATAGCATTTACAAAAAAATTTTTCAGACAAATGCCAAATATTCAGGCCCTGTAGTAATGGGTTTTGATATACCAATTATTTCTGAAATATTGCTAAAGGATTTATCATTTTGTACATTTATATTTTCTTTAGGAAAATTAAATATATGGGTATTGGAAATTGGAAAATCTAATAAAAATGAATGGAATTTTGCTGGAATAGGTTATAAAACTTCTTTTATGCATACATATCAAAAGCAAAGATGCATTTATCTTCAGGAGTTAAATGATGATTGTTGTCAGGTTACAATATATTTATGAAATAAAGTACGTAAATTTTATGTTGATGATAATCCAGAGTTGGTATGGCAATATAAAGGAAAAGAATTGTTTGGATTGGAAAATAACAAAGTACAACGAATGATCCTATCAACCCCAGTTGTACATTAGAAGAATGGAATGATGATGATGTGATGGATGAAATGTATAGACATCACCTTAGACGACGAATTCCAACAATAATTAATTGGCAAGTATTATTTAAAGATTGGCATTCTGAGGCATCTACTATAATAGAACTGCAAACACAATTTAAGAGATTGTATCCATTTGATCATAAGGGAATTACATGCATGGAAATCAATGTTAAAAAATGTAGGGTGTACAAGGATTACTCCCTTTAATAAAGAACAGTCAGAGGTTAGTAAATTGAGAAAATAACTGAATAATTAGTGAGCATTAACTAATGTTTGTTTTATTTTTAAAGTGTGAGTTTTGGTCTAGATCATCTACTCCTACAGTTGATCAAGAAAATCTAAAGATATTATATAAACAAGGATTTATTAATCCAATACCAGTCCATTTTCAAAACAAAACCCAGATTTTTTGGAATTCATTTCAGGAGTCAATGAATATTAACAAAAGTGGGTTTGATGAATGTAAGTTGAGTTTGCATTCAGTTTGTTTAGTTGAATTTATCAATTATAATAATTCTAATAAGAATATTTTAGGTATCAAATGATGCAGTTTGTTATGCATGAAATCATGCTCATATATATGGTGCTGGTAGTCAAGTTTGGGATAAACCCATAATAATGTGTGAAAAATTATCAGCTGAGAAACAAGAACAATTACAAGCATTTTTAATGGATAAAGCAAATGTTGTAATGAGTTCATATAAAACAGATGTAGCAACTAGTGAACCTGTACATTATCTTAAGCAAACAAAAATAGCACTTTGGAAAAAATACCATGAGCAATATCCAGATGGTATTCAACGAACTTCATTTTTCACTAAATTAGAAGGAAATAGATATATTTATCATGAAAATTTAGGTGGTTTGTGTTTAACTTGTCAGAAATATGGATATGAAATTTTTTCAGATCTTATCGAATATATTAACAAATATATTACACAATCTCTTATACAGGTATTTTATTTATTGAATTTGAATATGGAATTGCAAATTATAAGCAAAACTAATTTTTTTTTAATATTAGAAACAATTGATAACGCGTTGCAAAAATCTGAAAAGATTTTTAAAACGTGATTATGAGCAGCATTTCCATGTAACTTCGACCTTTCATGATCCGTGTATAAGCCATTGTTTACTTTATGCTTTTAACCAATGCACAGAGTCTCATACACTTACTTGTAATGAATGTCAAGAATTCTTTAACTTTTTTGCCAATATTGAAGTTAATAGTAATGAAGCAAATCACGATGATCTTCAAGAAATGAAGGAACATTTATTATATTATCTGGCACACCAAACAAGAAAAGTTTATTTGAATTCTCAATTTAATGCTAATTTATTAGCATTAGATGATAAGACTGCTCTTATTTTGGTTGATTATAAGATTAAAATTTTGCCAAAAACTGCCCAAGAAACAAAAAGTGATGGTTTGGTAAAAAGGGTTGAACATTGCATTCTGTATTAGTATATACAAAGACACCTAATTCAACAAAACTTCAAGTCCAAGCATTCGACCATTGGTCTCCAGATACTTGACAAAATTCTTGGTTTACAGCTTCTTCTCTTAATGCTGTTCTTGAAACATTAGATTTACAACCAGAATTTGTTATTATAATGTCCAATAATAATGAACATTATCATAATGCAGACTTAATGATGATTATGGCATTTTGGCCAAAATGGTACAATGTAAAAGTTAAAAAATGGGATTTCCTTGAAGTAGGAGAAGCCAAAACTGCTATAGACTCACATCATGCACAGGTAAATCAAAATCAATTATATATACTTTTTGTAATGTATACTAAATTAATTTGTTGTTAATACAGATTACACATGTGATAAATCGTTATGTTCAGTTGGGATTTGACATTCAAACTGGAAAAGATATTGAAAATGCAATCAAAAATATTTGAGGAACTTCTGTAGCTCAGTTGGTACCTAATCAAGATCGTGGTATATATAATTATAAAATTAGAATCATGTATTTTTATATTTGTGTGAATTGTAATATAATGTGTAAAATAAATTATTTCTTTATTATCATTCATATTATTAAACCTTCATTTTATTGCAAAATTATAAATTACAATCAATAAAGGAAGTGGAAGTAATACATTGCCAGGCAATTCAAATTGGTTTGAATGGCAATGGCCAACTTCTGGAGATTATGCAGGATGTATATTGGCACGGTCTATACCCAATTTTGGACCTTGGACTACATTTACTCCTACACAATTAGAAAAATTGCAAAAGCGTGAAATTGCAAAGCCCAATCCAGATATATCCACCCCACTATCACACATTCTAATTGGGAAGTTCCACTTCCTAATTCAGAATGTATGTATCATACGTATCATAAAAGATGATCTTTCTTACTGCTTTACAAAATTTTACATTTTTTGCTCCCAACTTTGTTGTCATTATTCTTTTGTATTCTTCTTTTACACTTCTAATTAACGTGATATTACTGCAACAGATATCCAACCAGAACGTCTTACAAAACAAGGGAAAATAAAGAAGAATTAGCAATGAATTTGGAAAAAGAATTATATAATGAAACGAAACATAAAAAATCAGGTGAGCTTAATTGGTAACAATTAATGTTTCAAAATAATTTTATAACAAATATAGTACAGAATAAGAAAAAGTAGTTAATGTGTTACTAGATGTAACAAACAGCCAAACTATATGATGGTATGTTCTATATTTGTTTTACCAAAAACAGTTGATATTATTTACCAATTTTATTTAGTGATATCAAGGAAGTATATCTGCTGAAATCTGGCAGGGCCTTAAAGGAAAACCAAAAATTTGGTAAAAAGGGAGCGGGAAAAAGAATGACAAGTCAAATGCAAGCATTATTAGAAGGATATTTTATGGCAGGTAATGCAGATAAAAGTAACTGTTACACTGCTCAAGATATGAAAAATAAATTGGATAAATGTGCACAAGAAGGTGAAATTGATAAAGATGACGTACCAAAAGTTACCACAATCCAAAATTGGATATCAAAAACTACTAGAAAGCATCGTAAAGAAGCAGCAAACAGAGTTTTGAATAACAATCAGTAAATTAGAAATAATAATAATATATTATATTAAAAATCATTCGTTACCATTAGATAAAAAAGACCACAAAATAGGTTTATTGAGCATGTAATGTCTTTGGACCATAATAATTCACAAAATAAATGTTTTATAACTGGTAATTAGGAAAGCTTGTATTAGCTTTTCTCTCAAGAATCTGCAGTTGCCCCAAAGACAAGTTACTTTTTTACTTTTACCAGAAAGGAAATAAATAGTGCATTTGAAAGTTACAGTTTTTCTGCTATAAAATATTGCGTAATATTATCATAAAGTTACACTAAATATGTAACATTTTATCTGATAAAAAGTGCCAATTAAATGAGTTTTATTAAATGATCTACAAAATTTCCCCCCATTTTTAAATAATAAATTTCTTGATTTACAGCTGGATCTCGAATTAAGTATAATTATTATCAATTAAAACATTCCTATTATATTTTAAATTTTTTTACTTACAGACAGTTAAGACACCTAATTTCACAATGAGTTTTTGCTCTTTTATGCTCTGATGGAAGGTCTTTTTCCTCAAAGAGATTATTAATAAAAAGCTCACTATGCAAACCTTTTCATTTTCCAAGTTGAGATATTGGTTTAATAAAATCAATAGTTTCAGACATATTTATTAGTAGTTTTTAAAAAGCCACAAACAAACTAAAATTTAGCGTAAAAAAAACTTTTTGTGTAAGAAAAAAATGCATCATCCTAGCATCATCCTAGCTAGGGTATTTAATTGACGAAAAAAGTTTCAATTGATGATTTGATCGATCACACAAACACATGATCGATCAAAAATCGATTTACCACAATTGATCACATGCAATGATTTCTTAATTGCTCAATCAAACAAAAAAAGGACAATCAACTTAAAATTGATCGATTATTGATTGATTCTATAAATTTATTAAATTTTATTAAATTTTATTTCTAAACTTTAAAAAAATTAACTTTAATCTTATCAAATTTATACAAAAGAATCATTTGAACCTGAGCCATTATTTTTAGATTGTAAACAGCAATGAACACACACAAAGCAAGAACTCAATTCAGATACAAAGTGTCAAGCCTCCACCTTAATACCACTTTTTACGATCTTTAACCTATCATAACAAAAATAGGAGTGAATTGACATGATAATATTTGAATATTTATTTACGTTTTTTGTTCTTGTCTGACATTTTCTTTTCTAAATTAATAATTATAGATAAAATGTACAAAAGGTGTCTTTTAATTTCTTTAACTTTATAATGTTTTATACAAATATCATATGTTTAAATTTGATAATTCACATAAAAAAAAACTTCTTTTTATAGTTATTCATTATATTACATATTATTATAAGGTCCTGTTAGGACCATCATTTTATGCTGTACAAATATTTCATACTATACATCATGTCTAATATTTCATGAACTGACATTAATAGTTATTTTGGTTCAGATAATAATATTGTATTGTATGGGCATTATACTATTATTATTATTTATTAAGCACACTCGTACAATAATACACAAATATTGCATCATAATACTATGATCGATTAGCATGGGTAAATTGATCAATCAATTTAGGCGAATTTGATCGATCAAATATCAATCAAAGTTAGTTCAATTTTGATCGAGGCTGAAAGCTTATGATCGATTAATTGATTGACTCAATTAATGATTGATCTTACTTGACTCGATTAAGAACCCTAATCCTAGCATCATCCAGGTCACCTGGATTGTTCTGGATCAAAGTAACAGTACAACCTTAACCTGATGGATCAGGTCATGCAGGTCACAGGTCATAAAAATTACCAATCCCAACTTGATTTAAAATCTGGGTCAAGTTGATTACCTAGGTCTAACCCAACCCTTTCAGAGTACTAACCAAAGCCAATCACACAAAGCTTCTCATGGCCAATTTTTCTTATTCACACCTATTCAAGAATTTTCAAGAGCTTGCACCTGCTAAAGAGTATCTAATAAGTTACTTTGCACATAGTGATGTAGGTGTATATAAGTGGTTTCCAAAAAATCAAGTTTTTAATTAAGCATTATTCTCAAAAAATTGCTGAAGATTCTTTTATCCAAAAAGATGTTATACAATTCAAAGATAATGAAGGAAAGGTAGTTGGTACATTTGATATTAAGGCTTGGTTCTTTAGAAATATCCCATTTTTTATTTTTCAAGTAAACCTATTTCAGCCTAAAATATATCATGATACAGATAGTGGATACTATATCAATGAATTTGTTGGCTTTCTACCTTCATTTCATGAATTTAGCCAAGAAATTCGTAATCAGGAAAAGCTAATTATTAATCATATAGAAGAAGTGCTTTGTTCATCAGATAAAAGGCAAGCTTACTATATGAAAAATCTGGTCATGCATATTGCTATTGGCCAAAAAATGCAAAAATCAATGTTTTTATATTCAGGTTCAGGAACAGGTAAAACAATGCTTACATGGTTTCTTTGTAAAAGAGTTCTTGGTCCACAAATTACTATGAAAACTACAAATAAACGAATTATCACTGGGCAATTTAATAAAGAGCTAGAAGGTATATGCTTATTAGTTTTGGAAGAAATGTCTAATTCCAAATCCACAAACTGGATTACTTTTGCAAATCACCTTAAAGACTTTATAGATAGTGATACTCTAATGATAGAAAAAAGTATATGACGCCTTATCCTGTTACCAATATTATGAATCTAATCATTAGCAGTAATAATAGCAAGACTATTCGACTAGACAAAAATAACAGAAGATATTTCATTCCAGATATCTCAGAAAAGTATGTTAAATAGTATTGGTATGGACTACTACTATCCTCCATTAGATTTAGCTATAAAAGATCCAGAAGTTGGTAAAGCCTTTTATTCTTATGCATTAGAATATGTAAAGCTTAATCCAGATTTTGATGAACGTAAGATCCCTATGACAAAAACCAAACTAATGATGATAAATAGGGATATCAATAAAGTTCACAAATTCATTAAAGAAAAATATATAATCAGGCATAGAGACTTAGATAAATCCTCATCTGTATTATATCATGATTTTAAAGCTTGGTTTGCTACATATGCCAGTTCTAATAAAAAGCCCTACACTGTACAGGAATTTACTCATGCATTAGGAGAACTTGGAATAAAAGCTAAACAAAAGAGAGTTGGAGACCAAAAAGCTAATAAAAGACTCCAATAGTATTCAGCTATATATATCGTAATGGTTAGATCCAGATATCTGTCTATCTGCATTTATCCAATTTGTGACTAAAAGGTTGGATATGAATAAGTTATTACAGATATCCAGCTATCCTAATTTATCTGTGTTATCCATAAATACAGATAAATCTGTTATCTGTTATATGTAACAGATATTTTATGCCAAATAATCATTTAAAAAAAATAATAAATTTTATAAAAATTCTGAACTGCCAAAACTGCATATAGCCTTGGCATTCATTATTAATCTGATTTTTATATGACTTAGATCAGATCAGATAATCTTTTTTAGAGCAGCCAAGTGTTAAAAAAACGGGTTTAAAACCGTTACCATAATATTTTATTTATTTTATTTTAAAAAAAAAATTTTTTCATCAAACTGGTTTTTTAAACTGTTAAATTTTATTTTTTTATTTTTTTATTTTCCTCCTTTAGATATGGCTTCTGATAGTAAGTTGTGTTATGAATATAACAGTAATAGTTCTTTTAATATAAGAACATTAACTAACATTCTTTCTTTTTGTAGGCACGGACCAGCTTTTATTTTTAAAGAAAATTCATCAACTTGAGAATTTTCTTGGCTTGGCTTGGCTCAGCTCACTTTGGCTTGAGCTAGGTTTTTTTTTTCAAGCTGAGCTGGCTTATATGGAACACTAGCTTGTAATTTCCTTTTCATAAAGTCAGTTTGTTTCAATTTCTCAATTTTGATATTTTATTTAAGAAGCAACTATTATTTATTTTTTTTTTTTACTTTTAAGATGCTGGAGTTTTTGACAAACCTGTACTTGAAGATATATAGTATGCATAGTGTTGTCATAGGACAATGTCCAGGACAGGTTACACAAAAAAAAAATGATAATCTCTCAAAATTTTATTATGATAACCTATTTTGTTACTCAGCAAAAGTATTTTAATATCTATTAAACATAAATACATATAATTTTTGTAGTTTTTTAAGTTACAAAAGAGTACAGACAGTGCGCGGACATGTTCAAAAAAGCCAAAAAAAGCTGCAGGCATCAAAAATGTACAACACTGAGTATGCATGAGAATTTTACTTAATTGCTTTTTTCATTTTCTGGATAGTGCTTCCATTTGACTAAGTATTGGAGCTGGCCCTTTCTAGTATGGTGCTTGAGAATTTTTTCAGGTACATATCTTTTTGGCTAACCTCTTATTACTGAGATTTTTCATTGATAGAAATGACTTGCAGTTCTTTTCTAGTACTGTATATGCACATCTAGATACTCCTAACCTACCATGTGGACCATTAAGCAAATATGTAGGTGGTTGTTTAGGAGAAAGGATAAGCTTTTTAATTATATGAACTTTTGGATCCTATTTAATATCCCGTTCTGAACTTACCATGTAATTTTTTTCTAAGTACTGATATAGGTTCAATAAGTTTAGTCCAAACTTGTGCTCCCTCTAGCAGTAATTCTGTATTTTTGTCTATTTTAGGTAGACCTTCTGGGATTTTAAGTGGATCTCTTTGCCACTTTTTATCTACTAATCTTACTATATCATGGAAATCTTCAGACCATTCTACCAATGTCTCACCAGTTTTTAACTCCTGTGCTAACATCCTTTTGAGAAGTGGTTCTTATATAGCCTGAATTGACCTTTCTGCATATGACTGCTGTTTGTGACGTCCAGGCTCACCAAATCTTATCATAACTCTAGTGCTATTAAGGAAAAAATCGCGTATCTGTGAATTGGTAAACTCTGAACCAGAATCAGTTTCTAGTCTATGGGTAAGAGGTTTGATATGGTCATGATTATATATTTTAACAAATGCTTTTATTACACTATTAGTAGACTTATTTTTTGATAGGCTCAGCATCTACTCATCTTTTGGATATTTCTACTATTACGAGAAAATAATGGTAACCTTTGGGATCTATTGGCATTTCTGCTAAATCAGACTGCTGGGTAGCATATACTATCCAGATGATTACTTTTGGACATTCAGATCTTTTTTCTTTAAGAGGTCTTTGATGAATGTTATAATGCTCTTGATCTTCAAGAAGTCGTGCTGGTACCCCTGATAGATTATAAAATTTGTAATACTTCTCTAAAGGGGTCATATTGCTTAAAATTAAAGATTTACTTCTAGAATTCAAATTTGTGGATATGACAGAGATATATTGTGTAAAGTGTAAAAAGAAGACAGAAACCTCTTCAGAAGTTTAGGATATGACCGATAAAGGTTGATATCAAATTCATGGTGATTGTATTATCTGCGGGATGTACAAAAATACTTTTACAGGTGAAAATTGGGAGGTTAAATCACATAGCAAAAGAGAAGTTTTGGATGCTAAGAAAAAGAGAAAGAAGATTGCTAAGAATAAGAAGGCTAAGGAACTTGGTCTTAAGATTTTGGATGCCAACAAAATGTTCAGGCTTATATTAAAAGGTATTTAAGAGATGCAACAAAAGAGGGTTAATTGAAAAAATGACATGATTTATTAGCAATAAATATAATAATGGAAAGACCGGTAGATCAATCAACCCCTTCAAATACTTCAAGATCACAAAATGACCAAGAAATAGAAATATCAGTTCCTATACAAGGTAATAGCTCTGTAAGTGAATATTTTGAGTCAATGAAATTGTATGCTATAGCTTGGAATAAGGATTTGGATGATTTAAACGTTAAAATAGACTTCATTATTGGATTATTACTAGATAATAAAAAACGTGTAAAAGAATTTGGATTTGAAAAACCATTAAAAGAGATAGTTGAATATTTAGTTGGACAAAAAATATAGATTATCTAACCTGTTCTAAATATAAATATTGATCGATACTAGCTGTTTTAGTATATCAATACTGTATGCTTCTTTAGATTCACCAAATTTTGAGATTACTACTTGATTACTCATTGTTAGTTAGATACTTTAGTAGAAGCTTCGTTCAATTTATTTTTTTAGATACCTATATATTGATTATGTTTAATTACAATTTTTTTTGGATATATTTGTATGCTTTTGGGAGGTATAACCACCTCTGGATTGATACACCTAGGTACGAGCAGGTTGACAATAGTATGGGTATCTAATATGAGGACTAGTATGAGGATGGTATAAGGACAGTATAAGGGGTATATATAGGGGTTTGTACTAGGTAATAGGGCATTTTTCACATATTGTATTGGACTTGATGAGGTATTTGAATATGTTCCTAGTGGTAAACAGATTGGTGAACAGAAGAACAGATCAGATACCCCAAAATAAAAAATATTTCTAGAAAAGGTGATCTGATTATTTTTTTTTTTGTCATCTGTTCCATCTGTTCATCTGTTCACCCTTTCTTATTTCTTATTCATTCTTTGTTTTACTTTATCCTTAGTATATTTAGTATGAACAGATGGTATGAACAGATCAGACAGATAGGTGGTATGGTATGGATAGGGTTTTATCTCTGGTATTGTTAGAGATGTGCCATAAGGTGCTGGAGCCTAACTGGATAGTTGATATGGTATGGTTCCACCACGGAGGAGTGGATGTATTAGAGGCATTAGCCACCTCTTAGGCATAGCCCAAGTCTGATGACTATGATATTTTTTTATGGTATTGTTAGAGATGCGCTATAATGGCACTGGGAGGCTAACTGGATAGGAGATCAGATATGGGTTCCAATGGAGTTGAGATGTATAGGGGGGTGATACCCGTCATCTTCCTCTTGGGCTAAAGCCTGAAGTCAATGACGGTAACAGAAAAAATAAAGGAATGATTGAAAAGAATGAAAGGGTAAAAAGGAAACGAAAAAAAGTGAAAAGGTTAAGCAAGGAGCAAAAAGAAATAAAAATAATGAAGAAGGAATGAAAAGAAAGCAAAAAAATGATGGAAAGATAAAAAGTTAAAAGAATAATGATGGGGAGGAAAAGAAAGGAAAATAACAATGAGGAGATAAAAAGGAAGGAGTAAAATGATGAGGAACAAAGAGAAAGAAAAAAAGAAAGATGAAAGAAAAAGGAAAGGGAAAGAAAATAATTGAAGGGTAGAAGAGAAACAAAAAAAAAGAAGGGCACAAAAAGTGAAAACTGATAAGAAAGCAAAAAAGAAGATAGAAAAATAAAAGGAAGGAGAATAATGATAAGAAAATAAAAAGGAAGAAGATAACAATAGAGATGCAAAAAGAAAGAAAATAACAATGGGAAGATGAAAAAGAAAAGGAGTATAAAAGTGGAAAGACAAAAAAGAAAAAGGATAATGATAGGGAGACAAAAAGGAAAAGGGAAAACAATGAGAGATGAAAAAGAAGAGACAGGATAGAGAGGGAAGATGAAAAAGAAAGAGAATAATAATAGGGAGATGAAAAGAAAGAGAAAAAACAATAGAAAGACAAAAAAAAAGACAGGATAAAGTGGGAAGATGAAAAATAAATAGGATAATGATAGGGAGATGAAAAGAAAGAGGGAAAACAATGAGGGAATGAAAAAGAAGAGACAGAATAAAGTGGAAAAATGAAAAATAAATAGGATAATGATAGAAAGACAAAAAGAAAGAGGGAAAATAATGGGAAGATGAAAAAGAAGAGACAGGATAGAGTAGAAAGACGAAAAATAAAAAGGATAATAATGAGAAGATGAAAAGAAAGAGAGAAACAATAGGAAAACAAAAAGAAAGAAGGAGACGAAGAGAGGGTGAAAAGGAAAAAAAAATAGAAGGAAAAAAATTAGTAAAGAACAAAATATAATAAGCAAAAATAAAAATAAAAATAAAAAATAAACATACCTTGATCACAGAAAAGAAATAAATCATTAAAGAACCTAAAAAGAATAAAAGGAATGAAATACAAAAATAAAATATAAGGAACAAAGTGTAAAAGATAAAAAAAATATGAATTGGGGTCCTGTAGTGCCAAACATTCCTTAGTATACCTTAATTACAAAACTAAAAGGGCCAAAGAACCTAAAAAAAGCAAAAAAGTTAGTAAAAAACTAGTTGTAAGAAACAAACAAAAATAAAAAAAAGAAAAAAACATACTTCGAGCAAAAGGTTTAAAGAAAAAATATATTAAACGTTCTGGAGAAACACATGTAGAATATTCGATATCTAAAAAAATTGATAAACAAATGACATGATTATGTAATACATAACTATACCACACAAGCCATAGGGAGGAGGAAATTCCCCCCAGTTAAGTTTAGTAATTCTTATAAGAAAACATATAATTTATATTATAATAACTACCTTAATACAAATTTGTATAATATTATAATAATAAATAAATTAAATTTATTTTTTATATAGATAAAATTTTTTTTTATAATAAAAAGCAATAGACTGCTTAAAATAAATTGAATTTAAAATTCTATTATAATTTTTTTAAGTTATATATCAGAAAATTTTTGAATATTTAATATATAAAATTTACATACTTGATGTAAAATTGTAAACTTATGTAAATTTATATTTAAATTTGTATTTTATCCCTTAAATAATAGGGATTAAAATTAATTTAGAAATTTAGTTGTTAGATTTCTTTTATTAAGATTAGGCTTCTGCATGAATCAAATCAGATCAGATTTTATCAGATTTAAATCTGATCTGATGGATCTGGATCTATCAATTTTAAATCTGGATCTGATATCCAGATCTATATTTGAAATCTGAATCTGATCCACAGCTCCAAATTTAAGATCTGAATCTGATTTGAATTTGATTTTTAAAAACAAAATCAAAAAAATCATTGCAAAACATTTTTTATTAAAAACCTTAGAAAAAAATGTTGCAAAATGTTTTTTATATTACAGACACTTTGAATAAACGTTTTGCAATGTTTATTTAAACTAATTAAAAAAAATGTTTCACAACATTTTTTTATTAAAAACACTTAAAAAAACATTTTGCAACATTTTTTCGTTAAATTAATTAAAAAAATGTTGCAAAATGTTTTTTTTATTAAAATCACTTTGAATAAACATTTTGCAACGTTTATTTGTTAAATTAATCAAAAAAAACATTTTGCAACATTTTTTCGTTAAATTAATTAAAAAAATGTTGCAAAACAATTTTTTTATTAAAATCACTTTGAATAAACATTTCACAATATTTATTTGTTAAATTAATCAAAAAAATATTTCACATTTTTTTGTTAAATTAATTAAAAAAAATATTGCAAAACATTTTTTTATTAAAATCATTTTGAATAAACATTTCGCAACATTTATTTGTTAAATTAACCAAAAAAATATTGTGCAATGTTTTTTTATTAAAAATATTTAGAAAAATATTCACAATATTTTTTTGTTAAATTAATTAAAAAAATATTATAAAATGTTTTTTTTTTATTAAAAACATCTTGAATAAACATTTTGCAATATTTATTTGTTAAATTAATCAAAAAAATATTTTGCAACATTTTTTTATTAAAACACTTAGAAAAAATGTTTCACAACGTTTTTTTATTAAATTAATAAAAATATCTTAAATAAATATTTCACAATGTTTATTCATTAAATTAATCAAAAAAACATTCTGCAACATTTTTTCATTAAATTAATTAAAAAAAATATTGCAAAATGTTTTTTTATTAAAATCACTTTGAATAAATGTTTTGTAATATTTATTCATTAAATTAATCAAAAAAAATATTTCACAACATTTTTTTATTAAAAACAACTTAGAAAAAATGGTTCGCAACATTTTTTCATTAAATTAATCAAAAAAAATATTTCACAACATTTTTTTATTAAAGACATTTTGAAAAAAAACATTTTTTTATTAAATGAACAGATCAAATGATCTGATCCAGATCTGATGAATTTAATTCAAATTTGATTTGATAGATTTAGATTATACAATTTCAAATCTAAATCTGATCCACAGATTATATTACTATAATCTGATCCAGATCTGATAAATCAGTTCTGAATCAGATCTGGTCAAATCAGATTTTTTGCAGAACCCTAATTAAGATGCATCTAATAATAGCAAAGTTGTATCTAAGAATTTGATAAATAAAAGGTTATATTACTTTATAGAATTTTAGATATTGGAAGATATTTTATTACCTAATGATTATAGAAAGCTGAACTTTATTTAATCAGATTCTTATAATCAAGATGTATTAAATGATGGTAGTTTTATATTTCTAGGACTAGTAGATAAAAAAATATTTTAATTTTAAAGAATTTAGTCATATTTGTAATGATTTGTAGATCATTTACTTTTAAAATCATTAATTAAATTGAACTTTTTTTTTTTGATTTTTACTTAAAAAATACTATAGAATTTATTATAAAAATATTGTTTTATTTAATAAAATATCTAAAAAAACTTAAAATAATTTTAATTAAAAAATAAAATTGCAGGCAAATTTGTCTGCAAAATAGTTTAGAAGATAATATTATATAAAGTTATGATATATAAACTTTAATTTATATTAAATTGCAAAATATTTTATAGGAATGATATATAAATATAGTAATTTATGCTTTGTATTTTTTTTTTTAATTGGATAAATATTATTTTTTAGATAATAAAATTATAGATAATAAAAAGGGCAAATATTTTTATTAAAAGCAAATTTTCTGATATTATCAGTCAGTAAAAATGGCATAAGATTGGAGGGAGTTTTTTTGTACTATGGGTCTATAATATCATAAAGTCTATAATATATATGTAAAATCTAAAGTTGGTCAAAGTTCAGATATATTACTTGATAATTAAATAATTCCAAATCGAGATGATGCATTTGGTCAGATATTGTTGATAAATAGATATTTAAATGACTATTATTTGAACAAATATATTACAGTCAACTCTCTTATAGTCATCTCTGTTATAGTTACATTACCCTATATAGTCACCTTAGTTGAGTGTTCCAAATTTTTTTATATAAAAACTATCATTTATAGTCACAAACTACCTATATATATTCACTATCACACCTTTTTTTAGAAATTCTATATATATGTAATTATAAAAAGATATTTATTAAAATATAATTGTTCTATAATCTAATGATCAGATTTTAATGATCTTTAGCTCATTAGGTTCATCTCATTGAAAGGAATCAGATAGTAGTAATTTTATAATGATTGGATTAATATTGACTAAGTAAAATGATTTTGACTGTATTTTAATTATTACGGATTCTAGTAATCAGATTTTAATGATCTTAAGTTTGTTAGAATCATCTCATCAAGAGAAATCTAATGATTATAAATTCATAATAATTGGAATAATATTGACAAAATTATTGTGATGTGAATATTTAACCAAAATTATTACAATTTATAATTCTGGACAAAATTACTGATTTAATTATAAGATTTTATTGCTTATAGTTACATCTCATCATAGTCACCAAATATAGACTATCCCAAATGTGTGATTATAGAAAGAGTTGATTGTAAATAATAAATGACTTCTTTAAAATCACGTGATACTTACAAATATTTCCAAAAAATGTTTTTCATATCATGTAGAGAATATTGTTGTGCAACGCCTTATTCAACAACATATCTCATATTTTCTGAAGTCCTTAAGATAATCTGATTGCTTGTTAACTCCAAATCATTAAGTTTCTCGCATTCTACCAAACATTTATGACAGGACTGGTTACAATTAATAGAACTAAATGTTAAAGCTACCACAGCATTTTCTGATAGATCTCCTAATATTACAATTTGTCATCATCTGTTTGAATATCAAATCTATCATTATTATAGTCAGGTAACAGGCAAGTATACTTAAAGCATGTTAATAAAGAGATCGCTTGGTTAATTGAAATTTTTTGATTACTTTTAAGAAATATTTTTTGCCTTTAGAATTGGCAGGTAAACCAAAAGTATTTTGACATCAGGCTTATTTCTATGCCAATGATTATATTACCAAGTGTTAAGTAAATGGGATGCTCACTAGTTCTTCCTAAATGATCACAAGTTGTAGCATCTAAGTATAAAACTACTGACAATACATTTGCATCTTTAGGAAGAGATTGTTGGACTCTTTTCCACTATTGTCCATTGTATTGTTTGTAATGCATTCTTTCTCCTTCATGATTTAATCGTGTGAAGGTAAAAGTACAATGGTCAAATATATCCTTATTGCTCAACAATTCCTTTATGACGTCAAAAATTGGGCAATAATTAAGATAATATGTTTCTTCTTTATATGTTATAATAGGAGCTTTTTTAAAAGAAATATGTAGTACATCAATTTGATCCAATAATTGATAACCTTTTTTTACTAATGTAGGTAAATTCACATTGTCACAACTAATTTTTTTCAAAAATTTAAGTAGATTGTTACCATATGCATCAAACAAATTCCACTTAGTAAGCAACTGCTATCAGTGTATAAAATCACTAAACTCTTTGCTTGGAAATTCTGGTTTATTTGTTACTTTAATATCAAGAGTTTCAAAGGTTAGGATTGGTTCAACATTAATAACTGAAGCAGATGCTCGATCTCATTATTTTCTGATTCATTATACACTTCCTATATATAGATGTCAATATTGACATAATAGATTATAAACATGTTAATTACCTTTTGTATATAGATATTTGTATACAAGTATAAATAAACTATTTCAACATGATGTTCAGTTAATTTTTCACCTCTTCTTTAACCACCTCTTCTTTATCTTCTTCATAGTTTATCTTTTCTAGTTGTTCATTATCATCGGTCCTCTCCTTCTCCTCCTCCTCCTCCTCTTCTTCTTCTTCTTCTTCTTCCCCTTCCTCCTCCTCCTCATCCTCTTCTTCCTTCTCAACTTCCTCTTTCTCCTCATAGCTCATCTCCTCTAGTCCTTCATTATTGTTTCCTTCACCTTTCTCTTCCTTTTTCTCTTCATAATTAGCATCCTCAAAGCGGTCACCTTCATTTACTTCTTGTTCATGAGCAGATTCCTCTTCTACTTCTTCAGCAATTTCTCTAAGAACTTTATCAATCACATCATCATGAGTTTTTATATGATTTCATAAAGAAGCATGATGACTAAAGACTTTCACAGTGTGGATATAAGTATGTGATTATTTTTAAAGTTGATTTACAAAATATGATTTTTTTGCTTGACACTAATATATTGGTAGGTTAATTTATATAAAAAATCATCAAGATTTTTACATTATTATTTATTATATTAATTTGTTTAACAATAAATTGCCTTAATAATTAGTATAATGCTTCTATAATAATAATAATACTTATTAATACACTATTTCTTGACGTCTTATGACATATTAACAAAGTTATTAAATTACTATATTACGTTTATATGATCTGTAGATTGATATACAACAATACGCTATAATACAAGTTTTTAGTTCACTGAAAATCCTGCTTGGACTAGGTTTGTTAGCCAATGTAATCATGACATCATTATATTGATCAATCATCATGGTATCATGAGAAATATCAGTTAATGATTATAATTTAAGGTACTAAGAGAATAAATTAATCAATCATCATGCCATTATGAAAAATATCAGTTAATGATAACATCAATTAACTGCGCAATTCATATTTTTACAAGTTAAAAAGGGGGCAAAAACATTAACCTTAACATAAAGTAATAATATTATTAACAATATTTGTTTATAGTTATTAAAAAAAATGTGAAAGATATAGTATTTATATATTATTAAAAATTATACTAGTTTATTGACTTGTTATTTTTGTTATTTTACTAGTCTTCTGAAAAAGACAGTATGAACAAATTTCTTATCTATTAATTTCAAACAAGCTACTAATTTTTCCAAAAAATAACCAAATATAATATCACCTAATAAAGTGTCCTCTAACAAAGTGATCCAAAAAAATGTAAAAAAAAAAATCGCAAAAATCAATATATTTGTGAATAACAAATATATAATTCAGAAAAATCAACAGACTTGCAATAAATCATCTCGATTAAATGTAAGTATTACCATTGTTTTACCATTGTCTTTTTTTTGTTTAATGTATTTATTTATCTTGTATGTATTTCATCAGATGCAAAAAACAATCAACAGTATCAACAGCTTCAATGACATCAACTTTGGCCCTTTTCCTGGAGACAATAACTTCTCAATTTAAAACAACAATATCTGAAGTAAATCAAGTTCCTAATGAAGGTCTAATAGGATTTATACTAGTTTTTTCTTGTATTTATTAATATCAATGTTATTAAATTAATTCAATTCATTAGCAAATTTTTTATGTGAATTGATAAAATTACTTCAAAACTGTAAAAAGAATGCAATAAACTTAATAGTGTAATAAAGAATCAAGAAATTCTTGAAGTGATAATTAAAGATCAAGGTACTAATATATCTGAAATTATGTCAGTGTTGAAAGATCTTGATAAAATACATGATATCAATATTAAAAAAAAAAACAACTAAAAGGAAAAAAATCTACCATGAAGAAAGAAAAATTTTACGAAGTAAATTATATGTTGATTTATTTCTTTCCTTATATTTGTATATTCACAAATTATTTGTATTACAGAACATGATTAAAGAATTGTTGTATGAATTGTTTTATGATCATAAACAATTGAGTGATCAGGAAATAAAGAATTGTATTCAGGAAAAGTTAATTAAGGACAAAAATTGCTCTCAACAGCTTCATAAATTAGACGAGAAAGGTTATTCTTTTGATGATCTATAAGATTCAAAAATTCATTCTGAGGTGAATAGTATTATAAACATACTAAATTTTCAATAAAATAGCTACTTTTTGCAAACTGCTTAAAAAAAAAGTATTATGTAAAAAAAGTAAAAAAGAGTTTATAGTCAACGTTCAGTAAACATTGTTTACCACCTTTCAAGGAGAATTATTTTATGCAATAAATGAAATGGAAGTAAAGTAAAATTACTCAAAAAGTGCATGACGATTTATACAAACTGATTGATCTTAGTAACAAAAAATCATACTTATCTTACGTCTATAATCAACTTTGTTTTTACAGCTAATAAAGAATACACAAGCCAAAATGCAATCTGGGTTCAATCAGTACTTGAAATAATTTTTGATGAAAGCTATCTATCAACAAAAATTGATACCAACATTATAGAATCATATACCAGAACAATTATAGATACAGAATCAGTAAATATCACAATTAAATTTCATTTGTATAATATTTTAAATTTAAATTATTAATGCTAAAGTACCTTATTTAGATTTCAGATGAACATACTAATATTTATTCTCCTAGTAATAATACTAGTACTGACAAAATGGTATTGGATGAACCCTATACTAATATTGAAGATGATGTATGAATATAATACAAAATTGACATATTTTTAGTTATAACTAATACAATATATTATCAAATATAATTGTGAACAGTTGTTATATTAATATATATAATAAAATTTACATATTTTTTAATGCGTTTTTTAACTAAAAATCAACATTAATATATGTGTTTTTCAATGTGATAGTATATGTTATTAATATATTCATCACATTTTTTAATGCGTTTTTCAATACATTTGATGTGTTTTTTAATATGTTGTTATATTGCATGTATTGATTTACATGTTAACTTATTATGTTTTTAAACATATTGATTTATAAAGGATTTGTTGCCCTACACTTTTTTGGTGTTGAGTAACATATGGCATTTATCAACACTCTATACGCCTATTTAAAACTTCCTGATAAATATAATAATACTAGATGATAAAAATTATTTATAAAAAGAGGTTTCATCTTTTTTTTTTCTTACAATAAATTTATTATCGTTATTTTATTATATATTCTTTTTCTTAAAATGCCTGCAAATTGGATTGATGCAATAACTGAATATTTAATAAGATATAGGAGGTATAAAAATAAATGAAAACTAATAAATAACTTTGATTATTTCTAGTTTTTTTTTCTTTTACATTTTCTGATCTAAAAATTAAATAAATAATGTAAAGAAAAATGAACAATTACTACCATAACATACCCAAAAGGGACTGCTCCAAATTCTGGGAGAGCCTAAGTCAAAGAATTCAAAAACAGTTTAGCATGAGATTTACTGGTTAACAGGTAAAAAAAAAAATGGAGAAACTTAGTCAGGAATTTTAATGTTAGTAAAATAATAATAAATCATAAAAAAAAATAAAATAAAATAAAAAATTAATAATATTAACATTTTTAGGATTTCTGTGAATGGAGAAATGGTGTGTGAAATGGAAGGTAATCTCGGGAAAGAGAAAGATATTATAGGCAGTTCCGCACAAGGTTTTGGAACAGATCTGGTAATTATTAAAAATTTTTTTAATTTATATTTAAGTTATTTAAATTTTAAATTTATATATATTTCTTAGAGAACTACTATAGTCATAGATGACATAAAAACACTGCATATCAGTAGCCTCAAAATCTGTAAATTATATTTTTTTATTTTTTATATATTTTTATTTTTTTTTATTTTGTATTTTTTATATTTTATTTTTGAATCTTGCTAATTTGCTCCCTGGGTGAAATCATCCAGGTGATTTCACCTGTAAATAATTTGCCAAAATTCAGGTGATTTACATGTATAAAAAATTTTACCCTGGGTGATTTCACTCATAATTAATTTATGAAATTTGTTTGGCTAAAATTTACAATATCACGCATGTAAAAAATCTAATGATCGGCTAATTTTTACTTGATAATTTCTGTTAAATAATTAATCTGACTACAAAAATAATAAAATTTATTTATATATTAAATTATAACTTTATTTATTTAAATACTGTTTATCAAAGTACAATTATTTATTTTTAACAATCACTGCGCATGTAACCCCCTAATTTTTTTTATTATGATCGATATATTATAAATTATGGCATAACTTAATTATTAAGCATATAGTATATATATGTAGATTAAAATTGGTTAAATTGATTTTAACTGGTTAAAATTGACGATCTTTAAATGATAATTCCGGCCAAAATTTTCTTAATTCTGGCCAAATTCGTAATGCCAGCCTAAAATCGGTTGAAATTGCTCTAAACTCAATTAGTAAAAAATAAAGTTAATATCCTCTTCGACGAAAATATTGAAAAAAATTTTCATTTAACTTCAGTTATTGGAGTTGGATCTCCACCAGAAGTTTGTATATTTTTTTATCGAAAATGAAGAATAAAATGAGTTATTAATTAATTTTTTGTTTTATTCTTTTATATTTGTATTTTTTTTTGTAGATTTCGCTTAGACCTATTAGATTTTGAACGCTAGACCTCTTCTTCCTACAATTTAGAACTAGGGTAGGGCTTTTGAACTTGTAATTTAGGGTACGTGAAGGCATTACATTAGTTATCTTAGATTTATGAGTGAAGTTTTCTTAACGTTAAATATTTTTGTTTTTCTTTATTTTTAGAATATTTTGAGGCTTTAGTACTTTTAGGTACGAGTCTTTATGGGTGAAATCTTATTTTTTTTCTTAAGTAATCTCGTTTATTATTTTCTAGAGACGGTTCAGAATTTCATTTAGAATTTTTAGGTAAAATTAATGAATGATTTCTTCATCTACAACTACCACCACAAAAGAATAGAATCATACAAAAGGATCAATAATTTTATTTCATAAATTTTTTACATACTACAAACTACAGCTCGATCCCAATCTGAAAATTCATATTGAAATCCCATAGCCTAAAAACGAAGACGAAAAAATAAAAGGAAAGTAAAATGAAAGTAATAGAACAATGTGAGAAAAAGAAAAAAAGAAAAAATACAGGGCTTGAACTCACCCTTGATTGTAAACCACTTCAAACAAAAGCGTAGTCTAAAATAAAAGTAAGAAAGCAAAAGTGAGAACAAAACCGAAAATTAAATAAAAAAAAATAAAAAAGAAGTTTAAACATACCTTGATTTAAATAATAGTAATTCACTTCCTGATCCTGATCCTGCTTATTCGGGAATTCTCCCTTTCCAGGCTCCCCTTTACCCTCTTCTCCTCGTAATTATAATAATCCTAATAATTATTACGGTGATCATTATTCGTAAAGTCGTAAACTAAAACTAATCGACATTTCTTTTTTGGACATCTAAATGTCTTAAATTACTCCCATAGTTAACCTCAAAACTTCTCTTTTTGGACTTCTCACCAGTGTTCCATGATGGCATGATGGTCTTTATCGACTAAAATAAGCAAAACAATAAAGTAAAAATAAAAGTGAGAATGAAACGAATATTAAACGAAAAAAAAAATATGAAGGTTGAACATACTCTGATCGTAAACCGTCATTTAAACTGAACCGTAACCTAGAATAAAAGTAAGAAAACGAAAGTAAGAATAAAAATGAAAATTTTAAATAAAAAAAATATGAAGATTTGAGTTTACCCTGATCGTTGAGCAGTTTCAAACCAAACTGTAATCTAAAATAAAGTAAGAAACCGAAAGTGAGAATAAAAAAAGAACCAAAAAGAATAAAAATTTAAATATAAACCAACCAGAATTAAACTTACCCTCATTGTCACAAGATTTTTCGAACAATTGAAGACTGCAAAATTAAGAAATGAAACTTCCCTCAACCAAAAAGATCCAAAATGGAAGAAAAGGAAAGAAATAACACCTAAAAAAAATAAAGAAAAAGAAAATTAGTAATAAGTAGAGACTGAAAATAATATTAAAACCAACAAATAGAGTTGTAAATACAAGAATATAGTGATAGCTAATACTAAAAAAGCTGCATTTTTATAGTAAAAATTCGATTTTTTGCATTTTACGCAAAAACTGCCTGAATAACTAACCATTTGAACTTAGAAAAACATTTTCTACTCGTAAAATTACATATTTTTCTGTTGTCAAAACAGTAACTTTATGCCTACTTTTAAAAGGATCTTAAAAAAAGCGTGTTTTTAAAGGTAAATTTCTTGTAAATGCAAAGTAAAAAAATAACTGCGAAAAAGGAAATTCAATTTATAAAACTGGTAGATCACATGATAATCTACCAAATTACTTAATTAGTATAGGCGTTATATATTAAAATTGACATTTAATCACAAAATGAAGTAACTCAATTACGGTTACATAAATTTCATTTAATATGAAAATGATTTACATGTTACATGCACGGTAATTGTTAATGTAACTAGTAATGATAATAATGATATAAAAAAAAGTCTAACAATAATGGTAAAAAGAGAGAGAAAAAATGGAAATAATAAAAATGAATCATTAGTAACAAAAAAAAACCAATGGGATGAAATGGTGACATAAAGTATAATTGGAGATAAAGAAAATGATAGGGAATGAAAGAGATAGTAGAAAAAGAGAAGATAGTGAAAAGACAAGAAAAAGAACGTAAAAATAAAAAAGAATAGGATTGAAAACAAAAGGAAATAGGGACAAAGTGAAAGGGAACAAAAATGAAAATAAAAAGATAATGAGAGGGGACAAAAAATAAAAGGATAATGAGAAGATGATAAACGAAAAAATGATGATGGTAAAACAATGATAAAAGTGAAATGATGATGAGGGTAAATTGATAATGAAGGTGAAATGATAATGAAATAATGAGGGTAAAATAATGACAAGGGTGAAATGATAATGAGGATGAAATAAACATGAGAATGAAATGATAATAAAGACAAAATAGTTATGAGAATGAAAAAAAGAAAGAGAGTGAAAATGAAAAGAAAAGGGAAACAAATTAACAAAAAGACAAATCATCAAAGAAGAAAAAATAGAGTTAGTAAATTGAAATATGAAAACAAATTTGAATAAAAATATAGAGAAGAAAAAACCATTATACTTTGTTCGCAAAACTAAGACTTAAAAAAAGAAAAGAATTAGAAACAAGAAAACAAAAAAAAGGAAAAAAAAAGAAGCAATATACTTTAATGCAAAATGGAAAAAATTAAAGACCTAAAAAGAGAAGAGAAATAAGAAATGAAAAGAAAAATGAAAACAAAAAAAAAAGGAAGGATGAAAAAATGACACTTTTGGCATAAAACTGAAAGAGCTTAAAAGACCTAAAAGAAGAGGAAAGAAATTAGAAACAAGAAAGAAAAATAAAAACAAAAGAAGGAAAAAAAAAACATACCTGCATACTTTTGACCAAGTAAAGGGAAGTGAAAGGGATGAAAAAAAGAATAGAGTGAAAAGAAACAAAAAAAAAAGGGGAGTGAAGAAACAAAAAAAAATGAAGAGAAGTAAAAAGGAATAAAAAAAAATAAAGAGGGAGCAAAAAAAAATGGAGTAAAGTGAAAAAAAAATGAAAAATCAAGAAGGAAATGAAAGTAATAATGGAAATAAAAGAACTTGATGCGAAAAAAAATAAACAAAAAAACTGCAAAAATTAATTGAGTTAAATCATCTATATCAAAATAATTAAATTATAAAAATCAATCAGGTGATATCATCCAAGTTATATCACCCCCGGTTAAAATTAGTTATAATTTTTATTTTTTATTTTTTATTTATATTTTTATATTTTTATTATTTTTATTATTATTATTTTTTATATATTTTATATTCATCTAATTATTATTTTAATATTTTTATTATTTTATAATTTTATTTAGGGTGAATTTATTCCTCATCTTGGGTGAGATTTGATATTACTCACCCTATCACGTGATCAATATTTTGACTGACTAATTTTTAATTGGCTGATTTTTTTAACTTAAATTTTCCATTGTCAGTTTAAAAAATTCTGTAACATAACAATTTTTTTTTTCGCAAAACATTTTATTTTATTCCTTTAAAGTTTACTGAATAGAAGAATGAAACGCAATTATTCAAAATCAAAACTTTTATCTTTAATATAACTAGTAATAATGACATCAAAATCCCAATAATAATGATAAAAATGATGATAAAAGACAAAAAAAGATATGATAAATAATGAAAACAAAAGGGAAACAAAATAAAGGTGAAAAGAAAAAGGAGACAAGATCAAAAAGAAAAAAAAAAGAATATTGATGGAAAAGATAAAACAAAAAGAAAGGGAGACGAAGAAAGAGAAATAAAAGGAAAAAGAAACGAAAACAGAAGGAAAAACGAAAGAGAAAGTGGACGATAAGGGGAAAATGAAAGGGGAAAACAAAAGGAAATAAAATCAAAAAATAAAATAAAGATGAAAGGTGGGAGTAAAATTTGTTAGTAATGATCATAAGAGAATACATTAAAAAAAAAAATTTGAAATGAAACCGAACACCTACCTCATTTTCAAAGAGATTCGGCATAGTAGAAAAATCCAGGAAAAAACGAAAGGGCGAAGAAATAAAGATAAAAGGAGCAAAGACAAAACTGAAAAGAAAAACGAGATTAAAAGAGATAAAATGAAATTGAAAGAATAATCGCTATTTTCCCTATCTGTGGATCAAGATTTGTAATACAGTATAAAACCAAATTATTACATTGGATGCTAATTTTTTATTGACGGCATTGATAAATTATATTTTAATCACTTGATTTTCTAGCGTTCTGGATTCGCAAAATCATGGGACATTAATGGTACAAAATTGTGTATAAAAATGAAAGGGCATGAAAACAAAAGAAAATGAAACGAAAATAAAGAGACGAAGTCAAAAATGAAAGGTAAAATAAAGGGACAAGGAAGAAAATGAAATAAAGTAAAGGAAAACAAGATAAGGGGGATGAAGATAAAAACAAAAAGAAAAACAAAACAAAAGAAAAAACGAAGGGGAAAAAGAAAAAGCGGAAACGAAAGATAATGGAAAGAAACGAAAGGGAAAGCGGAAACAAAAGGAGAAAATAAAAGGGAAACAGAAACAAAAGGAAAGGGAAAGCAGAAACAAAAGATAATGGAAAAAACAAAAGGGAAAAACGAAAGAGAAAGCAGAAATGAAATGAAAAACGAAATGAAAATGAAAGGGAATACAAATATGAAAGGATACAAAAACGAAAAGGAAATTAGGGGATAAAGACAAAGATAAAAGGGAAATAGAATAAAGAGAACGAATATAAAAAATAAAGACACCCATAAAGAAAAAAAAATTGAAACAAAGTTAGTAAAAACGAAACAAAATCAAAAAAAAGAAAAAAGAATTAAAGAAACGAAAAAATCATACCTTTGAGCGTGAAATCGTAGGAGCCCAAAACCTAAAAGAAAGAAAGAAAAAAAATTAGAAACGACAAAAAATAAAATAAAAAATAAAAAAGAAAGAAGCGACATACCTGATAGCTGATACCCGTGTATTTTTCGACGCAAAACTAAAAAACCTAAAAAAGGCGTAAACAAATAGTGGCAGTTTGGCCGTATAAAGTTTCATCAGCCAATCAAAATTTATTACATAATAAGGGGGTGAGAAATCACCCGGGTGAGAAATAAATTTTCTCTTTTATTTAATAAATTTATCATAAAATTCAAAACCATTGTTAAGCAAGTTTTTTCGTTACAAATACACTTAAATAAGTAACAAACAAGTAAATTTCCTTTTTGGCAAATAGCAAAAATGAGTTTGATTATGTATTTTGAAAATGTGAAAGATTATTTCAAGATTTTATATTGTAAATTAATAGTTTACTTCTCTCAATTTGATCTATGAAAAGATTTTAATAACATTTTGAAAGAACTAGCAGTACTAGATCTGTTACGCCTAAATGTACTGTACCTTTTTTTAAAAATTTATTGAAAACATTTTATTATTACAATATATTATATAATATACAGTATGATGATAAATTATTTATTTAATTAATACTTTATTTTTTAATTTCAGGTAAATATAGGTTGAATTGCATCAAGGCTGATTGATTATCATGATCAATCTATTTTTACAGTTTTCTAAACTGTAATTTTTTTTTATTTTTTTTTAAGTTACCAGACTCTTGGACTTAAAATGTAAGTTGGAAGGGGGTAGAGGATTTTTTTTTAATATTAAAAAAATGTTACTAACATTTTTTACTTTATTTTTTTAAAGTTGCCGGCCTTCTTGGATGAACTAGACTTGAGAAATGTAAGTTGAAAAGAGTGGTGATTTTTTTTAATATTAAAAATATGTTACTAATGTTTCTTTCTTTATTTTTTTAGGTTACCAGACTTTTTGGATGAACTAGACTTAGGAAATATAAGTTAAAAAGGGCGAAAGATTTTTTTAATATTAAGAAATATTATTAGCATTTCTTTCTTTATTTTTTTAAGTTATTGGCCTTTTTGAATGAATCAGACTTGGAAATGTAAGCTAGAAAGGGTAAGAGATTTTTTTAATATTAAGTAACATTTCTTTCTTTATTTTTTTCAGATTGCTAGACTACTTGGACAAACTGGACTTGAAATGTAAGAAGGGAGTGAGGGATATTTTTTGAATATTAAAAAAACAATTTTAACGTTTCTTTTATATATTTTAGATTGCAGTTTCCCTTGTTTCTCTTGATCCCAACATGATCACGATTAAGAAAAGTTTGAGCAAATTTTTCTTAAACTTGTATTATAAATAACTGTAACTTTTTTATTAATTTATTGTAATAAAATACGTAATAAAATAAAAATATTAATAATAATAATTATAGTACTTTTAAACACTTTACAAAAAATTTATAAACTTGATAATGCATTTAACAAATAAGAAACAAATTAAAATTTCTAAAAGAAAAATCTATAAAGAAAGTAAACTTTAAAAATTTCTTAATACGTTATATAATATGAAATCTAACATATTAAATTTGTATCACATATCAAGTATCTGATATATGTAAAATAGAACTGTGCCTGATATATATTGAATAATATATCAGTGACCAATAGTTTAGATATCAGGGTCTTGGTAATTAGGTATATTTTGAAGTGTTATAAATCAGGTACCTGATATGTAAAAATACCTGATATTTATCTGATTAGCTGCCAATATATAAGTCCCCAATATGTACCTGATAGAATTGATTTTGACCAGTAAAAATATGATAAATAAATAATTAAATCATGATCATACGATCACATGATCAATAAAATTATGATAAAATGATACAAAGTAACATGTTTCTATTATCAGTCATATCAGCCACAAAATCAGTCACCTATCAGATGCATAAGTCAATATTAGCAAAAAATCACAAACTTGATTATACACCATTCATGCTCAGCAACTTGAATTAATAAAATTATTAAAAAATCACTGATTTTATTAGATTAAATAAAGTTTACTATCAATTTCATTATAATGTTACCAACTTTTTTGTTAATCTTAGATATTTTATTTTGAATTTAAATTGTTTGCTTTGAACTCAAGTTGAACTTGAGTTCAACTTGAGTTTAACTTGTTTGCTTAAAATCTTTGTGTAATGTATTGTAGATCTGTAATTATTTTATTTGTATTCTATAATTGGCAAAAGTTTATTATAAAACAAAATAAAAAACACTATTTATTTACATTGTAGTGTGGTAAATATACTAATAGAAATAATTTGACAAAGATGCAGTAGATGATACAGTCACGTGATAGTAATACAAGACACATGATATAACTGGATAGTAATACAATTACATCATTAGAAGGAGCTAGAAAGTATTAGAAAGGGTTAGAAAGTCTTGGTATTACATCATTAGAAAAGGTAAGAATATGAGATAGAAATGTAGGACAGAATAGTAAAAATAGGAATCAATTTTAATCAAGTAACAACTTTTAATAATGGATAATTGAAAGTAGTATTAGTAAATAGTTAACCATTATAAAGTGTAGAATAGATCTTAATAGTAAATTAATCACTTATTAACCAATTAGAATAGAAAATATAATCTGTAATATATTATTAGAAATGCCTGGAAAGTCTTGGCAATAAAAGAGGCTAGAATGTAATACAGTTACATCATTAGAATAGAAAATGTTATAAATACAACCTGTAATCAAGGGAAAACCCTCAGTCTTTAGACTCAATTTTAATAAAATCAATAATTATTATATTTAACTAATGGAAAGAACCACATTTTAATTAATGTTTAAAAGTACTGTCTTTAGTTAAATTGTAACCTTATTCTGATATGTTGAATTAATGCCATTAGTGTGATCATCTAATAAGGAGTATTATGGTACATTGTGTAAATGTTAATGTGATCATCTAACAAATCCTTTAAATATTATTGTCAGGAAAGTAGCATAACTGCGTAGCACTCATATGGATGCTTTCCTTTTGACAACATATCTGTATTATTAGATTTTATCTTTTTTAGATTTAATATATAATTAAAAGAAGACCTTTATCTTGATTTTTTTAGAATTATGATCATAATAATTGAGTTTAGGTCAAGTTTAACTTGTTTGTTATGATTAATATATGTTAGATTTGCATCTGTATTACCTTTTTAAATTTGATATATAATTAATATAAAGAAGACAAATCATAACAATCATGACATATTTGAAAAATTAGAACAATTTACGTAAATATTCTTGAAGGGTAATTAATATAATAATACTAGGTAATAAAAAATTGTTTATAAAAAGAGGTTTCATCTTTTTTTTTCTTACAATAAATTTGTTGTTATTATTTTTATTATATATTCATTTTCTTAAAATTTGTTGCTATTATTTTTTATTATTATATATTTTTTTTCTTAAAATATCCGCAAATTAGACTAATGCAATAACTGAATAATTAATAAGATATAAAAGGTAAAAAAATAAATGAAAACTAATAAATAACTTTAATCATTTTCTAGTTTTTTTTTTCTCTTATATTTTCTGATCTAAAAATTAAATAAATAATGTAAAGGAGAACGAACAACTATTACCATAACATACTTGAAAGGGACTGTTCTAAATTTTGGAAGAGTCTAGCTTAAAAAATTCAGAAATAGTTCAGCGTGAGGTTTATTAGCCAACAGGTAAAAAGAAAGTGGAAAACTTGCTGATTAGGAATTTTAATATTAGTAAAATAATGATAAATCATAAAAAAAAAATAAAATAAAATAAAAAATTAATAGTATTAACATTTTTAAAATTTCTGTGAATGGAGAATTATACATAAAATGAAAAGTAGTCTTGAGAAGAAGAAAGTTATTATAGACAATTTCACATAAGGTTTTGGGATAGACCTGATAATTATTAAGAATTTTTTTAATTTATATTTAGGATAAATTTAATTGTAATAACTTATTACAAATATTATTTGTAATAACCTAATTGACGCATTTTTATTAGTCAGTTTAAATCACGTAATATTACATAAATCCAAAAAAGAAAATTTTTATTTTCAGAAAAAATAGGGGGTCGTTAAAGCAGGGTAGAATTGGCCGGAATTACGGCATTAAGAAATTATGAATGTGATAAATAATAGATGTGATTTTTACTAACCGAAAAAATTCTAAGTTCCTGGAATACTTAGTAAAAATGAAGAATGGAGGATGCGACTCTGTGTGATAATTATTTTTACTATGATCACGTGATTCTACCCACTTTAACAGTTCCCAAAAAATGGAAAATTTTGTTACATAAGGTTATATAGGATTCCAAAAAAAGGAAATTTCTTTACCAATTACTTGGTGAAAAAAAGATTTTTATTAAATAAATCAAAAATAACATTCAAAATCATCTTTATCATTTTATCGCCGTTTTCAAAATAGTGCGACCAATACATGCATAATGAAAATCTGATTTCCAATTTTGAATACCGAATACCAGGGTAATTACTAACCCCCTTAAAATAAAAAATTAAAATTTTCTTTCGTGTTTTTTTAACACGTTTTTTATTCGTTTAATAAATATTATGGAATACTCCATTGGTACTTGTCTTGGTTGTAAAAAGTGTCTTTATTGTAAAAATGAACTTAGTATTCAAAAAAGACATGTTTATGTAACAAAACAATCAAATCAAATAAAAAAAACTGAACTGAAAGAGTAAAAGTTGCATATCCTTGAGTTTCAACACCTATCCTACCTCCTAAACAACTTGAATATCTTCAAGAAAGCATTTCTCGGTTTGGTTATTCCTTAGATACCAATACAAAATTCAATTTTACTTTTTGTTCTTCATGTAATAGTGCCTTTCAAAGAAGAAAATCCACTCCTAACTTGAAAAAAATTGATTCAAATGAAAATAATTTAGTAAATAATGAACTAATCAATGAATGTGAAATAAATGATTTAGAAGAAACAGTACAAACAATTTCATTCAATCTTATAGTAAAACCTTCTAATAGTGCGGCATTACCATCAAAATGGATGGAAATAGAAGTGTTATCATTAGATGATATTCTTGTCGATGTTTACCGTTACATTAAGAAATTAACTGGAGATGATGAAATCATGCATTCGGATTATCTGATTACATTTAAGCCAGAAAAAAATGCAGGATCTGGGGCGCAATTAGTAGATATGCATGATTACAAAAAATTTCTTTCAGATTACAAAAAATTATCAGATGGGAAAAAAACATGACAATTATGGTGTCTTTAAAGAAGAAAGAGAAGAAAGACAAACAATCAAAAAGAAAGGTAAAATTGCTAGTATTATTATATATTTTTATGACAAAACGATATTACATTTTTTTGTATTTTTTTTTAGAGGGGTTTAGCGTTAGATTCTGAAGGATTTGGAAGTGAAAATGTGGATGTGCGTAAAAAGAAAAATGCAGTTCCAAAACTGGCTGATTTTTCTGAAGTAATACAACAAGAAGGTCGTGTAATTCGTGAATTAAGAGAGCAATACAGATGTGATCAACATGATACATGCTTTATTGATAATGGAAGACATACGAAGCTCACTGCAATGCATCTTCAATGCTGGGCCAAGGAAATTGTAATTATTTATTAATTTATATTAACTGTCATATTATTCAAATAATTATTATTTATTATTATTTTTAGATTCGAGGTACAGTTGACAATACCAAGATGCCAAATTTACCAATTTTTACACAATCAAATAGTATTAATGAAAAATCTAAAACACCTTCAACCCCTACCAATCCAAATTCCAATATAATGCCCTTTTTTTTCACCATACCACCACAAATGGCTTCATTCATACAAAACTCAAACATAAATAATTCTATAAATTCACCATTATCTTCTCCAAAACAAGCAGCTCCTTCTTTTGATGAATTCTTTGCCAAATTGGATGGATCTGATGGTACTGGAGAATTTGTTAATTTCAAAAAAACATTTGAAGATGCACATATTTCTGTAAGTCAAATTTATGATCTTACCAATGCTGAATTTAACCAATTAGGAGTGAAGAAAATTGGGTGGCGTAAAGCAATTAGAGCTGCAGCACGACGTTATAACAGATAAATAATAATAATTAGTAATATAATATATTTCAAGTTTAATTTTCTAATTTTATAATAAAGATCCAATTTGCAATTGTCAATTATTATTTGAATTTATACATTCTATGTAAATATCTAAATTTTATATATATTACATATAAATTGAATCTTCAAAAAATTTGCCGCCATATTTGAAGTAATCTGAGTGCATGCAATAAGAAGAGAATATCTGGGATCACTACATGAATTAACAAAATCTCTATATTTTTGTAAAAATGACTTTATAACAGAAAAACTAGATTCTATAGGGTTGAAATTGGGGGAATAAGGGGGTAAAAATTCAACACGCCCACCAAAAGATTCAATATATTCTATAAGATCTTTATCATGATGAATTCGCGCATTATCAAGTACAAGAACACTGTGTTCAGAAGGATATGCGTTCATTTGAGGAACTTACTAAATAGGGAAGATAAAAAAACAATTGAATAAAAATTATGAAAAAATAATTTTTATCATAAAATTTTACCCACCACATTTGAAATAACAAATTCTTTAAATCTTTCCTTTGTACAACTGCCTTCCATTATATCTACTGCAATAATACCTTGTAATGATAAAGCAGGTAATATAGTATATCGTACACCACGCACAAAAACATTCTTTTTAGTTGCAAACGTATTTTTAAGGAAATACCCATATTCACGAGACAAAGTACGCTCATCTTTTGAAGCTTCATCCATGAATATAAGCTGTTCAGGCTTATATTTACGTCCAACTTTTGCAATAAATGTACTTCAGAGAAGTTCATTCCGTTCATAAGCTGCACGATGTAGCTGAAATAGTAAAAAAAAAATAGTAAATAAATCATGCAATAATTTATAGTAATTTGAATTACTAAAATTTACCTTTTTCCTACTAATTCCACAATAAACCAATGACCGCCAAAGAGTTGGAATAGAAACTAGTTTACCTATTCGTACTTCAAGTTCTCCAACTAATTCATCTAAATACCAATCAATTTTATCTTTAACTAATTCTTGTAATATCTAAATTGTGATAAAAAGTAAGTATTTTTTTAAAGAAAATTTTACAAAAGACGTAAAACCATCAATATAACCCTGCAAATACCTTCATATCATCCCGAGTTAGTGTTTTGTTACGTCCTGGTGGCTTTTTCCAAGGATCTACTACTGCACCCCATCGCATATAAATTTGTAGAACTTTTTTAACAGTAGTCTTACTAATATATAGTAACTCGGCTATTTTTTTACAATTATGTCCATTATAATAAAGAAAACTATTCTCCATTTCAGGTCTTCACTAAAAGCGCGTGTCATTTGAAAGAACTTATCAGAAAAACTTCTAATTGAAAAATCCGGAGAAATTGATAGTAATCTATAAAAATCACAAACTTCAGGAGAAAGAAACTCTAAATAGTATATAATAACTTGTCCTAAAACTTAAAAGGAAGGTGCAAGTGAGCCTACCGACACAAGTACTGCTGGGAAATTGTAAGTAATCATAAAAAAATAACACCTTACATTTGTCAAATTAAAAATATTTATGAAAATTGGTGGTTTTTTTTATTTGATGATCATCATAAGGTCGCACCAATTTGAAAACGTCGATAAGCAAACTTGCTGAGGAGGCAAAAATACATTTATTTTGATATTTTTGAAAATTTGTATATTATAAACTTTTTTATAATTTTTTTTTTAAGATTGTTACAAATACATTTATTCTATATTTAAGTTATTCAAATTCTAAATTTATATATATTGAAAAATAAGAAAAAAACTCTTTCTGGTCGATCTGTGAACCAAATTTTCACGGAAGAAAAATTTTTTATTTTGTCTATAGGACGTTTTTTTTGTTAAGAAACACTGCAAATAAATTACAAAAATGGACTCCTCGACCCAAGAAACACTACACAGCGACCCAGAGTGGTTTTTCAGACACTGCAAAGATGATGTTTTTAAAACAGCACGTATAGCAGCAAAAGGCATAATATTACAGAATAGTAAGGTTTTTAGTGAGTTAGAACTGGATGAGCAACTTATGACAACCTTCCTTACCAAAAACAAAGATGTTATGCAACTAGTGGAGTTATCAGAAGTTATAAAACCTCCTCCAAGGTCTCCACTATTGGCTTCTTTTATCGCGACTATTCTTGGTCGTTTTGTCAAAGATTGCAAATATCATGACTGGAAGTACTGCACAGCCAATTTGGAAATTCAGCCTCCTGTGCAACCACAACAAACTACTCCCGATATAAAAATTTCTCAACCTATACAACACCAATTGGATTCTATGAATCTTGATGACACAACAGGAAACACAACTGACCTGGTACCTAGTACCCCTCATCGTTCCGCCCCAATCACACCACCTGCTACGCCTTTGTCTAGGGCTCAGAAAAATTCTGCTAGGAAGAAGTTGAAGAAACTCCAACAACAACAACAGCAAATACCGAATAACAATCCCTTTATTATTCCTAGTAACTAGTCACCTGAACACACACCCTCGAGTTCAAAGGTGGTTACTTTTAGCAATGTTCCTCCTCAGTCAGTGACTCCTTCGAAGAGTAGTGATAGTAAAAAACCTTTGGAGCAGCCACAGAATACTCAGAAAGCAAGAACATTTAGCAGATAACTTCAACAATTCAAACCTTATCCTTACCGGTTACTGTCCTCAGCAAGAAGAACAGGCACAGCTTTTGGACTTAGTTGTATATGATATACCGGCCAAGTGGGATAGTTATACTCTCCTTGAAAACCTAAGTTTCTGGGGGAAGATTGTATCAATCAGCACCAGGGTGCACAAGAAATATCTTTCAGCAAGAGTAAGATTGATACCTAATCACGCGTGCCTTAAAGCTTATAATGGAGGCGAATGGTCTGTCGAACTAGGAGGTATCCCAGTTAGATGGTTTCCAGCATCGTGGAATCTTTCAGAACGAAAACAACGAGAAAAATTCCAAGCAGTCATTACTGATATCCTGGCAGATATGACTGAATCCTCTTTATTTCCCAACTGCACTCCCAGTATATTTTTAGCTGAGAGTGGAATGAAATCATTTAAGATTATTAAAGAATCCTCAGGACGAAGAAAGTTGATTGGATACTTTGCGACATGGGATCAGGTTTCGAAATGTATAAGTACTCCTCAACTGTGGAATGATGTTAGTTTGTCATGGTGTCGTTATTCCTCTCCCAGACTTGGATTCAAAAAACATCCTCCAGTTAGAATTGGCAATACTGGCAATACTTCTAGGCGTTCTAAGTCTTCTCATCAAATTACTAATACACAATTTTCAGGTAACCTCAGGTTCCATAACCAGAAAAAGAAAGAAAATAATTCAAAGAACTCTGGTTCCTCTGCCAAGAAGAACTCTCACTTTAAGACGAGCCAGTCCAATGGGCCAGATGTGAATAAATTGATTGCAGGACTGAAGGCCCTCTTGGAACAATTAACTTGATTTAGTTAGCTTAGTTTAACGACTTTTAACTTAGGAATCGTTTGATTTAATCTAGTTTTTGTTATATATTTAGTTTTCTTTCTAGAATATTTCTTTTTTCTTTTCGTTTTCTTTATTCCTTTAAATCTATGTATAGACTTCCTATTACCTTTTTTTTTTTGAGAATAGGCTAACATAGTGAGTCATGACAAGTACTTGTCATATGTGTTACGGCGCATGTAGATGAGATGGTATAATGTTTTTATTTTCTTTGTACATCTTTGTGATTACTCATAATAAAATTTATGCATTTGTTTTGACTTAAAAAAAAAAAAAAAAAAAAAATTTATATATATTTCTTAAGAAACAATCACAGCATAGAAATATTATGCATCAGTGACCTTAGAATTCATAAATTATATTTTTTTATTTTTTATATTTTTATTTTTTTTTTTATTTTATATTTTTTATATTTCATTTTATTTTTTATTTTTATATATTTTTTTTTTTTATTATTATCAATATGCTGGGTCATGCTTGATAATACAAATGTTAAGAAATACATTAAAATCTACATAAATATAGACTATCAATAAAGTATTTCTCTATTAACTATATTATCTATGCTACTGCTCTTAAAGGAATACAGCTGACTAGTCACCATGAGTCAATAGTGACATAAGTCACAAAAAACTTAAAAATTTGACCAATAACTACCCATATTGAAATACCTGCCTATCCATACCTTGTACTTACTAAATATACTATTCAGACTTTTAGTCCTATATTATCTTTAATTTCCACAGACTTTAATTTTTTCTTCTGAGAATCTATACCACGTGCCCTATAAAAAATATGGATACAGTTATTATACAGTATTACCGTATTTTGCGAACAGTATCATTACAGTATGAATACAGTATGATTAAAGTATTATAGCAGTATTTTCATATACGATATATATTCAGTATTTTGCATGCTGTATCATATATACGGTATTTTTAAATATAAAGATTTGTATACTTTATACTTATATACAGTATATCACAGTTTATAATATCCCAGTTTACAATGTATACTTTACACTGGTAATTACTTGCAAACAGTATAATATTTCAGTTTATAAACAGTATAATTTTCCAGTTTATAACATATATTCTACACAGGTATTTATTTATAAATAGTATAATATTCCAGTTTGTAATGTATGTTTTGTACTGGTAATTATATTATTATTCTTAATACATTTATTATTTATTATTTAAATTAAAATATAATAATATGATAAAGAAATAATTAAAAGAATAAATACAAATAAAAGAAGTAAAACATAACAATTATTAGTAATAAAAAAAGATATAATTAGTAATAATAAATGAAAAATATGATTAGTAACAATAATAATATGATAAAGTTAATAGCGACAAAAAAAGATAAAATTAGTAGTAAAAAAAATACAGTTAGTAATGATAAAAGAAAATAAAATTAGTAGTAATAAAAAAAAATGATACAATTAGTATAAATAATAAAAACCAAAAAATAAAGAAAACAAAACATCTGTACTTATTTTATTAAATTATACAAACATGTTTCATTATTTTAAAAAGATAATAGAAAGAACAATAATCAGATAAAATTAATTATATTTAAAGGTAAAAAATTACGTGAATGCCAAATATTTTATTTTTTTGCATAAAGTATTCTTATTAAAACAACTTTTTGTTTAATAAAATTTCTTTTATAATAAAATAAAAATAAATATGTAATATTTAAATAATAACTTAAAAAGTAATGAATAAAAAAAACAAGAGATAAGAGAAAACCAGAATAAAAGAAAAACTATTTTTCGATCTTTATTTATATACGCAAATAATAACAAATGATTCGCAATCACGTGACATTTATCCAACCATAATCTTATACTATATAATAAATTACTAACACACATTCAACACACATTCAACACATTTAACAAAATTTGGCTGAAATCAATAAATTTTTACCAGAATTATCAACACAGATTGAATATAATTTCAAACATAACTTCAATTACTTAAAATTTGATTTAATCATGCAAATACAAAATTAATAATCGCAAATAACTATTGGTATTTTATTGTATTATTTGTCAGAAACCTATAAAAAAGAAAAGGAAAAGGATTAGAAACATTTCTCTTAAAAAATAAGAAATATTATAATCCTCTCCAAAGTCTGGGTTCATATTATTTGTCTGGAAACCTATAAAAAAGAAGATGAGAGGCATTAGAAACGTTTTTCTTAAAAAATAAGAAATATTATAATTTAATTCCCTTTCTCTACTTACATAATTCTAAAGTCTGGGTCATATTATTTGTCTGGCAACCTAAAAAAAAAGAAGAAAGAAACATTTAGTAACATTTCTTAAAGAATTTAATTAAAAAAACCTACTCCCCTACCCTTTTACCTAGTCCAGGTCATATTATTCATCCAGAAACCTATAAAAAAGAAAAAGAGAAGCATTATAAACATTTCTCTTAAAAAAATAAGAAATACTATAATCCCCCCTTCTCCACTTACATAATTCCAAAGTCTGGGTTCATGATTTTTGTCTGGCAACCTAAAAAAAGAAACGTTAGAAACATTTCTTAAAGAAAAGAACACATGAAAAATCCCTTCCCCTTTTACCTTAATTTCAAATTCTGGCTTGTAATTTCGGTATTCATATTTCATAATTCATGTATTTTTTTTTAATAATGAATTAAATAAAAATAATTTCTTTTAGAAAAAGTTTTTAAAATGAAAAAAAAAATTGGGTTAAAAAAACCTAGTTTCAACATTTCAATATTAGCCTGTTGAGTTTTGGCAGGCAACTTTGAACTATTGAGTGTTTACCTAATAATCAATGCAAAAAATATTCCTATATGATAAGAGAAATCATTCACTTACTCCTTACAAATTACTTTGATGCACAATGAATTTTTATCGTTAAAAGCTGTACATTATAATGATAATCTTGTAGGAAATATTAAATATTACATGTACATTTAAAATATGTTTATACAGTTATTACATTATAAATGTATAAATTTTATGTACCGTATCTATAGTAAGAAATAATACATTATAAACGTATATATTAAATATACCGTATCCATTATAATACGTTATAAATGTATGATTTAATATACCGTATCCATATTTTGCGAACAGTATACAACATACTGATATACAGTAGAAATATATTTATACAGTATACATTATAAAAGTATGAATTTAAAATACCGTATCATACAGTATATTCACTATATAACTTTATTACATTTTTTATTATTAGTATTTTGCAAACAGTATACTTAATACTGATATGCAGTATACAAAATTGCGAACAAACAGTATACATAATTTTTATAGGGATAATTGTTCTAATTTAACTTGATGAACATTACGATGTTCCCAAATCAAATGTTTAAACTGGAGGACTAATGTATCAATGACTTCTTTCATGATTTTATATATACTTTGTTCAGGAATTTTCAACTCTTTTAAAAATTCACTGAAATTTTTAGGTATAATACCTTCGGCTAAGCATAGTATTCCAATGTTAGAGGAATTTCAACAATCAAGATTGTCTATATTGGTGAAGATATCGTTGTCATCAATATTTACCTTATCCTGTATAAACGGAATGATCAAATTAAATAGTTGATCTTTAGAATTATGAACTATCTCTGCTCCCGTATTTTGCATGGCAGAGCATGATCATAAATGTTGGTAAGTTTCTAATTCAGTATTATACAGCGACATCTCCAACTGCCAGTGTAAATGGATGACAATCTTTTACATAAGTTATCTTAAGTAGGTAACTCTTCAGCACATAGTTTGATTTTAAAAGAGTTAAATCTGGAATCAAATACAGATGTATCATCTAATTTTTCTTTCAATCAAATGATTCTAAATCAGATGGTGAAGTGGAATATCTGTTCCTATTTAACGTTAAGAATTGTTCAATGTATTGTGTCTCTTTAATGTCTTTTATCATAAGTGTGATATTTCTTTCTATCGGCTTGTGATTCCAACAAATTGTACCATTATGGGTGAGTAATTTAGGATTAATTACCAAACATTCTTTACTACATGCTTCTTTAGCTAATTTGTCTACAACATTACTATGATCATCAGAATCATGAGCTTTCACTTTTTGTAATGTAACAATTAAATCTTAAATCTAATCTGCTTAATAAAAAGTATCCACAAAATACTATATTGTAATTTCAATCTTTGAACTGCAAAAATAGATAATGTATTAATCTTAGAAAATTGATTAATTATTATTTGAGAATCAGTGCAAATAGTAACCCTTGTACTTCTATCTAAACATAATAGCGCCATTATAATAGCTAGTAACTCAGCCTTAAACACTGAAGGATTTTTCTGTATCTGACATTGGAATATAGAATTAGTTTCTATAACTTTAAACGCACAACCCATCCTAATACTAATATCTGAATGTCTTTTGAAAGACCCATCTGTATATATCGTTAATGATGAATAACCTTTAACTATGTCTTGTATATTTATGAGTTGATTACACAAAAGTATGGGATGAAAGAAATCTAACATACTTCTAACGATGCTTCTTGTGAATTAGTTGTATTATATTTAGCTCTATTTTCTATCATAGCTATATATTCAAATACTAAAGAATCCAATATATACGCATCTTGAATGGACTGTGCTTTAATATTGATAGTCTTTTCCTTATCGATGAACAAAAGGAACCTATTATTAGCCGTTTTTCTTTTACTTATTGATTGGATATCCTTAAGTTCACAACCAGTACACCTAACTAATACTAGTGCTTGTACTGACAGAGAGATGGAATCATCATTGATGTTATGTATCTAATATTCTACTATCAGAGTATATAATACGACCAAAATAAGAAGAGTCTAATTTATCACTGTAAAAAGCTACCCATTGCTTTTTCCTCAAATTTTTATCTCAAACCTTACTGCCTTATAAGTAATATTGTCTATTAATAATAAATTCTGACTTAACTTTTCTTGACATTGCAATATTTATTATACAATATTGTTCTATTCGTTTGTACCAATTTGGTTTATGACCTTTGGTACTAATACCTAATCAAATTCGCAAGTCTGAATATGTAAGAAGGTGTATTCCATCAGCAGCCATGATTTGACTTAAAAAATAAATATTGTGATGTTGTAAATGATAATTTAATCTGTCTTTAAATAACAAATCTGGATTCAATACTTGTGTAATAGGTAGTTGTCCTCCCATTATTTTACGCTTAATATTAGATTGACATGTGAGATTGTTATCATACATAATAGCTAAAGTACTAACGATTAAATTATATTTAATCTTTAAATCTTTTAAGAGCCAATCCACCTATGAACGAATGAACGACAGAAAATTACTATGTAAATTCCAGGAACAGTTATTATAAAAATAGCAAAATTGGCTAAATTTTATGAGCTATAAAAACCGCAGATCATCATGCTGTGACACCAAAATTCACATGATGAATCCTTAAATGTCAGAGATAAAAAAATAAAAAAAATCAAGAAATTTATTTATTTGTTCAAAACTTTACTTTGAGGCAGCGTCAGATTTGGCAGGTATGTATATATATGTATGCAAGAATTTCAAGTCATATATTACAATCTTTTAATAAATACAAACACTTAAAATTATGTTTTTATGTATTTTATACGTTTAAAACTACTTGTTTTATATTATTCTAATATTTTCTCTTGCTTTTAGTTCACATGTTACCATGATTTCTTTCTATTTTTACAAGGAGTAACCCATAAGCTAATTTCAAATGGTAGGAGTTTTGGTATATGTATTCTTATCTAGTTTTTCAATTTGAGTACATCACACAAACTTTTAGTGTTAGTTTGCAAATTATTATTAGCTTTTTGAAAATGTTGTAACAAAAATATAAAAAAAAATAGCATACAATTACCAGAACAATAGGTAGTAACGGCTTTTAGAAGAACTTATATAGCAGATAGATTATTTTAGGTTGATTTTTTTATTTTTAGATCTTTTCTATTTGTACGTTAGTTACGCTCATTTTTAGTCAAAAACCATTGCTTTGATAATAATATTTGAATAATTTTTATGAGTGAACCAATTTTTATTGAATAATGAATATTTAAGACATAGTAGGTATCAGATTTTAGCATTTTTTGTGAGTTACTATATGAAAATTTTTTTCTCAATATTTTTCTTGGCATTTTTAAGTTTCATCACATGACTTAGTACCACAACATGATTTGTGATAATTTTGATTGGCAAAATTTTGCTTATTTAGTTTATTTTTTGCAATAAAATTTCCCCAAATTTTTATAGTAATTTTCTGCTGATCATAGGCGGATCAGATCTTAAATAAATTTTCCACTCTGTCAGAATGTTATTAACAGATAATGTTTCTTGTTGTAAATGTACAATACTTAATTTGGAGAGCATACCAAGTAACCCTTTATTCTGAAGTTGATTATATAGTCTAGTAACTTGCTGAAGTTGTATAATTGATATGTCCTTGATTGCATACCCTAAACTTGAGTGAATCATACAATTTGGTATTGTAATCACTAAGTTAGTCTTTTTTTTTGAATAGTGTACATGCGAGAGTATTAAAAGTTGCCACTTGTTTATCGTTCAAAATGGTATGTTGTGATTTATATTCAATGCTTGGAATTATGACTGCATTATAAATATATCTCATCATCTTATCTGTGAGCTGCTTATTTCTGATGATCTTATTATATCCTGTATTGATATTTTTACATTAATTAAATACATATACTTTGGATAAATTAAGGTTCATCCAAGCACCTAAGATCCTGACTGATTCAGTTGGACGAATTAGTTGAATTTCTTGAACATGAAATCTAAAATTCAACTTAACAGGCTTATCTTTAAGAGCGTTTGTATCATTAGACATTAACGCAAATTTTTCTGGGTTGATCTGAATATTGTTCAACTTGTTGAACTCATCTGCTATTTGTAATATACTTTCTAATTTATATGATGTATCTGTTATCCACAATACATCGTCCATATAAGCCTGAGAAGAAATGATAATTGTTTTTTTATCGGGGTTTCTTAATTGAACATTTTTTACAATTAATTGATTTACTGTATAACCCACACAGGTCGAATGAAAAAAAATCAAAATTTGCTGATTTTTATGTAATTCTGCCATTTTTATGTAATTCTGCCAATTTTTATGTAATTCTGCTGATTTTTATGTAATTCTGCCAATTTTTATATAATTCTGCTGATTTTTAAATAATTCTGGCAATTTTTATATAACTCTGCCGATTTTTCAATCAAAAATGATTGTCTTTAATTGGCTGACTATATAATTACATCATTTGTTTATTGATTTATTGATAATTTTTTTTTATTTTTGCTTATTACATTCATTTTTTTTCCTTCTGCTCATTTACAAATAAAAAAAAGCAACCATTAGAATGTATTTCTTTAAATAAAAAAAACAAACAAACAAAAAGTTGGTACACTCCACTGAAATACCGACATCCAAAGAAGCCATATTTTTTTTTATTTAAGAATTTTTTTTTTATTTAACATAAAAAATGAATTTTTTTTTAACTTTATTTAATTTAAAAAATGAATTTTTTTTTATTTAATTTAAAAAAACATTTTTTAGCTTTATTGTAAAAATGACGAGTTTCGTGTTAAAGAAACATTCTAATGTTTCTTTCTTTTCTCCATTTTAGTAGAATGCAGCCTTAAAGATTTCAGAAACGTGAATTAACAATAGGTTTTATTGTTAATGGTTTTAGAAACGCACCAATATCCCTTTTTTCTCTCCTTAGACGATGGGCGTAATTAATGTAAGTTTTGAAATTTTCAAAACTTTATTTTTAGGAAACGTTTACTAACATTTCCATCTTTTTTTTGTAGCTTTCGGTCTTTGATTCTTGGACGATGGCTGTGGGCGTAATGAATGTAAGTTTTGAAATTTTCAAAACTTTATTTTTCTTTTTTTTTTAGGAAACGTTTACTAACGTTTTCATCTTTTTTTTATAGCTTCTGGTCTTCGATTCTTGGATAATGGCTGTGGGCGTAATTAATGTAAGTATTGAAATTTTTGAAACTTTTTTCTCCTTTCACAGGTCGAATGATGTCAAATCGGCTATCAATCAGCTATCAATCGGCCATCAGGATTAATGAACGGTCAAACAAATCAGCAATAAATCGTATTACCCGATTGATGCTGGATTATGTCGAAAATTGGCACCAAATCAGTATGCCGATTGAAAGATCAATGATCGTTGATTGATGGTCGATTGATGGTCGATTGATGGTCAAATTATGGTCAATTATGGTCAATTATGGTCGAATTATGGTCAATTGATGGTCGAATTATGGTCAAATTATGGTCGAATTATGGTCAAATTATGGTCAAATTATGGTCAAATTATGGTCAAATTATGGTCAAATTATGGTCAAATTATGGTCAAATTATGGTCGAATTATGGTCGAATTATGGTCGAATTATGGTCAAATTATGGTCAAATTATGGTCAAATTATGGTCAAATTATGGTCAAATTATGGTCAAATTATGGTCAAATTATGGTCAAATTATGGTCAAATTATGGTCAATTGATGGTCGATTGATGGTCGATTGATGGTCAAATTATGGTCAAATTATGGTCAAATTATGGTCAAATTATGGTCAAAAGACCAATTTTTGTAAAATCATATAATGAATAATAAAATTTATTATAGCACATAATACATATCGGCGGATTTGTTTCATCGTCCAAATATGTTAAATTTTGTTATACAATGTATTATAAAAGTTAAAGATATGCAATATAGTGATCTAAAAAAATGCATACAATTTTTAAAAAGTGCAATTCAGCACAATTTTAATTTTGGCCAGAATTAACATAATTTCAGCTAGATTTAATATACCGTAACTGGTAATATAATAGTAATGATAATTAGTTAAACAAGAAGAAAAAAAACTTTAACACCACAATCATTAAATCTATAATTACAAAAACAATTTCACACTTAATAATTTGTTGAATAATAATTAATATCACTATAAATTAATAAAAAGGAAATTGTATGAAAAAAACTATATTTTAATTCAAAGAAAAAAAATTATACCACACTGTATACATGATTTTATAAAAAAATTAAGCCGCAATTGCATAATTTTAACTGTAATATTAATGTTATAATGCTGTATTAATTGCACATGCACTGCAATATATAAGAAAAAATGGAAAATACAGGAAGAAAGGACAAAGGAAGAATAAAAGAAAGAAGAGATGAATGAAAAGGGATAAAGGGAAGTAAAGATGATCAAAGAGAAATGAGGAATGAACAAAAAAGGTAAAGGATAGTGAAAAAGAATGAATGAAACAAAAAAAGAATGAAAATGAATGAGAAAATGAAAGGAAATAAAAAGGAATAAAGAGAATGAAAAAAAATAAAAGGAATAAAAGAAGCAAATGGCAAATGAAAAAAAAATAAGAGGAATGAAAGAGAATGAAAGGAAGCAAAGGAGGAATGAAAATCAATAAAGGGAATAAAAAAAAGCAACAAAAGAAGTCAAAGATTAATGAAAGAAACCAAAGATCATTGAAAAGAGACCAAAGATCAATGAAAGAAACGAAAAAAGTAATGAAAGAAACCAAGGATCAATGAAAGCAACGAAAGAAATCAAAGATCACTGAAATAAACCAAAAAAGCAATAAAAGAAACAATAATGAAAGGAATAAAAGATCAATGAAAGGAATAACAAAAGAACTACAAAAGATCAATGAAAGAACCATAGAAGAAACAAAAGGAATAATGAAAAAAAGAAACGAAAAAACCACGAAAAGAAGAGAAATAAAGGGGAAAAAAATGAAAGAAAAGCCAGAACACCCACCCATAGAAAAAAAAAGAAAGAAAACGGTTAATATCATCTTAAAAGAAAAATAAAACAACAGGAGAAGAGACGTAAGAGACTTACTTGAATTTTCACTCATATGGTACACATCTAAAAAGATAAAAAGTTTAGTAAAAGAACAAGGGAAAGAATGAAAAGAAAACAAAAAAAAGGAGAAGAAATTAAAACTCACCTTGAATTTCTGAAATGGATAAAAACAGCCACGCTTAAAAAAAAGAACAAGTTAATAAGAGACAAAAGAAAGGAGAATAAAAGCAAAAAAAACTTACCTGTTACAGTATTTAATCCCGAAGCTAAAGATAACACCATTAACTAAAAAATTTAAATTGTGGTTTATAATTTTTGAAAAAAAAAATTCCCTTATCATAAAACAAATGATTTTTTATTTTTTTAAAAAAAATTTCCCTTAAAAAAAAATGATTTTTTATTTTTTAAAAAAAAATTTCCCTTAAAAAAAACGACATTTTTTTTTAAAAAAAAAATTTCACTTAAAAAAAACGATATATTTTTTTAAAAAAAATTTCCCTTCCGCCAAAATAAAAATCTAAAGTCTGAACAAAACTACTAGCATTGATTATCTATTTATAACATAAAAGGCAATATCGCTTGCCATTTACGATAAGCTTATCTCATGAGTTGATATAAAAAAGGAATATGTTATATATCACATGCACTTTATCTAGTTTTGAACTGGTATAACCAGTATTATAATCTGATTATTTGGGTAAATAGGTTTTTTTTTTGAATTTATTACATTTAGATAAAAAACAATTTAAAAAAATATTTTTTTTTTTCTTTTTTGTAGTATTGCCAGACGAAAAGCATGACCGGACTATTAGAATTAAGGTAAGGAGGGTTGGGGTGGTGTTTTTCGTTGTTGTTTTTTTTAATTAATTAATTATTTATTTTTTTTTTCTTTTTTAGTAGTGTTGCCAGACGAAAAACGTGACCGGACTTTTGGAATTAAGGTAAGAAAGGGTTGGGGAAGGTGTTTTTCGTTGGTTTTTTTATTTAATTAATTAATTTTTTTTTTTTTCTTTTTTTGTAGTGTTTCCGGACGAAAAACATGACCGGACTTTTGGAATTAAGGTAAAGAGGTGTTTTTCGTTGGTTTTTTTTTAATTAATTAATTAATTATTATTTTTTTTTCTTTTTTGTAGTGTTGCCAGATGAAAAGCATGACCGGTCTATTGGAATTAAGGTAAGGGAGGGTTAGGAGAGGTGTTTTTTGTTGTTTTTTTTTTAATTAATTAATTATTTATTTTTTTGTTTGTTTTTTCTTTTTTGTAGTGTTGCCAGACGAAAAGCACGATCGGACTATTGGAATTAAGGTAAGGGAGGGTTGGGGTGGTGTTTTTTGTTTAATTAATTAATTATTTATTTGTTTTTTTTTCTTTTTTGTAGTGTTGCCAGACGAAAAGCACGACCGGATTATTGGAATTAAGGTAAGGGAGGGTTAGGGTGGTGTTTTTCGTTGTTGTTTTTTTTAATTAATTAATTATTTATTTTTTTTTTCTTTTTTTGTAGTGTTGCCAGACGAAAAACGTGACCAGACTTTTGGAATTAAGGTAAGGAAGGGTTGGGGGAGGTGTTTTTCATTGGTTTTTTTATTTAATTAATTAATTATTTTTTTTTTTCTTTTTTGTAGTGTTGCCAGACGAAAAACATGACCAGACTTTTGGAATTAAAGTAAGGAGGTGTTTTTCGTTAGTTTTTTTTATTCAATTAATTAATTATTATTTTTTTTTCTTTTTTGTAGTGTTGCCGGACGAAAAGCATGACCGGACTATTGGAATTAAGGTAAGGGAGGGTTGGGGTGGTGTTTTTTGTTTAATTAATTAATTATTTTTTTGTTTGTTTTTTCTTTTTTGTAGTGTTGTTGGACAAAAAGCATGACCGGACTATTGGAATTAAAGTAAAAGAGGGTTGGGATGGTGTTTTTTGTTTAATTAATTAATTATTTATTTGTTTATTTTTTTTTTTGTAGTGTTGCCAGACGAAAAGTACGACCAGACTATTGAAATTAAGGTAAGGGAGGGTTGGGTGGTGTTTTTTGTTTAATTAATTATTTATTTATTTGCTTTTTTTAATTAATTATTTATTTGCTTTTTTTTTCTTTTTTGTAGTGTTGCCAAACGAAAAGCACGACCAGACTTTTGGAATTAAGGATAATTAAGGTAAGGGAGGGTTGGGGTGGTGTTTTCATTATTTTTTTTAATTAATTAATTATTTGTTTATTTTTTTTCTTTTTGTAGTGTTGCCAGACAAAAAGCACGACCGGACTTTTGGAATTAAGGACAATTAAGGTAAGGGAGGGTTGGGGAGGTGTTTTTTGTTATTTTTTTAATTAATTATTAATTTTTTTTTTTTGTAGTGTTGCCGGACAAAAAGCATGACCGGACTTTTGGAATTAAGGACAATTAAGGTAAGGGAGGGTTGGGATGGTGTTTTTCATTAGTTTTTTTTTAATTAATTAATTATTTTTTTTTTCTTTTTTTTTGTAGTGTTGCCAGACGAAAAGCACGACTGGACTTCACAATTTAATATTTTAACATTATTAAAACGATTTGTTAAATAACTTTTATAAAAGCATTCTGTGCCTTTCATATATTGTGTATTTAAAAAAAATTATCCTTTTATTTAATGATCATAGGGCCATTGGTGTTCTGAATCTAAAGATATAACTTTTACTATTCTGTTTTACCGAGTTTTACTGAATGTAAAATAAAATAAAAGTATATCGATCATAATATGACTTATCTGCAGCAAATGGAATTCCTTGAGACGCGGGTATGTTGTTTCTTTAGGAAGAATATCAGAATTGACTTTAAGAAATGTTCTAACGTTTCTTCTTTTTTAATTTTTGTAGGTGATGAGTTCTCTGGGCTTATTGGGATACAGGTATATTGTTTTTATAGAAAGGCGGCGTTCGTAAGGCTCCGTAATAGCGATCATCTATTTAAAAGTCAAAGCTTTCATACTGGTGGATTTAAATATCATGAGATTTCAATGTCGGTTAAATGAATTTTAAAATCATCGTCAGTAAATGATATAAAAGAAGATTCTTTGTCTCCATATTTTAAAAATAATTTTTAAAATTAAAAATTATTAAAAAATAATGAAAATTTTGGTTATTTCTTTATTTTCAAAATTCTTTAAATATGATGGCAAATTTATACAAAATCCAATTATTTTTGCTGCCTTATTTAATTATTTTACATCAATAAAAAGCTTTTGGAGAATAAATAATACTATTAACAACTGCAAATAATTACAATTGTATTCATAAAACTTTTATTTGCAACTGGTGTAAAAAGTGATGGGTTCTTAAAATAGTTGATGGGTTATAAAAAGTTATTATTATTTTAATTTTTAAGTATGAGTTGTAAAAAATTTTTTTATTTTCCGATTATTCTACATAAGATTGATAAGATGAATGTATAATATAATCGTATTTTGCATTGTTTACTAATTTTTTATTAAAAATTCTTAATTTAAGCTAATTTCAAGGATTGGCGCATATGATTTAGAATTACAAATAAAATACATAGTATCTTTATTTATATTAATAAGTATTTAAAATAAAAACATTCATTATAATAATATGTTAGTATATGACTGATAAAGTTAGTAATATTTAATAAATAAATAGTAAAGCGTAAATATAAAAAGTTAGTAATAATTATAATAAAATACACAAATACAAAAAGTTAGTATTATGAAGAGTTTTTAGTAAAATATAGAAAAAAGAATAACATTAGTAATATTAAAAAAAGGTATTATAATTTAATAAAAAGTGTATTTTTTTTTAAAAAATGTTACGAAATCTCTATTAAAAATATCTCATACAAACTCTTCGAAAATCTCAAAAAAAAAAATCTCTGAATCTTAGAAAATTCAAAAAAAAAAAATCATTTCCTACACAAATCTTGGGATATCTCAAAAAGATATCTCAAAAAAAAAAATTTTCTATCAAAAATATTCATATGAACCCTAAAAAATTTCACAAAAAAGGAATCTCTACCAAAATATCCCATATTAACTCTTAGGAAATCTCTCTCAAAAAAATTTTCTATTAAAGAATCCCTCCTATCAAATATCCCATACGAATCCTTCCCATATGAACTCTTAGGAATTCTCAAAAAAATTTTCTACCAAAGATATCCCATACGAACCTTTACCATATGAATCACATTTGGAAAATCTTTATTAAAATATCCCATACGAACTCTTCTCACACGAACTCTAAGAAAATCTCTTAAAAAGAATTTTCTATCAAAGAATCCCATACGAACCCTTTCCATATGAACTCTTAGAAAATATCTTAAGAAAAACTTTTCTATCAGATATCCCATACGAACTCTTAAAATAAAAAAAAAATCAATTTATCAAAAATATACTATACAAATCTTAGAAATCTCTCCCAAAAAATTTTCTATCAAAGAATCCCATGCAAATCCTTTCCATATGAACCCTAAAAAATTTCACAAAAAAATTTTCTATCAGATATCCCATATGAACTCCTATATGAACTCTTAAAAAATCTCTTAAAAAAAATTTTCTATCAAAGAATCCCATACGAACCTTTTCCATATGAACTTTTAGAAATCTCTCAAAAAAAAATTTTCTATTAAATAATCAATCCCATGCGAATGCTTTCCATATGAACTCTTGGAAAATACAAACTCTTCCCAATTAAACTTAGAAAATCCTAAAAAAAAAATTTTCTATCAGATACCCATATGAACTCTTAGAAATCAAAAAAAAAAAAATCTATTTATCAAATATATCCTATACGAATCTTAGAAAATCTCTTGAAAAAAATTTCCTATCATATATCCCATAGACCCATACGAACCCTTCCCATATGAACTCTTAGAAAATCTCTCAAAAAAATTTTCTATCAAAAAATCCCATGTGAATCCTTTCTATACGAACCCTAAAAAATTTCACAAAAAAATTTTCTATCAGGTATCCTATACGAACTCTTTCCATATGAACTCTTAGAAAATTTCAAAAAAAATTTTCTATTAGATATCCCATATAAACCTTTCCCATATGAATACTTGGAAAATCTTTATCAAAATATCCCATATGAACTCTTCCCACACGAACTCTAAGAAAAACTCTTAAAAAAAAATTTTCTATCAAAGAATCCCATACGAACCTTTTCCATATGAACTTTTAGAAATCTCTCAAAAAAAATTTTCTATTAAAGAATCTCATCCCTAAAAAATTTAAAAAAAATTTTGTATCAGTTATTCCATACGAACTTTTCTGAACTCTTCCAAACTCTTCCTATACGAACTCTTAAAAAATCACAAAAAAAATTTTCTATCAAAGATATCCCATACGAACCCTTACCATATGAACACTTGAAAAATCTTTATTAAAATATCCTATACGAATCCTTCCCATATGACTCTTAGAAAATCTCTTAAAAAAAATTTTCTATTAAAGATATCCTATATGAACGCTTCCCATATGAACTCTTGGAAAATACGAACTCTTCCCATATAAATTTAGAAAATCCCAAAAAAAAAATTTTCTATCAGATACCCATATGAACTCTTAGAAATTAAAAAAAAAAATCTATTTATCAAATACATCTTATACGAATCTTAGGAAATCTTTCAAAAAAAAAATTTCCTATCAGATATCCCATAGATTCATACGAACCCTTTCCATATGAACTCTTAAAAAATATCTTAAAAAAATTTTTTATCAGATATTCCATATGAACTCTTCCAATACGAACTCTTAGAAAATCTCTTAAAAAAAAATTTTCTATTAAAAATATCTCATACGAACCTTTCCCATATGAACTCTTAGAAAATACGAACTCTTCCCATACAAACTCTCTCAAAAAAAAATTTTCTATTAGATATCACATACGAACTGAACTCAGAAAATCTCTTAAAAAAAAAATTTTCTATCAGATATCCCATACAAACTCTTTCCATATGAACTCTTAGAAAATAAAAAAAATTTTTCTATTAGATACCCTATACAAACTCTTAGAAATCTCAAAAAAAAAAAAAATCTCTATTTATCAATACGAATCTCAGGAAATCTATCAAAAAAAATTTTCTATCAGAGTTTAAAATGGTTTATAAATAAAACGTTATTATTAAAAAAATCTAAAAATCTGCTAATATATAATAAGCCAATTAGCAACCAATCGGTCATCAATCTGATATGTGACCTATTGATAACTGGTAAATTCAACCGTACATCAATCGGCCATCAATCAGTCATATGAACGGTTAATAACTGATTTGGATTTTATACCTGATTGATGACCGATTGAAAGAATCAGTCATCAATAGGTAACCAATCGGTTACCAATCAGTCACATGACCGATTGGTGATCGATTTGACTCTATTTGACCTGTGATCTAAAAGTCCAGTCGTACTTTTCGTCTAGCAACACTACAAAAAATAAAAAAAAAACAATTAATTAGTTAAAAAAAATACCGAAAAACACTTCCCCCACCCTCTCTTACCTTAATTCCAAAAGTCTGGTCGTGCTTTTCGTCTGGCAATACTACAAAAAGTAAAAAAAAGTTAATACTTAATTAATTAAAAAAAACAATGAAATACCTCCCCCAACCCTACCTTACCTTAATTCTAAAAGTCCGGTCGTGCTTTTCGTCTGGCAACACTACAAAAAATAAAAAAAAAACAAATTAATTAGTTAAAAAAAATATTGAAAAACATTTCCCCCACCCTCCCTTACCTTAATTCTAAAAGTCCAGTCATGCTTTTTGTCTGGTAACACTACAAAAAAATAAAAAAAAAGTTAATACTTAATTAATTAAAAAATAACGAAACACCTCCTCCAACCCTCTCTTACCTTAATTTTAAAAGTCCAGTCATGCTTTTTGTCTAGCAACACTACAAAAAGTAAAAAAAAGTTAATACTTAATTAATTAAAAAAAAAACAACAAAACACCTCTCCCAACCCCTCCCTTACCTTAATTCCAAAAGTCTGGTTATGCTTTTCATCTGGTAACACTACAAAAAAATAAAAAAAAAATAATTAATTAATTAGTTAAAAAAAAACACTGAAAAATACTTCCTCACCTTCTCTTACCTTAATTCCAAAAGTCTGATCATGCTTTTTATCTAGCAACACTACAAAAAGTAAAAAAAAAGTTAATACTTAATTAATTAAAAAAAAACAATGAAACATCTCCCTCAACCCCTCCCTTACCTTAATTCCAAAAGTCCAGTCGTACCTTTCGTCTGGCAATACTACAAAAAATAAAAATAAAAAATAATTAATTAATTAGTTAAAAAAAACACTGAAAACCACTTCCCACCCTCCCTTACCTTAATTTCAAAAGTCCAGTCATGCTTTTTGACTAGAAAGGTACAAAACTCAAAAAAATTTTTAAATTTACTTTATATGCTAATTGTTTTTTATATTAAAATAAATATAAATTTAATATTAATTAATTTTTATTTTTTTTTGAGTTTGTACTTTTTTATTGCAATGACCCCATATACTCAAATGTCTTAAAAGATCTTTTGTTCAAAAAGAATTAATGGTTATTCCCTTTGATATAGAATTGCTTTTTCAGTAGATACTTATAAATTAAGAAAATCTTCTGTTTCTTTATCAATTTTGTCTTTTATAACAAAATAATCCTTAGCTAATTTATAGTATAATTTGTATAATTTTATAACAGAGTTAAGAATCTTTGAATCTTGTCTATATCATGATTTATAATCATTTATAATTTTATTATATTTATTCTTATTGGAAAATATTAGCATAATTAATTTTAATACATATTCTGTGGATTCCTTTGTCTGGCATAATTTTTTGATCTTTTCTTTATAATTTTATACAAATTTGACATCTTTTAGCTTTCTATAATAGATGCTTGCTTCAACAACTTTTATTAATGTCTGTTTGATTTTCAGGTATATAGGCTTGGTATTAACTAATTGATTTTGTGTACTCATTGTATAATTAGTATATATTTTACTATATTGTATAAAGATTTTTTTAATTAAAATTATTTAATCATTTAGAAGAAAAAATAAAAGCAAAATTTATTTATTATCATCTTAAAAATACTGGTAGTAAAATTTGTAGTAATAGTAGTACACTAGTACTAAATCTAAAGAAGTCATTGCATTGCAAAACTAAGATGCGCTAACAGTGTTCTGCATATAGTAGACTTACAAAGATAAATAAACCTTCAGGAATTAACATTAGCCTATGTAGCTATTGTAATAAGAGTAATTATTAGATCTGTTATGTGAATATATTTTGGGATAAAATCCTAATGTTTGATCATTATATTGAAGAGATTAGTTTCTTGTTTGTTTAAAGATTGCAAGAGATCATCCCAAAATTCTTTCTTGTCCAAGAACTGTAGAGATCATCCCAAAATCTATAATTAAAGGAGGAAAATGAAACTTAAAGGTGAGACTTATTTTTTTTTTGCCTAAAGGATAAACTTATAGGTGAGACTTAAAGGTTAGACTTAGCATATATCTGGTAGGTTAAACTTCGAAGTGAGACTTAAAGGTTGGACTTAACTTATATCTAGCAGGTTAGACTTTAAGATGAAACTTAAAAAGGTTAGATTTAGCATATATCTGACAGGTTAGACTTTTAGGTTAGATTTAGAGGTTAGACTTTTTGTTCTTATACTTATGCAAATAAATCAGCTTTAGAATAATTCTTAACATATCAAGAAATTAATGATATACTAGAATATACTCAATACTTTTTTAATTAAGAATTTGTTATTCATACTGTGATAAGTCTAATCTTTTTAGAGGTTAGACTTATCAAGTTTTGTTTACGATTATAAATTAATTTTAGAATTAATTCTAAGATAACATAAAATTTGGTATGCTTAATGAGCTTGAAAGACCGCCCTACAAGCATGCTTGAATACTTTGGTCCTTGATGCTTGTAAGACTTTTTAGAGGCAAGTTAAATGTCATACTTTTTTTGTTATATTATTTGGGATTAAAATCAGGTCAGCGTGTTAATAATAATATTGTTTTCTTTAACTTGAAAACAAAAAATTTGGGTAAGATGAATATGTTAATAGGATTTGAGTCCTACATGATTTTAAGCTTGAATTCAATATTGGTTTTTATTATATTTTTTGGACTTGCAAATTTATTTATTTCTCAAAAAAGATTATATAAATTTGTATATTGGAAAATAAGCTGGGAGAAGCTTACACCAATTTATATCTATTTGGAAATTTTTATTTCAGAACCTCTCTTTTTGTATTACTTATATCCATTTATATTTTTATTAGATGAAGAATAATGCAAAATCCATCAATAACAAAAATAAATGTTTTTTTTAATTTTTTTTTTAGATAATATATTATAAGCATCATAATAAATTTAATGAATCTACGTAATTCGCAATTATAAATTCAACAAGTGATGATTATGATGATCAAAAAAAATGCAATTACTTAAAGATTACAAATTAATATTATATAAAATATATATTGATAATCAAAGATGGATTTAAACAGTTTAAAAAAATTTTAATAGAATTAAAAGTTTGGTAACTGATATTAATAAATATGAATCCATACACTTGAAAAGATCACAATAAATATAAGATATTTTTAGTAAAGTGATTTATTTTGTAAATAAGAAAATAATTATAAACTAGTGAAATATTTTTTTCTTTAAAAGTAATTAAGATTTTCTTTAAATTATGAATGATATAAATAATAATTATCTGATACTTACCTTTCTAAAGTATATAATTTCTTTTTAAAAGATAATGGTTGTATGTTAATTGTAGTAATATTTCTATTTTCTTTTCTTTATATTTTTGATTTAATAATAATATATTGGAAAAAGAAAAAACATATATTATTTTCATAATCATTATCACAATTGTTATCATTTGACCATATATAATAATAATAGTTTATTAATAAACAACTACTGTTTGCTAGTTAATTTACTACTAATTAAAGTAATTAAAAATAAATTAATAATATTTTTTATAAAATATTTAATTGTCTATATTAACATTATAATAAAATATTTTTTTATCAAACTGCATAAAATTATATAAAGGCCAAGCATATTGGAAGATATTAAATAACTTTAATAATAATTTAAACAATTTATATAATAATTATGCAAATGAATATTCTATTAAAGATAATATATAAATTTGAATATTAAAGTATTTGAAATATAATATAATAATATTCAATTATAGTGTAAAATTGAAATATTAGAAATCTAATTTACTGCTAATGCTAATATAGTTGTTATTGATTTTAATTTTGAACATATTCCTAATTTTACTTTCTATATTCCTGAATGATCTAATTACTACTCTTTATAGTTCTCGATGATAAAAATTATCTTTTAATATATCATTTTTTTAATTTGGCTAAAAATGATGTTCTAAAATGGTTCATTTTTGAGAAAATGTTATTCTACTAAGAAGTATAACACAAGAACGTGAACTTGTTAATTCAATAAATGATATTACAAAACAAAAGTTTTAGTTGGAATACAATGGTAAAGAATATTATCTTTACTATCATCCAATCTTTTTAAAATCCTGTTAATGGAACTGAAAATCGAATATAAAAAAAAAAATTATTATTATTTTTATTTATTTATAATATATTATTGCAATCAAAATTTCTGGACAGACAATGATTACAGTGCCGGTCACGTTTTCTCCAACCATTAAGTTACATGACCGATACAACTTCTTTTAAATATCAATAGAAATTAAAATTTTAAATATTTAGAAAATTTTTTGAGAATAATGTTAATTATTTTAACTCGGTAAAAACTTAAATTGTGAATTTATATATGCTTTCTTTATTTAATGTTAACTGCTTTATACTTTATCAATAATACCAGTATCGTAATTCTTCATTATCTCGTTATAAGATTTTCTCATCTTTTAACGCATATTATAATATTTCAATTTTCAAACATTTATTGTAAAGAATAAAAAAAAGTAAGAATATAAACCGGAAGTACTATTACCTCTTCTTCGTATAACATTCCATTGTTAATATATCGACAAAAAGAAATTGCTGTCTCGCACCATTTCTTAGCTTGCACGAAATCATTAGCACTGTTTAAGACATTTTCGATTTCTTAATTTATTAAAAATTACGGTAAATAAATTTAGTATAGCACCTACGAATAATAATCGATTCCACAATTCCATGCATTGACCATTAACCATTGAATCTCATCTGGTGGATATTTTCCCTATAGGATTAAAAGAAGTTAATCCAATTTCAAATAAATTATTTTTATTAATACCTTAGTGCATTCTTGATTTAGTATATCGAGCGCTTGAACATAATACTGGGCAGCTGATTGTTTGTTTTTTAACATCGCGGTTATTATCAACATTCGAAACCACCTTGAAAACTGTTCAATATCAGCTTGTTTATGTTTCATTATCGAGTTTAAAAGGATCTAACATAATTTGCTTTAGTATATGATAATCTTAATTCACTTTTAAATTAAATCACTTTTAAAAAACGTAATCACCTGCAAGATCGAAAATATAACTTCGAAAAAAGATAATGTAAATAATTACTCTTTGAAGCAATTAATCAATAAAATCGTTACGTTACTTGCACTCGGACAGTCACTCTCATTGATTAACAATTCTACCATCCGCTCAAATATTTTTGATGGTATCTCAAAATCAAATGCTTCTGTAGCCTATATTATGATAGAATTAATTTATAATTCCTTATAAAAATATGTGATGACATCGCATGGCGTGACAACCGGGAGACGATCAAATTTCACTCCAACTCCGAAGTCCAACGCTTCGCGAAAAAAGAAGCCACCATACTTACATTAATCACAACCTGCAATTTATCCCAAAGTCCCAATTTTGCTTTTGCTTCATATTCGAATAATAATATTAGCATTAAATCTTTTTGAGAAGTAGATTGGCCGTCATTTTCAATATTGTCAAATTTCCGCTTGCCCAAAACTTTTATTTTCTTGTATTGTTCGATTTTATCTAACACTTGCTCTAAAATTTCTTTCTGTTAAATCGTGTAATGATTCAATTTAGTTGTATTTTAAGATGTATGAAAAGGAGAATCAATAATTGTATCAACCTTTTTGGATATTGATTTTTCTTGTCGAGAAAAGAATATTTTACCGCAGAGAGAAAAAAAGATACAAAGTTTTTTTCGGGTTATATGTTCTATAGTTTCTTCGGGGTATTCATTTAGAAACTGATAAAGGACTTTAAATTAGTCTTCTAATTGTTATATATAATGGAAAATACGTGTATACCTTATGCGAGATTTCAATTAATCTGACGGCATATAGATCATTACCATTATCTGATTGATGACAGAATCCTAATGCAATATTCCATGCTACGAAAAATACTTTAATATTTTTTGACAAAATTTTATGATTTAGTTTGTCAAATTAACCTGTTTTGAAGAACCATTCAAAGTCATTTAACGGTACTTTTTTTGGCTGACATATTCCAGTTTCATTTATTTTATTATTAATATCTTCAACCATTGTATCATTAAGTGTGGATGCTATAGTATTTAAGAACATAATCCGAGAATTCAGCAATCACAAATAATAAAATAATAATAAGATAAATATTACCTATTTCAAAGTAATTGCATATACATTCTTTCAGCGAATTCCTAATTTTTTTTTATATTTTAGTTTACTTTAACATTATTCTTTTAATGAAAACAAGTAAAACTCACTTTTCCATATCACTTGACAAAGAATTATGAGTCATTCGAATCAAACATCTAACAGATACACGAATAATTTGTTGAATAGATCAATTATCATACATGTACTAGTAAAATCTCAACTCACCTAATTAATACGAGTATATTAATATTCGCTATGTTTTCGCCATTTTTATGTTTTTTCAAAATTTCTTGCAATGTTTCAATTAAAACTTCCTTATTTCCCTTTTTATACGCTTCATGGGCTGCCATGGCAAGCATGTTTCCGCTAAATCCATTTCCATTACACATATCACTCAAATACTGAATTGCTAAAAATATTTCCATTTAGGAAAAAGTATATTAACATTAAATTGATTAAAAGGAAAACTTTGTCAACCTTGATCATTTTGTCGTTTTTCCATAGCGATATGGTAAAGTATGTAAAAATTTGCGGAGGAATTATCTTCGTGCAGCTGCGCCTTATGAACTGCTTCAATTGCATCTGCCAAGGCATCATCTTCTAGGTAACATAATGCTATCTTTCTGTAATTGATGAGGAATTTAGTAATTATATGACTAAGAATAAACTAATAAAGTAAGATAAATTGATAAATTAAGAGAATGACACCTTTGTAAAATTGCGGCATTACGGTTATTCGTTTGATTTGAGGCTAACCATTTATATGCAATCAAATACCATTTTTTGGCGCGTTCGTAATCTTGATTCTATAGATAGATAAATTCATAAAGCACATTGAAGTAATTTAAAATGAATTGAATTTAAAAAATCTTACTGAATAATTACGATCCCCATTTTGCCAAAGAATCTGTTTAATATGAAATTAATTAATTTTTTTTTTTTTTTTTTGTATTTATTAAAAGGGATTATTACAAAAATCTTACTAGTTGACATGCAACTCTTGTCCTATGACCAATAACGATACCGTGCCTTTGTTCAACTATAGAAATGAATGTACAATGATGGTTTATAAGGTAATTTTTCAAGTAATAACTAATGTACATACATCCGAGTGTCACCTCAACGCTACTGATAATATCATTAACCTCTAAATCTATTGAATCGCCATTTTCAAGCATATGGAATTTACTTATTATAGCTTTCTCGACGTATGAGACATTTCGCATGTCAGCAAGTTTTTCCTCAATAAGAATATCTATACCTCTTAATGCCGTCATTACACTATGTAATGAAAATATTCGATTATTTAGATTATTTAGAGAAAATAAGGATAGATTTACAAATAACTTACTTGATTTCACTAATGAAATGTGTAATATTTAATAAGCTAAATTTTTATAATGTTAGATTGTAAGTTTATGTATTTAAAAATAATATTTATTGCAAAATTAGATGTTTACTCACATTTTTAAATTTTCTTTGGTTACTTGACTATTTCTAATAAATGGAATGTATACTATTTAAAAAAATAAAAAGTAAATATTTACACTTATTAAAATAAGGACAAAAATGTACTTTAACATACAAACCTCCTTCGATTTGAATTGGAGTGAAATCCTTTTGTTTCATTATCTTGAGTTTCAACAAGGTTGACAAGGCATTACCGGGATTTTCCTATTGATTATATTTGTAAATAATTAATTATGCGGTAATTTTCAATATCGATAAATTTATACCTCTAAACAAAGATTTACTGCATTTTCAGCCAAGTCTAAATTGGATTCATCGTATACAATATTTTTTAAGTAGCAATTTGCTGTTATGAAATAGAAGAAATACAAATGAATCGAACACATATATTTTAATTTATATGAGCATTACGCTTTTACCAAGAATATTTAGGGTATTTGTCTAAAAAAAGATAAAGATATTTAGAATGAAGAATAGAACAATCTAAAAATTATTTATATACATACAAGTAAATTAGTTCTTTCAGGACTTGGCACTGATGTTCCATCAGTCAACAGTTCATGGCATTTTCTTAACCATTTTATTGCATCGCTCATTTTTCCTTCGCGTGACGCTTGATTACCAACCGTGAAACATACTTGGCACAAAATGTCAACCTAAATGAAAGTAAGTTAGCATTTTGACTTTGGAAAAAATTTAGAAATGCAATTACCTCTTTAGCGGTTACATATTCTAAGTAGTTTTTATCTTAAAAGGAGAAAATAATTAAGTTATTGAGACGATAATTAAAAAGGGAACATTATTGTTACCTGTTGCATGCTGAAACATTAAATTAGCAACGTGAACATTAGCCAATTTCCATGCCTATTCATAAATTGCAAATTGAATATAATGTTGAACAAAGTAAATTTAGAAAAATAAAATTTGCATACCGCTTCGGCACGATATGCATAATATACCAACAACGCAGCCGATTTTGAATATTGTTCTTTTGCGGTTACATTTTGTAAAGACAATACAGAATCTTCAATCTGTGTAATAAACAGTATCTAAATGAATTTAATTAATAAAATTATGATTACGGATTTTATAAACCAAACATGCAAACCTCATTGGCAGAGCGCAAAACATCATCAGCTTGGTCACTTCTTCCACAATCTTTATGTAGCGGTCAATCATTATTCTAGTAGTACATGAAAGTTACAAAATTACAACATACCTAACCACGCTTTGCCTACTTTACTTGCTAAAGCAAGCAACTTTACTGTTGCTTATAAGATAATTATAATCAATCTTTATTCTAATTTTTTTTTTTTTTTTTTTTACGCATGAAATTATTGTAATATATTAACAAACATTTTTTTTCCGGATCTTCGCTTGCTCCCGCTCGGATCATAGAAAATCCAACTTGGCGAACTTGTGAAGATTAATTTCAATTAAGCTTATTTGTTTAACAAAGGAATTATTTATTTTGATACGATATATGATAGTTACGTAGTGCTATTAAATCGTCAGTCCCGCTTGAATCACTTATTGTTTTCAATGCAATCGATGAGTTCCACAATCCAACACCTAAAATAAAAATAATTATAACATATCACATTGATTTCCTAAGCAAAGTTATTATTTTATACCTAATTCGTCTATCTCATCCGATAATTCGAAATTCTGTGCCACTTTTTGTAGATTTGTAAATTGTTCGACACTACGAAGAATTTCTTTTAGAGAATCCTGAGTAAACTTAGTGTCTAAAGGATTTCTGTTTATTTTTTCATTTACGTCCTTTACCAACGCTAGTAAATAAAATTATTTAATATTTTCACTTAAACTTAACAATATATAAAGTGATACTACCTGAAATGACTTCAAGTTGTTTTTTTAGTCTTGTTCCAATAGCTTTTTGATCTGATTTTTCACTTATATCCTCATTATTTAACGAAAAGGTAAAATCATCAGATAGTGTAGATGATGCTGATACTCGTTTACCGTCAAGAGTCAAAAAGAAAGGAGCATCATTTCTTGATGGTTTGCTGGTCGTTTTAAACATTTTTTGTAGTGAAAAAAGATAATCAAGAGAAAAAAAAAGTTTGATAACTGAATTATGTAAAATAGTATGTTGAATAAACTTTATTATACTTTAATCAGCGATAATCATAGTACTTAATTTACTTTTATACTATTAAATAGATAAATTGCTATAAATAGTTAATAATATGCCTGAACTTAACGTTATATGCCAATGTTTTTAACTATAGTTCCTCGCAAATGATACGAATCGAATCACATTTTCAAATTTATTATATAAAAAAATTTTTTACAATCATAATTATACTATACAATAATTAAATGTAATCTTATAATTTGTTTTAACATAGAAAAGATACAGTAGATTAAAATAATGAATTAATAATAATTATTTATTACTGCAAAAAAATTGCAAAAATGGATTCCAAATATGTTACCCACCAAGCACCGCTAGGCGTGTTCCATAATATTATATTAGTTAATATTATTATTATTATTATTACTATATACAAGTAATTAATGATCTTGTGATAACAAATCTTTGTTAACTGTAATAGCACTTCTTACTGGTTTTTTAATTAACCAAGATTTTCTTTTATCAGAAGAAACAACAACATCAGGAACATTTTTTATAATTATATTATTACCATCCTCATCATTTTCAAAATAATAACTAAAATCAGAATCATCTCTAATATTAATTTTTGATTTATCAAAATCACTAGATTTCGAAATTAAACTTGATACACCAGTGGCAATTGTTGAAAGAAGGGAAGTTTTAACCTCTGCAGACATAGAATTATTCTTTTTTGTTGTAGTACTACTAATATTCGTAAGAGTAGATTTATTAGATTTACTTTTTTGAATAGAACGAAATGATGATGAGATTTCTTTATTATGATTAATCCCTCGAATTAAATGAGAAGAATTTTGTTTTAACCGTGAAGGAATATTATTTACAGGATCATAAGTGTTACTATGTTGAAGTTGAGTAGATTTTTTGCTCTTTAATGTATCATAAAGAAATATCATTTGACCAATAAAAGTAAGAACCGGTATAGTAAAATTCCAAGAAATAAAATAATACATTTGACAAATATATTTGTTCGTAGCCATTTTATCTTCTTTATATTTAAAACCAATAAGAATTCCTTCCAAACTACTTATAGAAAACATTAAAAATACGGCAGCAACGATCCAAGAAAGGTTATGAGAAGCATTTTCTAATTTTTTTATTTTTGAATCAGCACCAGAATTTTCATTTCTTCTTCTTTGTAATATAATAATATAACCCTTTAACATAAAAAATAATTTATAATAAACGTATAATAAAGTTATAAAATATTGAATAGTCCAACAACTCCATACCAAAGCTTGAATCATAAATATATATTCTGCTTTAAAATAATTATGTCTCTCAGCAAAATGACCAGTTAAAGCGGTAAGAGGAATTATTGTTAATAAAGGACCTAACATTAAATAAATTGCAAGTCCATCGATGAAAAATTTATTTGGATTCCATTGAACTTTTAAAGAATAAGAAGTTTGTTTAAGTATAGGAGTAGAATATATTATACTTATAGGATAAAGGACCGCACAAGCAAATCCAAGTAATTTTGGAATATTAATAATTATTTCTGCAAATGTCACATTCGGGAATGATTCTGTAATTAATAATATTAATACTATCATTTGACTAAAATTAAATACTCCTACAGCGATATGAAATGAGTCTTGAGGACGTGGACGAATCAATCCTAAATATTATAATTTTGAGTTAAATGATTGTTTTTATCTGAATATTTTTTTTTTTTTTTTTTTAGAAAAAAAAACTTTACCTCTTTCTCTTGTTGCAGGAAAAAAAATGGATTGACCTTTTATTTTAACTCGATAATAAAGGAATGATAATGATATTACTACAATAATAAATGTAAATGGGACTAAAAATATAACTGAGGTAAGGTTAAAACCTTCGTTTGGGCATCCTTTGAGATTTATCCTGCAATCACATTTACATATTTTTCCTTCGCAAATTTTCGTGAATTTATTATCATCAAAATTCACCATTTTTTTCTTCCCATTTGAAACAATAAAGAAGTTAATAAATAGGGTGAGTAAGTCTTTTTATATATGTGAACATTATTATTATTATTATTATTATATGATCATAGTAATATTGTACGACCACGTTTTTTTTATTAAGATAAAATATTCACGAGGTAGAGAAAATTCAGTACGAAAATTGATGTTTTAAATAAAATCATTTATGTTAACTTTAATGATGATCTATATTAAAAATATAAACTACTTATAATTACAAAATGAGATTAATAAAAGTATTTAATAAATTTACATGTCTTAAATGTATTAATGTATTATTATTAATTAATTGTATGTAAATTGTAACCCTTTGTCATAAATTTTCTTTTTAAAAATTTCCAGAGTTGATTCGTTTTAAGATTTTTACTTGATGGATCATTTAAAAGTAAATTCTTATTTATAAAGGGTTCTCCTTTTTCTTTGAATAAATTTTCTTGTTGATTGGTTTTGTTATTAAATTCATTGATTGTAAAATCAAAATCGACAAAATGGTCATTATCTTCGACATTTATAATATTTTTAGGGAATTTTTTGTTCGAATTTGAAATTGTTAACCCTTTATCTTGTAAATCATCTGAATCATCTGATAAATCTGTAACTATAATTTGCGGTATTCTAATTTGTTCCTGTTCTTTGCTTTTTCTTTTTTTATGGGTTTTATTACTATTTTTATTTCGTTGTTTAGTTTGTGAATTCTTATAATCTTGTCCTTGTTCTTCAAATGGTGGAACTAATGTAAATACAATTTCAGGAACATTGTCACTGGTGTTCTTTATTTTACGAACCATTTTTATATGAGATTTTATATATAAGTGTATGATTTATATATTATAGATTTTGTATTAATATTATTATAATATTAATATATATTTATATATGTATATATATGTATATATTTATTTTTTATATATATACTATATAATTATTATTTTGAAAAAAAATACATTTTTTTTTTTTCGAGGGTTTATATACTTTTTTTTCTCTCTGATAAAACGAAAACATTTTCTATTCGTTCATTCAATTTGGAAATAAAAAAAAAATTATTTTTATTCATTTTTAGAAAAGTCTTTAGAAACTAAAAAAAAAAACGAGATTTTTAAAATAATCATTTCTTTATGGAAAATTCTCATGGAAAAACATGGTCGATCGCTTACCTAAATTGGTTAATAGTGACATCAATAGAATTACGAATGGAATGAGCTGAGTATAATCGTTGAAGAAAGATTCGAATAAATCTTTATAGAATTTCTTATTTGGAAATTATTGCAGAATATTTAAATTATGTTGTAGTCAAAATTTATGCCTTTAAACGGCGTTAGGGACATAACGCCACAATAATTCCCAAATTCAAGTTTTAATTGTATTAATTAGACAATGAATTTTTTTCCTTGATTCTTTTTATATTTCTTTTTGTTAAGCGGAAAAAGGTATATAAATTATAACTCTATATAAGATCGCTCGATCTTTTTTATCTGAATATTTATGATAAAAATATAATCATATGAGACTTTTTTTTATCATGTTTGTTATATCGGGAAAATGTAAATATACAGCTTATTTGACAGTAACGGCTTATATAATGGATAGATCCGTAATAATATCATCCTAGTTTTAGGAAGTTTCAGGAATAGGTATAGACATATCGCAGGATATCAGTGCATTAATCCTGTATTATTACGTTTAAAAAGAACTCCAACACGAATGTTTCTGTGTTTCTGTTCGGAAATATACATTCCTCGTTATTAATATCTACTTCCATATGGCAATGGGTAGAAAAGTTTTAATGACGAAGAAAAAAGGTCATAAGAATAGCACAAAAGTAATATTGATAAAATATGAATCATCTAAACATATTTTTTTTTTTCTCTTGTTCCTTGAAAAAAGTTCACAAACTACATATATGGTATAATAGCGGCACTCACCGCATCATCCAATATGGTTTGTTGGGGTTGTTCAATACGTTCATGCAATTTTCATAATAAAATACTGTTATTATGCATAAACAACATATAATTTACTGCATGTTAATCTGCATGAACCTATGTGGATCACTGATCACATTACATAAACTATTATATAAAAATTTATTATAATTAATAGGAACTTCATGTCTCTAGCTTTGATCATTCTGTTTTGCTGTAACCAATTTTGCTTCTTGAAATAGAAGGCATTTTTTGGTTAAAATTTACCTGACTAAACTATTATTTTCATCATCATGAGATAATGTTTTGCGCAATCTTAAAATAGAAAAAAGGCGCATTCGTTAAAAAAAACGCTGAAACGATGAAACAGTACCATCAATAACATCACTAACGCGTTTAATCATCCATCTACTGTATGTATGACTGACTGCATAATTATTAATATAAAATAATTTGACAAACCGTCTTTATTAAAGTTTGCATCCGCCGAATTACAACTAGATAGGAAGTATTGAAATGACATGAAAGGTTCCATATGATCTTTAAAAAATTTTTTTTTTTTTTTTTTTTTTTACCATTTTAAGCATGTGCGTTACGCATAAAGCACTGTCGTAGTACTGTCGTAGTACTGTATAGCTAGCTCTACATATAGTACTCCAGATGTTAGGAGAAAGGAAGCTGTCAAATTTGGCATATTTAGGTCGAATCATTAGGTTGAGATTATTCAGAAACATGAGAATTTAACACCTCAGTACAAACGTTTAGAATGAGGCCAAATCTCTCAGTGATGACAAATGACCAGATCTTTTGACAATTTTGAAACGATAAGTCTTCGAGTTACCTGATCATTTTTACGTTCAGAGCTAAAGTAGACAAAAAAATATGGATGGTAAACATTTTCAACCATACAAAACCGCATGACATGATTTATTTTGGCTTGTCATATTGATTCAATATATTGACGGACTTATATTCTGTTCCGTATATTTTCACGTAATTTATATGCTATTTGCACTGTATAGAAATCATACTTAACTATAAAATATAAAGAAATTAATATAATTTAGCACCATTTTTTAATTCGTTTTAATATTCACGAATATTTTAAATAAATTTCATTTTTTAATTCTTGTAATGTCCTATTTTCAGGTTTAAGGAATACAGCTTGATAACAAATGAAAATCTTATGCTCGTTACCTACTAGCATCCCAATCTATGATTTTAAGTAATTTAAAGTTTGGAATATTTGCAGATGTGTAATGCTAATGTAGGTGGGAAGCAAGCAGACTTTTATGTGAGATTGTCAAATTGGTCACTTGATCAACAAGAAAAAATTTGTTGTCCTTTCTAAGGTTAATTTATTCCCTATTCTGATTTTAACCTTCCGTAGCTCTCCGATGATGTTGTGCAACTCTTGGACCTGAAGGATTTGCTGTTGAAGTTGCTCTCTTTATATGATCTTTTATTTAAACAATGACTGTGTAATGCTAATAATGTAGGCGGGAATTAATCAAATTTTTATAGTTGAAGAGAGATTGTCGAATTAGTCACCTGATCGGAGTTTTTTTTATGTATAAGTGCGAAACGAACGAATAAAATTATGATAAATTACCGTATATCGCAGGATACAGTACCCCCATGCAGTATTGGGTTTTGGACAGTTTGTCAGTTTTAACGAAGTTTTGGACAGGTTTTGGACAAACTTCCCAACGGTTCTCATGTATAAATGTATTATCTCCCTCCTTTTTTCTGAAAAAAATCTTCGTTATCCTTTGATTTTACTATTTAAACAATCTGGCTTTATCCAGGAGACACATTTAAAGTTGTTTCTGAATATGCTACAAGATTTAAAACCCTTCATTATAATAAAAAAAATTTCGGGTACATCGTCGTCCGTGATAATACACAATAACGGCATGTAACGCTAATATGTGCGGGAATTAATCATAATGCAGGCAAATTTGTATATTTTACATAAAGATTAAAGAGCGTAAAACGAACAAAAACGAAAATTTGTGGATATGAATCAAATTATATTGTTCTTTATTTTATATTTCAATCACATACACAATAACGTCATGTTGGAGGAAATGAACCATAGGCAGACAAACTGGGTAAACTGGGTAGCAATTGTAGAAGATTGTCAAATTGACAGCCATTGGGAATTTAGTTTCTTTTACGCAAGTTGTGAAAAATGAACAAAACGAAAATTCGTGAATACGATTAAAATTATGATAAACCACTTATTCTTTATTTATATTCCACGATTACAATAACAGATAATGGTATGAAATGATAATGTTAACGGGAATTAACAACAATTGTTGGAGATTGTCAAACTAGTCACTTGATCAGAGTAGGAATTTGGTCCTTTTTACTTAAAGCAAAGAAGTGCAAAATGAACAAACAAAACCGAAAATTTGCAAATATGATAAATTAATTTTTTATTTTATGACTATTTAATATTTGATTTTTACATATACAATGGCGGCATGTAATTCTAATGTTGGCGGGAATTGCGGGAGATTGTCAAGTTAGTCACTTGATCAGAATAGGAATTTAGTCCTTCTTATATAAGAATTAAAAAGTGTAAAACGAACAAAGCGAAAATTAGCGATATGAATAAAATTATGATAAATTATTTGAGCCTTTTCAAAAGTTTGTTATGACTATTTGTACGTACATAATAACGACTCAATAACGGCATTGCAATGCTAATGTTGGCGGGAATTAACCATAATGCGGGAGATTGTTAAATTAGTCACTTGATCAGAATAGGAATTTAGTCCTTCTTATGCATACACAATAACGGCATTGCAATGCTAATGTTGGCTGGAATTAAATATAATGCAGGCAAACTGTAGCGATTGCGGGAGATTGTCAAATTAGTCACTTGATCAGAATAGTCATACACAATCATAACGACTCGATAACGGCATTGCAATACTAACGTTGGCTGGAATTAAATATAATGCAGGCAAACCGTACCAATTGCGAGAGATTGTCAAATTAGTCACTTGATCAGAATAGGAATTGAATCCTTTTTACGTAAAGTTAAGAAGTGCAAAAACGGAAATTTGCAAATATAAATAATAAATTATTTGAACTTTTATTTTATATTCATTACATATAGTGCTAATTAACTAACTATAGTGCGGGCGAAGAAGTTGCAGGGATTAACTACTCATAAATGTTAATGTTGGTAAGAATTAACTTCAAAGGCATAGTGCGGGCACCACTGACCAAAGTCATCAAATATGAAAAATCACGTGATTTACAAACATAATTTTGGCCCAAATTAAAAACGACTAATCCATACCAATTATATCCGATCATTCTAAAATTGACCTTACTTTTTACGACCTCATTGCGTTAATCTTTTCTTATTAAAACTCTCCATATAAGGAATATTATGATCAAATTCTATTTGTAATAGTGATTTAATCTTAACTTTAATTCTTTAATTTTTCCGCATTAATGCTTATTGATGTTTCATCTTATAATTAGTAAATAATATTTAATTGTGGCAAGAAAATTTTATTATTGTTTGTTATCATTAAAATTAATTAAATCATCCTAATTTTGTTCACCAGTTCACCAATTTTTTTTTTTTAAAGTTTTACGCAATTTAAAATTTCTTTAACCAAAATAATATTCATATAAAAATTAAAATTGAATAAAAGAAATGAATGATACTAAATTAATACCTATAGTCAAAAGATTTAGTATTTGTTGTACAAAAAAAAAGATGATGATGATTATGATGAAGATGATGATGATGAACGGGTAAAATTTAAAAAATTTTTTCCATCGAAAAAAAAAAATATTTGAATGAAACTTTACAACTTGTTTTACATTTGTACACTTGGAACTTTAAAATAAGGTGATTATTGAGAATTTTATTTACGTAAAAAAAAAGGAGGTTAAAAAAAGTTAATAAATGCAGATTTTCAATTTCAAAATACCTATAAGAATATGAGGTATGTAACTTTATTTACCACACATTTCAATGACGTGCATAAAAACGATTAAGTGTTACCATCTTTATCTTCTTTCAAACAAAGAAAAAGAAAGACCATATGGAACCGAAATACGTAAATACGCAAATACGCATAGTCTCCTTACCTCCCTATCCTTTCGTAGATCAACTCGGCAACAATGGATTGAGGGGGGAAGGGAATACAAAGAAAGGCAATAAAAACTAATAAGGTAAATTTAATAATACCTTTTGATTTACATGTAACCCCCCCTGCATAATGATAAATTATTTGATTTATTTTAACCTATAAGTTCTTTAAAAAAAGACAATGAATGATTTCAAATATGGAAATATTAAAAGTAGAAAAAAAATTTATTCCGACACATTGTAATAAAAACAATATAAACAATAAGCTTAAATCATCTTTGCCACATTTGTATCAAATTTATTCATTGTAGCCGATTATCCCCCGAGTTTGTTTATTATTATAATAAAAAGGTTGCATATACCGAATGTGTACGTGTGCTTTGGTTCATTCAATATTTTTTGAACAATGATTATTTGATTTTAGAGTTTCATTCAATATTTTTAACAATGATTCTTTTAATGATGTTTAATTTAAACAATGGGCCTCGCTTATTACCATGCTTATCATAAGTACAAATGATATTAATATTTGTATTGCAATAATGAAACGCCATTTTTATTACTTTCTTTCACTTTAAAACATTAGTTACTTTATTAAAAAGAAATTTCGTTCTTTATTACATGTATTATTATTTTTATTACTTGAATTATTTTATTATATTTATTATTACATATTTATTATTATTATTATTATTATTATTATTATTATTATTATTATATTAAATATTTTAAATATTAAATGTATAGTCGTAAATTGACTTGTTATTATTTACTATATAATAAGGTCGAGGTTAATGAAAACAATAAAATTTCCATATTTGAAAGATAACGATTAAGCTTATAATTGGTACTTGGCTCGGAAACAATAACAAGCATGAAAACAAATATTTCCGAATAAAGTTATAAAGGGCGGGGGAAAAAATTACTTGGAAAAATATAATTTCCAATAAAGTATTTAATATACTTTTTTTAATCTTGATCGTCTCTTTGTAAAGTTTCTCAAACAACAAACATATCGTAATCGTCAATCAAACTTTTTACGCGGGAAATGAGGAAAAAATCCCCTCTCCCTCCCCCCCCCCGAGAATCACCCGCCTAAAATTCTTTTTTTCTTTTTTGAATGAAACTTTCCCCCCCCCCTAAAATCCCTAAAATGTTTCGCAATTTTATTTAATGTTACACTACTGACAAATATGTACGTAATTTACATTTCTTTTTAAATAAAGAAGTTTTTTTAAACAATGAAACATCCTTTTTATTTAAATTTTTAAAAGACAATAAGTACTTTTTTGGATTAATTATGATAATTATCATTGTTCTTTTTTCATTTGAGACTTTACCTTTTTTTATCTTATAAAGTTTTTCATTCATTAAATCAAAAGAAGTACAAAATGAAATAAATAATAATAAATCATCATCATGAAAAAAAAGAATACACAAAATTACAAAAAAATCATTTTACTACATTCCACTGCATACTTTAAACATTGTTCACTTTAAAATTGATAAAGAAAATAAAAAATATTCGGATATTTTTATTTTTATTTTTATTTTTATTTTTATTTTTTTTTATTTTTTTTTTTTTTTCCTTGCTTTCATCCCCCGAAAATGAGTAATGATGTGCACGTTTTTTAATATTTCTTTTTGCTGCAATCTGCAAACATGAATAACATGAATGTAAAAAAAAAAAATTTTCACGAATATCAAGTCTAGCATAATTAATTATCCTGCTTTACTTGCCAAGAACAATGAAAATGTATGCAAGAAAAAAAAAACACAAAAAAAGAAAAAAATAAAAAAAATAGGAAAAAACAAAAAAAAAAATTTTTTTTTTTTCCCCATTTTTCAAAGTTGGTAATAATACAATGTCAATATTTTCAACTTTTTGGAAAGTGTATTTATTATATTTATTTTCTCGAAATTTCTTTTCATGCAGAGCTTATAAATTATAATAAATTATTAGAAGGAGCGATCAAAATATAGGGTTATATCACGTGTACTCAATTTTTTTTTAAAAAAAATTTTCCAATAACCAAAAATTATCTTATTTATTTATTTATATATATTTTTCTTTCTTCGTCTTTTTTTTTTTTTTTTTTTTTTTTAAAAAAAAAAGAAAGAAAAAATGGTTAAAAAAAAAATTATTTACATAAATTTTGTAAAAAAATCTATTTGTCTTTGTTGTCCGTTTTTAACTCTACACTCGAAAAAGTACCTTGCCCGCCCAATGAAAAAGAAAAATAAATAAAATCGAAAAAAAAAAACGAAATAAAAAAATTTTTTTCGATAAAAAAATTTTTTTAATATCCGAATAAAATAAATATTAATCGAAATTTCGACATATAAAAGTTTTTTTTGCTTAATTTTTTTTTGAGGAATCTTACAAAGGTTGAAGTTTATACATAATGTTTTACATTCTTGGATATATCTTACAATTTTTTTTTGTTTGCGTTTGTTTGTGTTCTTTTAATGATTGAAACGGTAAATGAAAAAAATGTACGTCAATGAATAAAAAAAAAAAATATGAAATTTAATGCCAATATTTACGATAAACGAAAAGAAAATGATAAAAAAAAAAAAAGAAATAAAAAATAAGAAAAAAAAATATGTATATGTATATATAAAAAAAAACGTCCCTATGTTATTAATTTACATAGGTGGATATATCGCATTAAATTGGGGCTGTGATTCCCCAAGCTCACTTGCTGGTGGTGAAAATGTCATGTCGTATGGGATATTCTGCCAAGAGATTGGCATCAACTCGTCAAAGAAATACGAGGTATTTAAAGCAGGATTATGAGTTGAAGCCATTTCAAACATTGGTGAAACGGGAGCTGGGGCCGGAGCTGGACTAGGTCGTCTGGGTTGTCGACGTTTATTTGTCTGACGTCTTCTTCTTGTTTGTCTAGGAGGAGGACCATAAACTTCTTCATGTTTCTTCTTAGCTATAATAGCTAATTTTCGACACTCCTCTCGTACCTCTTTTGATGCATTCTTCCAAGCTGCTGCTGCATTAGAGGTGACCTCCCTCATTCTTAAATCCCAATGTCCTTTAGATTGCAAGACCCTCGTATATGCGGTCCTGAATATTAAAAAATTATTTGGGGGTCTGGTTGGCATTTTCCCACGTCGAGGTTTGGCCAACAAATCGTCGGCTTCTAACTTCAAAGGTAAGGATACCGCAATATTTTGTGGTATTACTGCGTTTTCATGGTAATGAATGAAGTCTAATTTCATTGTATTGATTGTATTGATTTTTATGGAAATATTAGATTTTGTTTGTTTGATGAAAAATATATATATATATATATATATATTTATTTATATTTTTATTTTGAGAGAAGGAAAATAATTTTTTTTTATAGGAATTTTTGTTGTTTGTTTGGGAAATATATTTATATTTTAATTTTGAGAGAAGAAAGCAATTTTCTTTTTTTTTTGGTGTGAAATTGACGCTTTTTTATATATTCCGACGTGTTATGAAATCGGTTATACTTAATAACATCTTTTTTTGAATGATACGAGTTCACAAAGTCCACAACATGATGCATATAATGCATGACACATGTGGCGCAGTAGAGGACACAATGGACGTTCACTTATTTAAAGTTTTTTTATGATAAAATGATAGACTTATAGTGAGTAAAGTAACAAAGTAGAAATTTTTTTACAAAAAACCCATCATGCGGAGGACTAAAGTTAAGAAATTCCGTTTTCGATTATCGTAACACTACATAAAAAAAAACCACCAGGGGAAATTTCCAAGTCGTAACTCGACATATTTTTTTTTTTTTAAAGAAAAAAGAAAAAAAAAAAAAAAAAAAAAAAAGGTTTAAAAAAAGATATTTTTTAATACACGAAAAAAAAAAAATAATAATAATAAATAAACCTGTTCTATTCTTGAAATATTTTATTAATAACCACGTGCAGAAATTAAATCCGTTCTAGTGTGAAAAGTTTTCAAAATATCACCATCACTTATAAAAATACCTAAAATAAGTGTAAAATTAGAAATTTCTATTTTATTATTTTATTAAAACCTATTAAATTAAATTAAATTAAATTAAAATTTTAATGATTTTGTAAATGAGTTTTAAATAAAGATATATAAATATATAAAATATATAAAATATATACGTATTATATATAAATATATATAATATTTTAAATTCTTGGCCCATTTTAATTGGTGTTGATTTAGTTTTATAATTACGAATTTGTACACTCCGCTAAATCAACCAAATCAACCAAATCAATAAATTCGCGTAATTACAAAATAACTTATAAATTTAGTTAATTAATTGATTAATTGATTATTATTCTTCTTTATTAAAATTATTAAAAAGAGATATTATTATGTACGACAAACTAAAGTTTACGCCTCAACGAAAAAACGATGGACAGGTTTAAAACTTGGTTACCAGCCAAAAGTGATATTGAATTTTTTTTTTTTTTTTTTTTTTTTTTTTTTTAAAGTAACACTTGTTCAAATTATACAACTCTTTTAAAATTGGTTTGATGTGATAAATTAAAATTTTAATTTAATAAACATTTTGATAATATTTTGATTCCGAATCTAAAATCATCAATCTATTTTTTTTATTTTAAATTACTTCCGATATCCGATATATAATAACGTTATATTATTGCCGCAGCTATTATATAACTTTAACAATAATTATTGTAAGTAACAATAGTACCAAATATATATATATATCGAACATTATTATTAAAATCAATAATAAAATAATCCAAATTTATCCAAAATAGGTTTATTTTATGTAAGTGTGGCTACACTTTCATTACCCTCATTCAAAAATGTTAACAAACAATTACAAAATATTTTTATGTGGGTACTGTATAAGTATTTATATATCACTTACAATTGACA